>JAODUO010000984.1:0-171898 GCA_025642075.2 Ridgeia piscesae
AAAATTTTTGTTACACATAGGACCCCTTTCGTGTATAATAAGGTACCATATCTTTGTTTTAAATGTCTAATAACGAAGAAAACCGAAAGAAACCAAAATTTTACATGGGCTAGATAGGAGGTAATCAAACCACTCGGCTTGGAATAAAGATGGCGATACGCAGTGTTCTATGACGACGATTTAGGCACTGAAAATATTTTTCCCCAGTTTGTCTGATAAGTGAATATGCTTCTTTCACAATTAATGTATACTTATATAGTATACATTTAGGTATATGGAATGTTACAGCTGTGTTTCAGTTCCCCTTTAACAAAGTCAAATATATATATATTACAATCAGACGCGTGCCACACATTACTGTACGTGAGGAAAATATGCGTCAATATAAACTTAAAATACATATCAATTATGTAAGCTAAATGTTATTGTTAGTAGCTCTATAGCCTACTTAATGTTTACTATCACTTTATTTCTTCCTATTTTATAATGTGATGTTCTGTTTTGATAGGAAAAGTCTTAATTAGTGTTGATCCATTAGTAAGACATCGCTCATTTGTTTACTGAGTTGTTCATCGAGAGGTAACTGGCCGTACTAGTTCATTAATAGTAGCTTCTTTATTCAAAGTTTTAAGTAGTACAGTTATAAATATAATTCATCCACGCTTAGGTTTGTCATATGTACAATGTTCTACTTTCACTTACATTGCAACGAGCACATGGCATAAAGTATGAATATTGAATAAATCAGTAGTTTCTGTGGCTAGACAATTACATTCGTGTTATACATAAAAACATCCGTATTTACAGATTACCTAAATATGTTTTCTTGCAGAACTATATACTTATTACGTTCTCATGATGTAGTAATTGTTAAACATATTAAATTTGACGCAAATATAAAGGTGGCAAGAAATCGTCATAATGCAACCAAACAACGTGAAGCATAATACTAATAATAAATTAACAATATAACTTAAATTAGATAATGAGGGCCAACAAGGTATAAGTGATAATATGATAATACGTAGGCATACAACAATAATCATATTATTTACGGTCTTAACAGCAATAATATTAGTAGTTGTTATTACACAAATAAAGCAAACACCATATTATAATTAATAACACTGAATTATTAATAAGAACAGAAGCAAATAATAATGATCTAAACTGTATTTAGTCTACCTATATATGATATAGCGAAGTGTAAAGTGAAGACTGAACCCAACCCATAAAAATACATATACATATATATGGATGATTTAACCATAGCTTTACACAGATATGATGTGTTATAGGTTCTAGAACTATCAGTCATCTTATGTATGCTGATGACCTAGTAATTATGTTCCCATCTGTATCAGGATTGTCTGAACTGATGCTGCTATGTGGACTCTATGGGTTAAATCATAATAGTAAGTACAATTCCAAGAAAAGTGCTGTGTTAATATGCAAAAGTAAATATATGAAAAAACGTATGTTCTATCATTTCAGATTAATGGTGAAACAATCCAGGAAGTTGATAATGTGAAATATTTTGGTCACTTGATTTCTAATACATTACGTGATGACAAGGATATTTTACGGCAATGTCGACAACTGCATGCTAGGGGTAATACACTACTGCGGGAAGTTTACATGTGTACCACAGAAATGAAGCTGACTTTGCTTAGAACGTTCTGCTCTCTCGTGTATTCTGCTCAGCTATGACTTAATTACACACAGCCATTTGGAATTTCCTCCGCCCCCGAGATATTTCAACGCAAGATGTCGACACTACTCGAAGGACTGGACGGGGTAGAAGTTATCATGGACGATATACTGGTTCAGGGTCGTAACATGGAAGAACTCGACGCCCGTCTCAATACTGTCCTAAGGATAATCAACGACTCGGGCCTGAAACTCAACCCAAAGAAATGCGTCTTCAGAAAACCCGAACTGACGTATTTTGGTCACCTGATTGGGGGTGATGGCATCAAGCCAGATCCAGAGAGGGTTGAAGCTCTACTGTAACTGTCACGTCCGAACAACGTTAGCGAACTGAGAACAGTGTTGGGTATGTTTCAGTATCTAGCCTAGTTCGTGTACGATATGTCGTCAGTGATGAAACCGATGACTGACTTACTCAAGTCTGATGTCATCTGGTCGTGGGACAAGGCACAACAAGCTTCGTTTTGTAAGACGAAAGAACTGTTGACGACTACACCGACGTTGTCCTACTACGACTCAACGAAACCGACGGTAGTGAGTGCGGATGCAAGCAGTTACGGAATCGGTGCTGTGCTGGTGCAATCTACAGAGCCAATCGCCTTCGCGTCAAGGACGCTGACGACCGCGGAACAACGGTACGCCAAATAGAAAAGGAGATGCTTGCAGGTGTTTGGGCGTGCGAGAAATTCCGAAGATATCTCGTTGGATTGAAGGATTTCAAACTACTTACCGACCATCGACCGTTGGTACCCGAAATCAGAGTCGAAACCTCGATAGATCCTATAATGAAATCAATCACAGATTTCATAGCTTTGCGACGACGTCATAAATTGCACCAAGGCATCTTGAAATGTCGCGAACGAGCAGCCAGTACCATCTGGTGGCCCGGTATCAGTCGCGACATAACGAGGTTCATCGATCGCTGTGATACTTGCCGACGGAATCGACCGACACAGAGAGAACAACCTCTTCGTCCGGTTGAACTACCCGGAAGACCATGGGGGAAAAGTCGCCATGGATATCTTCCACTACAAGCGAAATGACTATGTCGTCATCATCGACTACTACTCGCGCTGGATCGAAATCAAACAATTGACCAGTCTAACGTCTGACTGCGTGATCAGCCGCGTCAAGGCCGTATTTACCACGCATGGTATTCCGGATGTGGTGGTATCAGACAACGGAAGACAATTCGTCTCGGACGAATTCAGGAAATTCGCGAAATCATGGTGCTTCGCTCAACACAAACCCATATTCTCCGCAAGAGAATGGGATGGCAGAGCGAGCTGTGCAGACGGCGGAAAGATTGCTAGACCTCGACGAGTCGGGGATAGGTTTGTTGAACTATCAAGCGTCGCCCCACAGTACAATCGGCGTATCACCGGCAGTGGCACTAATGGGTCATCAACTCGCCACACGACTGCCCGTTGTGAGAGAACAATTGTCGCCACGTCAACACCGAGATGGGGACATCCGAAACTCCGATCAACGTGCCAAAACGACGTACAAGCGATGCTACGATCGGCGACATTGTGTACGCAAATTACCGTCTTAACAAAATGGCGAACCAGTGTTGGTGAAATTGGATGGGGAGAAGCAGTGATCGACACCAAGCACTGTGTTCAGAAGTGACCCGCAGAACCGGTCATATGTTGTGAAAACCGGTGCAGGTATCTGCTATCGCAGAAATCGAAAGCACCTCCAAGGTGTGCCGAACGTGCTTCCACCAATGCCCAACAATGAGCCTGACGATACGGACATTCAGACTGAGGATCCAGGCGAAATTTTGCCGCCGGACGGTCCAGGTGATGAAGTCGTGCCGCTGGACGATCCCGGTGATGCAGTCGAGCTGCCAGTGGACGTTCCCGCCGGACTTAATAAGTCGGCAGTGTATTCCAGATGTGGCCGAGCAGTCCGTCGGCCGGTAAAATTTGAGTAACATTACGTGGTTCGATTTGAACTTTGAAAGAGGGGAGATGTCACGAAATCGTTAAATTAACCGGGACAAACATTTCAATGTGTGACACCGAGTTTTGCCGGACTCCGTGCTACAAGGCGGACAACGAACCATGCTGGGACTGCAGAATCGACATTTTGTATTTTGCCTGAGATAAAGTCATTCTTATTGTTATCTGACGTTACAAACGTTACATCTCTGATTTGACAAGTGTTGGTAATTTAAATATGTTATCTTGAAATCATGACATTTCCTGTGGAATGTTGGTGTTACTGAGATTTGCAATGCGATACCGGCCATATGATCAACCACTGGATTGGTCACACCCTACACTAATCTTGAATATAATTATGTGACGGGAATGCATGTTGTGCTAAATAAAAGCTAGTAGTGTGGGTAATAATTTGTCTTTAAATCAAACAGTCCATTTTGAACTGGTTAACTAATTATACATTTCATGATGTGGTATTCGAGTTCTTTTGAAATTATTCCGCCATTGTCATCGTTCGCTGGGTAACCACAATAACCCAATACAAGCAAGAGATGTAAGTTTTATATTGTGTTGATGCCTGCCGTAAGTAACTATACTATTTTGTCTTATTCTTAAAATAAGGATGACTTGGACCGCGTTGTGTCAGTCTGGAATAGCCATCGAATCCGTCCCAGTAGAAACTAAAACGTTCCACATGGGAGGCCTGTAGTATTATATTCGATGCCTGAGGTAGTTTCGACCAGAAACTACACGAAAGTAGTGGACCAGAGAGACGTCGATATCTGCAGAACGGATTAATGCATCTTCCGGGGTGAATGTACCTGCGACCAGGACATGTTTGAACTACTGTTAACGTACATGGTACAAGAAGGACGTACACCACCAACAAACGCACGTGAAGGAGTTGACTTATACTACACACTAAGGCCGCTAGTCCCGCATGATTTGTTTGGGTAAATTGGTCCTGATAATACTGTTCTCTGTTCGTTTAAAGGACATACATTGGAGTTTCAGGAAGCATTCGCAAAAATTTGACCAGAAATCTTTTTGCTGGTTAGTGGTGATGATGAATACGCATCATTCAAGCTGCTATAGGAATGACGCTGTATGCAAATCTTACAATAATGTTGATTTTTTTTAAGTATTTAAAAACAGTAAATGTAAAACAATTGTCTTCTACTACACTGAACTGAACACGCTCATGTAAATATTACATGCCAATGTCAATGCGCACTGGTAATTACATAATTAATATCCACCTGGCAATGCTAAAATGAAATATGCATGGCAACTACTAGAGCAAAATTTCTGACTGCAAGGTTGAGTTATACAACTGAACAAGGGTGTAATAACATGGATGTGCAGCGAGTTCTTAAAATGTTTCAGTTTACGTAACAATATTGTTGTGAACGAGGTTACACGACCGTGCATTTAAGAGTCCCTTTGAAAATACCAGATCCACGCATCCTGAAAACTGATATTGAAATTCTCGGTGCCCTGGCCATCAACCACCGCACAGTGATTAGTATGAGGACTCTTAAACGCTCGCTGAGTCGGCAAAATCTCTTTCGACGGAGACATTACACTGACATAGTGGAATTAACCGTTTTCATCAATCAGCAAATCCATGGCTCCGGGAACCAGCACGGCTACCGTTGGATGCATCTCAAGTGCCGACAGGCTGGGATGGTTGCATCAAAAGAAAGGTAGTTTATACACTGCTGTCTGCTGCAGATTCTTGACCCTGGCGGTATCGAAACTCTGTATTTTGCTAAAGGGCCCAATTAATTGGGGCATGTAGGTTCGTATGACAAACTAAAGCACTCAATGAATGTCAATTTTGATGCCGATGCTTATCTGCCACTAGATGACCTTGATTCCAGTGTGATCAGCTTTGGGCCACAACCACCGGATGGTGAAGGACAGGACGACACCTTGCCTCTTGTGTGCGAAAATCACTGTGCCCCGTGGTCATGAAATTCTCGGTGCCCTGGCCATCAATCACCGCATAGTGATTAGTATGAGGACTCTTAAACGCTCGCTGAGTCGGCAAAATCTCTTTCGACGGAGACATTACACTGACATAGTGGAATTAGCCGTTTTCATCAATCAGCAAATCCATGGCTCAAGTGCCGACAGGCTGGGATGGTTGCATCAAAAGAAAGGTAGTTTATACACTGCTGTCTGCTGCAGATTATTGACCCTGGCGGTATCGAAACTCACCAAACACCTTGCCTCTTGTGTGCGAAAATCACTGTGCCCCGTGGTCATGTATTTCGTGACATGATTTTGTGGCAGGCGCCAGTAAAATAAGTGGCGGCCGCCAGATAATTAAGTGGCGGCCGCCAGATAATTAAGTGGCAGCTGTCAACAAATATATAATTTATTCATCGTGGCACCAACGAATGCACTCGAGATCGGCCCCATGTCTGCTAGTTAGTATTTATGTTTGACCTCCTTTGGGTAAATGTAAACGGTAAATGCTTATATAGCATAAAATCCATCCTCGGGACTAATCAATACACTTCACACATTACTCCTTGACAGGTCTGTTAATATCAAATTAAAATTATTAGCAAATAATTACGGTATAATTTGATGTGGTTATTTTCACATTACAGTTGTGCTTATCTTCATGTAACAATTGCGCCTTTTATATTAAATATGCGTAATATAATGCATATTAATATATATATATATATATATTATATATATATATATATATATATATATAACACACACACACACACACACACACACACACACACACACACACACACCCACACACACAAAAAAAAAAACATAGGGAAACCCGGGCAATACGGGAGAGTTAACGTTCCGCTGTTCGTCGCACCCACACTTTGCGCATTAGGTTAACAGTTTTTTGTGGATCGGCCAAACACACCAAAACACAACTATGCATGGTATTGTTTTTTGGTTGACATCATTATTTTATTATAAAAACAGACTATCCCGTTTTACCCGCAAAATTCCCATTTTACCCGCATATACGGTTAAAATGGGATTTTGATCCGGGAAATATGGGATGCATATTTAGTTGTGTCATTCGCTAATGTGACGTGGTCCTACATATTCAGAATACTTATTTTAAGTAACTGATATATAAGCGCTAGTATACTACAATAAGAATAGTAAAGATATGCGATATGGTAAGGTCATATATGCAAAAGTCATACCTTTTTTATGAATTTGACTGCCGTACCTTGGGTGGATTACTATTTCTGTATAATTATGTAATCCTTATATCTCATATCTTTATGTAACTTAGTGAGCTACTAGTTAAATTAAGCGATCTACTGAAACAGGCATATTTCCAAAGTAAATTGCATTTTTAATGTTTTGCAATGAAAAATACAAAAACGAGACGGCATAACAAGCACAATTGTTGATCCCATTTTGCCCGCATTAGGAAATCCAATTTTGCCAGGAATAGGCACGGTTTAATCAAACTGTGATATATTAATTATCGCTCACTCTCACGAAAAACGCTGAAACACTCATAAATTAATATTACATCCTCACGACATTCGAAATTGAAATATGACAAGTTGTTACTTAGCAAACTTAGACGAATCGTCAAACAAACAATTTAGTAAGGGATCAAAGCTAAGGATTACTAACGATTGTTTCAATCCGCGCGAAGAATTGCATACCAATTGGTTTATACAGTAGTCAGCAGATCCCACTATGCTAGTTGGAATCGAAAATAAACTTTGTTGCAGCACTATTCTTTGCATATAGCGATGTCCCATTTTACCCGAGTATCCCGTTTTACCAGGGTTTCCCCTATATAAAATGTACAAATGATGGCAGTAACTAAGAATAATGTTAATGAAACATCACTGTGTAGTCACTTACCTATGTGAGTTATCCATATAACGCATGTTAAAACAGTAGTTATTAACAACTGAAATAGCAGTGATGTCATAGTAACAGGTTTCCTTAAAATGACCACAGTTTCCATTTCATGTGCCCCTAAACAGGGGCGTCGATCCGGTTTTAAAAGTGGGGGGACGGGGGACCAATTTATATATATACATATATTTATGTATTTTTATGTATAATTTGTAATATATATATATATATATATATATATATGTGTGTGTGTGTGTGTGTGTGGTGCTAATTCTAAAATAAACAAAGGCCTTTATGTTATGCTATTTAAAATAGTTATGTTGGCTACATATATTTGAAGAGGGGACATGGCTCAATCCTTGAAAATTTGGAGGCTAGACTTTGGACCCATAACTGCTTGCCTGATTTATAGAGTGACAACAAGGACTTATGTGCATATAAGTCCGTGGCACTAAGTCCATTGCATTAATCTTTCCCTATAGTTCTACTAGTGTGTTCTATTTATATCTATGGTCCGTGGTGACAAGATACAAATGTTACACGGGTGCCTGGGTAGGACTTCCCAATCCCACCATTTGGCAAAAAAATTGTCATCACTCAAATGGGATCAAATTACACAAAGTGCGGGAATCCGCTGGTTCCGCCGTAGGCGATATAAGTATCCACCAGGGCGACCAGGCTGCAATCCAAGGGGTGACAGGACAAACACAAATTAATCATCTATAATGTGCTTGATGGCTAGTGCCTATTAATATATCAACACAAAGGTGCAAATTGACAGAGCCCGGCATGGTGAATATTTACTGAACTAAGAACTAGTTGCGGCCAACCAAGTAATCTATCTAATAATTTTCCACTGGGTAGTCGGAAGTTTATATCTGAACTCGTATATTAATTTTACTACTAGATCGATGTAGGGTTTTTAAGAAAGGGGAGTGATCAACCTCGCTATATGCCTGTCAATTTGTTTTTATGAACTGAAAAAGTGGGGGGACATTTCCTATGCTGTCGCCTCAGGCTGAAAAGTGGGGGGACGTGGTCCCCTCATCCCTCACCGATCGACGCCCATGCTGTGTAGAACTTCGCAATCATACATTTTGGCAAATGAATTTGTCATCACTCATACAGGAATAAGTTACACAAAGTGCAGGAATCCGCCGCTTCGGTCGTAGGCGATAAGCATCAAGCGGGCAAGGGGTGACTGTGAAACACAAATTTCATAATTTATAATGTGCTTGATGGTTAGAACCTACTAATAATATCAACACAAGGATGCAAACTGATAGAGCACGGCAGCGGCTCAGCCCGGTGTCGCGCTTACATTTTCCCGGTCGTTATAAACTTTCCGATTAACGTTTCTGCGCATGCGCGATAAATATAAAATGTGCAGCGAAACGACAAAGCATTTTTGGTATGAATGCCACGGGCTGTTCGTCAACTCTCCTGTGATGATTCCTGTGAAGAGTTGCTTAAAATGTCGTTCAATACAATAACGTCTTACGTTTGTTTAAATCACCGTCACGGATTATGGCGCACTATAGTCACGTTTGCTATCAAAACATGCTTCAAAACTTGTTTGCCTCGTGTTAATTTGCTACAAATAACTTTATGTATATCCTAACGAACAACCCGTAATATATATATATATATACCATAAATGCATTTTCCTTTCGCTGCACATTAATGATTTTACATTTATCGCGCATGCGCAGAAATGTCAATCGGAACGTTTATAACGCCGGAAAAATGAAAGTGCTACACCGGCATGATGATTATTTACTGAAGCAAGATCAAGTTGCGCGCTGTGGCCAGTCGATTTTCTAATGGGTGGTCGGAACTTCATATCGCGAGTTTATTGTCTAGCTACTAGTCCTATGTAGCGGCTTTTAAGAGAGAGGAGTGGTGAGTCAGGCTACATGCCCCGCAATGTTTCTGAACTGAAAAATGGGGGGGGGGGGGGGGACAATTCCTATGCTCTCCCCCACGCTGAAAAGTGGGGGACGCGTCCCCCCATCCCCCACCGATCGACGGCCGTGCTAGAGCCTATAAATAATATCAACACAAGGTTGCAAACTGATAGAACCCGGCAACGGCGCAGTCCGGCATGATGGTTATTTACTAAAGTAAGATCAAGTTGCGCGGTGTGGCCAGCCAAGCAATTTATCTAGTCGATTTTCTAATGGGTGTATGGTCGGAACTTCATATCGCGAGTTTATAGACTAGATAGTCCTGTGTAGCGGCTTTTGAGAGAGAGGAGTGGTGAGTCAGGCTATATGCCTCGCAATTTTTCTGAGCTGAAAAGTGGGTGGGGGGGGGATAATTCCTATGCTGTCCCCCCCACGCTGAAAAGTGGGGGGACGCGTCCCCCCCCCCGTCCCCCACCGATCGACGCCCGTGCCCCTAAACACAATTAGTTTGGTCATTTCTTGACGGGATGATGACAATGACAATGTGCAATAATCTGAGTGTGTGTTTTGGCATTTCTTTGTCCGCACTGTCAGGTATGCCATGAAGACCCATCTTGTCAGAGCAGATAGATGCATGTTCGATTTCCATCCCAATGACATAGGTTCTATATAATCCGGGTCACAGCACTTCCCCTAAGCTGGAGGCTACAGCCTATCCCACTTGATCATTATTCACATTGCCAAGGACCACAGTGACAAATATTTAGATCCCTACCCCAACATAGTGAACCAACTCAAAACATTCAACAGCTGTGGTTTGGGTGGCTGCTTGACAACAAATACGCGTTCACTTTAGGTATTTATAGCCAAGGCATGCGTATATATATATATATATATATATATATATATATATATATATATATATATATATAAATATATCGCGTACATTGTAGTTATAATTAATGGCATGCGTGTATATATATATATATATATATATATATATATATATATATATATAAATATATACACATACATACATATATACATATGTATATATGTATATATATATATATATATATATATATATATATATATACGTATATATGTATATTATATATATACATATATATATATATATATATAATATATATTATATAATAATACACACATATATACATACACATATATATATATTATATAATAATACACACATATATATAATATATACGTATATATATATATATATATACATATATATATATATATATATATATATATATATATATATATATATATATATATATATATATATATATATATATATATATATATACGCATGCCTTGGCGTATGAGGAATATAATGGAACCATTGTATTACATTTTTCCGGGAGTTATAAACTATCCGGGTGACGTTTCTGCGCATGCGCGATAAATGTAAACCCATCAATGTGCAGCGAAACGCAAGGCATTTATCATATAAATATCACGGGCTGTTCGTTAGCTCTACTGTGGTACACGTGATTATAATACTGTGAAGAGTTGCTTAAAATTTCGTTAACTACATTAAAATAGTACGTCTGTTTAAATCACTGTCACGAATTATGGCGCACTACTGTCACGTGATATACGCTTGCGATCAAAATATACCTCAAAACTGGTTTGCCTCGTGTTAATTTGCGACAAATAACATTGCTGAAAGGTTATATACGTCATAATGAACAGCCCGTGGTATTATACCATAAATGCTTTGGGTTTTGCTGCATTTAGATGATTTGACATTTATCGCGCATGCGCAGAAACGTCACCCGGATAGTTCATAACGCCCGGGAAAATGTAAACGCTACAGCGTATTTGTTGTCAAGCAGCCACCCAAACCATAATAATATCGAACCAAACCAATCAGACCAGCGGCGCCGCGTTACGGAAAACATCATACCAAACGTGTAACCCGAAGCGCCAATGGTGGCATCAATTTGAACTACATTGAGGAAGTTTGCCTATACCTGAAAGATCTAGTAGTCGGTGCTAATCATGGCATATCAGTTGTTAATAACTAGTGTTTTAACATGCGTTATATGGATAACTCACATAGGTAAGTGAATACACAGTGATGTTTCATTATTCTTAGTTACTGCCATCATTTTTACATTTATTTATCGAAAATTAGGCCAACACAAGGCTCAAAACTCAGGATTGACGTAGTCGTACTAGTCTACCACTGACTTATGTGCATATAAGTCCGTGAGTCTACGTCTATGTGTATCTGTAACTGGCAAAATGTCCTAGGGACACATCACGCCAGTGCGCATGATGGGTCGTCTGACTTAATTGTTAAAATGTTGGATTAAATTATTTTGAAACGAGTTTAGTGATTTACTTGAGACAGTTTTTGAGGGGAGAGAATTCCATTCTTTAATTGTTGTTGGGAAGAAGCTGTTTCCAAATATGTTTGCAGAGTATCTAATTTGCAAGAACTGACTCATGTTTACGTGAGGATCTAGTG
Organism: Ridgeia piscesae; assembly: GCA_025642075.2. Taxonomy (NCBI): domain Eukaryota; kingdom Metazoa; phylum Annelida; class Polychaeta; order Sabellida; family Siboglinidae; genus Ridgeia; species Ridgeia piscesae. The sequence goes on from JAODUO010000984.1 coordinate 11,946, forward strand.
TTGTGTTGGATGTAGTGATCTAGTGGGATATCTATAAGGTTATGTTCCATTTTGTATATTATGCTAAGTCTTTAAATTTGTCTTCTTGATTGGAGGGTGTCCCACTGGAGGTCTTTAAGAAGTTGGGTTATTGTTTATGTTAGGAAGGTTGAAATCCCCGGTAATTATGACATTATGTGTGTTTATCTTGTTTCCTAATTTAGACAGAGATAGATCTAGTTCTTCAATTTGTGTTCCTTGGTAGTCATGTGAGGCACAATAGAAAGTGTATATGACTATGGGTTTCATTCCTTTTATTTCAGTTTCTGTCCAAATGCTCTCACTGTTAGTGTTTAAGTTTGTTAGATGAGTTGTGATGAGATCAGCTTTGGATATTTGGAATACCCCCCTCCAGTAGTGCTTGTTTCCCTGTCTTTTCTAAAAAACATTAAAGTGTTCTGGGAAAATTACTCCGGTTTTAACTGAAGGATCTAACCATGACTCTGTCTACTCTATGTGATTACGGAGGCCATGTGATTAATCATCAGAGTCCATCAGTCTGGATGTTGATGCTGAGGAAATAGTACTAGCGGCCACTTCAGATCTACGATGCCATTAGCTTGATATTCATAAAGTTAGAAATACTATTTGCGTGTTTCTTGAGTCACCTTCAACCTTGGGATCAGTTGCTATAGTTGCACTGAACTTTGCACTTCATATTTCGTGACGTAAATGTGTACAGGCAGGGTTATGGGTGGTGTTCACGATTGGGTAATCTTTTCTTAGCGGACCTATATTAGTAAGTAAGGCAGGGGTAGAACTTCGGCATTTATTTTACTAGACAGTGGGACTAGTAAAGACAAAAGTTTACTAGTCTGCCAAAAGGTTTACTAGTCTGGCAAAAGATAAATACAACCCAAATTTAAGTCGTTAAAATTTTATTTAAAACAAAAAGAACTGTGTACCCACAGTTAAAAAACAGTGCATTGTTCATAAAGGTAACAAAGTAGTAATACAGAAATAACAAAACTAATTAAAGAAGAACTGAAGGTATGATTTGTACATATTAAAAAAATGCACAATTAAAAAAGGATGCCAATTGCGCTCATTGACCAGTAGTACCACCCTACCAGATGCAGGGCAGCCTACCATTCTGAATTTTCCATAACCATTCTGGAACTTGACCTCATATTACGGTCTTATCAAAACTGCTCTACTGGACTGTATTAATAAAAAATAACACACTATAGAGAAGTATATAGACATCTAGAACAGTTAATCTTACAATTAATGCCTAGACAAATTCATAGCTGGTGGCTGTGCCTAAGAAAATGTCTCTTATCAGCAAATGAAGCTGTCACTACTGTAGCCAGTTGTTCACTAGCAGCAATTTGTCTATGTTTTAATGACTTGGGATTCATTTACATCCCAGCCTGTGAATGAATGGGTTAAGGCTAGGGCTGTTGTGATAACAAAGGCTTAATTGGCTACTGTAGGGTGGGGTGGATGACACATTGACCTTTACTAGACAACCTGAATAGTTATTAGGCAGTTTTACTAGTCCGCCCTTATCTTTACTAATATACAGACTAGTGGGTAGTCCGGTCTACCCCTGTAAGGCCTAAAGTAAAAGCCAAATCTTCACACCTTTTTTGCTAACTGACAAGTCACAGGTGATAACCCTACCCACCCAATCTGACTAAGACATCATTTCATAAAACACATGCAAGAAATGTTCACACCGAACTGTCATTTCCAATCATAAACAGCAATGACAGACCTGTAGGGGATGTAAGGAAACCATTGTAGAATTTGGGAGTTTCCACCATGATACCTAAAGTCACATATTGCTAATGCCTTTATTATGGTAGTGGTAGTGATGTAGTAAACACTTTTGAATCACCAATTCTGATAGCAAAGTTGAGTGGATAAATCATGCAGCTTAATGTTTTATGTTGTCTTAATGAAATCCTAAAAAAATTCTTCCTCTAAAACTCTAAATGTTTTTCATCAGACACGAGTAAACAAACTGTTAAAGAAGTAGTTTCAGAGTGAAATACATAATAACATAGATCAGCGGAATCCAATGTCATAAAACTTGCACATCTTTCATTCAAAACCATGCATTCAATTTACACTGTGTAACTAGCTCTATGACCAGAACATGTCACTGAGTTAAATTTAGTACCAGATCAGTAGATCTATGACATTTTAAAATGCAAACAACGTAAAGATTGCGAAATGTTGGTGATGTCAGTATGGTCAATGACAAAGTCAAAGAAGTGCATTTACAGTTTAACCAGTAGGCACAGAGTGTGCACTGACAGTGTACATCAGGGGCAAGCATAGCTTTATGCACAGACCCATCCACCCATCATTTGGAAGGGTAAAAACCATTGTGGACGGGTAGAAATATGGCTGGATGGGTACAAAATGAGAGAGAGAAAAAAGGTCTTCCAAAACCATATATATTGTCAGTTATGCCTTAGAAGCGAGTGTAAATGGTGTGTGTCACATGTGTGTTTGTAGTCAATTTCAGGTCTTCAGAGACATTTTAAAGTTTGTAAACTCGCTTAACAGTTAACATCCATGTGTCCATCAAAACATGTGTGACTGGCAATAATTTTGTCCTGCATAAAGCCCTGGGGGCAGGGCAGTGCTTATATTTCTAAAAATCTATTCTGCTTTCACTTTGGCATCATTTCAACATCGCTTGAAAGGATAGTGAAGTTCTGTTGCCTTTCAACCTGAACATGTCACAACTGTTCTGTAAGTGATGGTATGGACGGATGGCATCACATTCATCATTCAACACACAGCATTTGTTAATCCACCAACCAGTGTCAAAGAGGACAGTAAAATTTCACCCGGTACAAAATAGTACGTCTAATGCACTGATGCCAGGTTTGAGTCCAAATACAAATTTTGGGATCAAATTCAAATACAACTCAGCCAAATCAAATACAAATACATTGCTTTTTATATTTCAATAAAAAAATAAAATACAAATACACTGCCATTTTTTATTCAAATACGATTCAAATACATTGCCTTTTTTATTTGATTCAAATACGTGGGCCATGTTTTCTTTATAGTTCAAGTGTATCACAGTGGGTGGAATTTTGTCTTCGGCTTGATTGACTGCTGTAGACTAAATGAAGCTTCACTGGTCTCCCATTTATTCATTGATGCTAATGTTTGACCAGATTAACTGATGCCAATTTTTCGCAGTGGGGTCTGCCCATAGTTGACCATAAAACAGGCATGAAAAACCTACTGTCTAGACTCCGGAGGCAGTTTATGTCAAGCAGTGCTATATCTTTTGTTGGTAAAATGGTAATTTTTATGTGTATTTGATTGTATTTGCAAATCCTTTTCAAATACCGACCAAATATCAAATATAAATACACACCCTTTTGTGATTTTCAATAAAAATAAAAATACACCAAATTGTTTGTATACAAATACATATTTGAACCCAACCCTGACTGATGCCCAACAGTGGTACTGACCAGGCAGCAAATTTCACCCAAACCAAGAATGAACTAATTTTGCCATTACAGGAAATCAGTGCAAATTAACAGAATGTTATGTTTTATTCCAACATTCACCCACATCACAGATTGGTAACATATTATAAAGACGCAGATCTCTATTGTTTACAACATGACAGGTTTCAAAATTGTCCTGCCTCTACGTTATACAACTGGAAACAGCCGAAGCTTGGAGAATGGTTTGCCGAGTTCTGCACATTGAAAATGTGATACTGATTACCATACAATTAGTGATATGATGTGCAGGTAAGATAGAGTTGTCGCAATTCCTCACTTATATACAAATTATTTATTATATGCAGAAAAACAAGATGTTAGATTGATTGGGGATTTTAAGTCTTCGAGATCAAGTCACCTTTAGGGCACACAGCTTATCTAGACCAGTCTACTATTATAAAACAGGGATCTAGTAGTGGGAGTTACTAACATTGCTAGTAATGACTTAACCAGTTGACAGCTGGGCTAGTATATAAATAATTGGTTGAGCTGCTGGGTGCCTTTAGTCTTGGCAGAAGCAGTGTCCTCTCACAGTAGCACCCTCCTCACTAAGATTTATTGACAATGACTAAGGGAAACATCTGCTATAAAAATATTGCATGTAAGCTTGCAATGCTAGATCATACATATTTCATATCTATGGATATGGGCATAATAAAAATGCCGTTGTTCTTCTTATCATCCCTAAGAAATACTGACAAATCCTCTAACTCATGGCTTAGTAGTATGTACATGTACACAAAATTGCAAACTGTTTGGACAATTTGTCTTTACCAGAACTGATATACCAGCAACACATTTTACACCTCTGACATTATGTTTGACTAGTTTTTTTAAATGTTAAATGAACTAAAAGATAATTGTTTCATGTATACCAGACTTACCAGTACAACCATTTTTAATGCATTTAAACAAGTTGTCTCAAAACATTGAGCACTTGACACAAGTCATGCCATCACGGCTCGCTAGATGGCGTGGCGAGCAGACTGTAGTCTGTAGCCCCCCTTGTCTCTGTTCATAGTTGGTATTGTTTCCCTAGTCCAGATGGCTTCTTTTACCCAGCGCACACACCTGTTCGTCTCTCTATCCATCACTTTCGCTCCCTCCCATATAGCAAGCAGTGACAATTCAGTTCCTGAAGAAGGCAGCTGATTGTGGCTGAAACGTTGGAGTGAGTAAAAATTATTGATTGTGTAATCATGAAATTTGTTTAAGTAATATACTTCCAACTTGATGAACATTTTCACGGATATTGGATATCATGTTTTACGTAAATTTTGCCCTGGAAATGTAAGCTAAAATAACCTAAATATCCAACTTGCAAACACCACAGTTTATTCATCTGACACCTAAAAGGATGGCAGATTTGGATTACCCATATGTTATCTGCCAGTTTTTAAAAAGCTTTGTTAAATATTCAAATTTTTATGACCCCCTGTTATTGGTATTTAGCTCATCATGACAAATCTATTAAAAGTTACAAAACTTAATATTTTCATCAACATTTGGAAAACCATCAAATGAAGATTACATGTTCAGTATAAGGTACCAGGGTAGTTTTGATGCATATTTTGACCATCAGCCAATTCAAAGACGGAAAGTTGCCATAAAATGTTGTTATCTGACAGAGATGACCCTGTAGAAACAACTGAAAAGAACTTTCATATTTTCTCAAATATGATACGTGACACAGAGACAAATGGTCCAAGGGTGAAATAGAGGAGGTGCACACACATAAATTGTTAGTGTGTTATTGTTACTCTAGATAACGTAAATTATAACATGCATAGCCCTCTCATATTTATTTACCAGTAGACATTTAAAAAAGACATTCTGCCAAATTATCTCCCTTTGGATGAAAAATAGTAGATTAAAGCTTAATGCAGATAAGACTGAATTTCCCATCATTGGTACCTCAACGCAGTGTAGAAAACTTGATGTTTTTTTTCATGACACATATTTTGAAACAGAGAATCACACCAGCCACTTCAGGGTTAAATATCAGGGTAATGTTTGATGAAAACTTTGATTTCAAACAACATATATTGAAAACATGTCACTGCTGTTTTTACGATATTCGTGATCTTCATCTCTAGTAAGCAGCAGACTTGACTACTGCAATTTGCTCCTTTACAATACTGCAAACAAGGATATAGCAGTACTTCAACGTGTCCAAAATTATTTGGCAAGGGTAGTCACACGTTCTCCTAATTTTTCTCGCTCAGTACTGGTTCTGAAATCATTGCATTGGCTCCCTGTGCACTATCACACTATTCTCAAGGCATTACGATCAATGAGTAGTAACCCTCTTCACATTCCTCAGGTGAAAACAACAGCTGGAACCTGAGCTGTCTCTGTTGCTGGACCAACTCTGTGGAATTCACTTCCTGCCTGAGTGTTAAATTAGAAGGAAATATAGTTTCTGTCCACCAGCATCTAAAAAACGTATCCTTTTAATGCTGCCTATCCTCCTTGGATTCCTAACATTGTTTACGATTACGAGATTGCATAATCAAGGCAGCTACTGAGCTTGATCTTAGATAATATTGGTGCATAAGAACTAAGAAGTCATTATTGTTATTATTATTATTATTATTAAATTCAGTGTTAAAGTATTACGTGTTCCTTACAGGTGCATCTACAGTACTAATTCCCAAAAATGGAAAGTTTATATTCAATTTGGGAATGTATTTTCCTGGATCTGGTCTTGATTGACCAGTGTAAAACACTCGATGGTATTATTAGAAAGTCAGTGTACATAGCCAATTGTGTAACCCAGTGCATGGGCCTACATGGTACATAACTGACTGCATATTGTGTTTTAACTAAAGGTTATTAAAGAATAACTATTTATTATAATGTATTTAGTCTACTGTAATGCTGTTGATTGCACAACATAGACTCTATAATTCTTATCTACCAAGTTATGTTTGGCCATTGTGTTTGTATGTGAGCTGCAATAGAATTCATAAATAAAGTGGAGTGTTGTTATGATTTGTATTTGGTGGTATCTACGTTTTTCTGAGTTATTATTAATAATGTCATGTTAGAGCTTCATGCTTCATCCAAATAATTGCATCTCCACCTCCATCTGAATACATATAAATAAAGAGGAAATATTTACAAATGGAGTAAACACATTTTGTCATGAAAGGCAGTGTTGACATACCACCAGTATACAATATATGTCACATTATGTTGCACAGAGTTGTAGTGGTGAACATATACTGTTATGCTTTCAGCACATACCAGTGTGGACGGGGCTGTCATCAATGTGAAAGTGGATGTTCCGTCTGAGACGTGGGAAGGAGACAAAGCCACGTTGACTTGCACAACTAACATCAGTGAGAGCTACTGGGAGTTGTTGTGGTACAATGGGAGTGAACCTAACCTGATATATTACTGTGACAGCGACGCTGACAGTCAAGCCTACAATGACAGGTGTACGGGACAACTGGATGGAAAGGTTCACAGACTCAGCATCAGCTCGACAACTGTGGCAGATGAAAACACATATCTTTGCAAAGTTGCCACTGAAACAGGCTCAGCAGATCTAACAGTCAATGGTGAGTTCTCAACAAAACATTGAAATTGTCAAAACAAGTATCACTTGTTGTAAGTCAGCTAAGGGAGGTTGTGTGGTCAGTTCACTCAGTTGACACTAATGTTGTATATTTGTTTTATTATTCAGGGAAAAACTTGTTTGAAAATATTGCTAACAATGTTTTGTGTACAGTGTACACACATATTGAATTGTAGACAGAAACTTATATTTGATTGTCTTGAAGAATCTAGTCAACTTAGGCAGTTGATGAAACTATTAAATAGTATTAAAAATTATTATTATCTTTTATAAAGTTATTGTTAGTATTGCATGCTGGGTAGATACTGATCTAGAATAACCGGTGTGGAATGTTATTCCTTGCCTATGTTGCTAGACTACTTAATCCATTGGTGCGACGGTCCAATGGACTTACCGCATCATTCTGTGTCCAATAGCAACTAAACTCTGCCTAACATGCATCATTACACTGAAAATACACCGTAGCACTGAATCTACTAGCATGCCTGCCCTGCTCTACACATTTCACATAAAAATCATTTTTAAAATCTCTAATGTTACTACATTCGTAAAAGGTAAATGAAGGTAATTTCCTATATAGCGCAGTATCCGGTCCTCAGGATTGCTCAAAGCGCTTTAATTCCCTGGCAGACCTGTTCAATCAAACACCGTCTCAACTCCTCTGGGAAGCATACAGCCATATGCTACAACTAATTCGTAAAGGCTGCTCGTACACATGTCCACCACTGTCGCAGAATCTGTTCCATGGAGGCCTGTCTGTGGAATGCGATCAATGCAGCCATGGATTGTACCTGTTGCGCCTTAACCTTGTGGGACTCAAGGAGAGGTGTAGGGGAATTTGTGTAGCACTCCAGAATCGTTTCCGGATCCACCCGGAGATTGTGGATGGTACAATGTCTCGTTTATGCCCGGGTTGAATGACAAAAAGAGTAGGCGCTTGTGCTCCCTCCAAGGCATGGACCCTTCTAGGTAGAATCTTAGTGTCCATATTCTACTACCAGTCCTAGTTGAATGAGATTGGCAGAATAGAGAGATAGGTCCTTGAGATAAAAGTCGGTGAAGGTGTTATGACAGCACCAGGTATCAGCTCGCAGAATCTGTTCCATGGAGGCCTGTCTGTGGAATGCGATCAATGCAGCCATGGATCGGACCTGGTGCGCCTTAACCTTGTGGGACTCAAGGAGAGGTGTAGGGGAATTTGTGTAGCACTCCAGAATCGTTTCCGGATCCACCCAGAGATTGTGGATGGTACAATGTCTCGTTTATGCCCTGGATTGAACGACACAAACAGGAGACACTTGTGCTCCCTCCAAGGCATGGACCTTTCCAGGTGCCCATATTGGGAACAGGAGTCGGTCTTCCATGCTATGCCATAGCTCAACTGACGGTCAAGTGTTGGAATCGTGCATGAAAGCACGCATTTCGGGCCCTTAACCAATACTAGCATCTTAGCTATGAATGACAGGTCCGTTGTATTCGGGCATGTTCAAAGGCATGGATTTCGCCCCAACGTTTGCCGGAAGTAAGCACGATGATGATCCGATGTTTGGTCTAGCGGTTCGAAAGGTGGTTTTGTCAAAGCTGACAAAACTAAGGTAAGATTCTATTCTGGAAATTGACATTGATGGTGCCTGTTCCTTTTCGATATTTCGAAGTAGCGACTTCATTGCAGGATTTCGTCCTACTTCCGCACTGGAAGTGGCACGAAGAGTGTTGGCGATTGTCATCTGATAGCCTGCAATAGTCGAGATGGCCAAATGTTTCTCCGTGTGAAGGTGGAGAAGAAAATCCGCCACTACACTCTTAGTAGCCGAGAGAGGGATTCGAGGAAACGTGTAGGGGAATGTGCGTAGCACTCCAGAATAGTTTTATGGTTCCACCCGGAGATTGTGGATGGCACAATGTCTCGTCTATGCCATAGCTTGAACGACACAAACAGGAGGCGCTTGTGCTCCCTCCAAGGCATGGACCTTTCTAGGTAGAATCTTAGTGCCCGTATTGGGCACAGGAGTCGGTCTTCAGCCATGCCATTGCTCAAATGACGGTCAAGTGCTGGAATAGTGCATGAAAGCACGCATTTCGGGCCCTTGCCCAATACTTGTGTCTTTGATATAAATGACAGGCCTACTCATAGAGTCAACTGTGCCCAGCCTGTGATACGTTGTAGTCGGGCATGCTCAAAAGTATGGATTTCGCCCCGACATTTGCCGGAGGCAAGTGCGATGAGGAAAACAGTCTTCCATGTAAGCAGTTGGTCCGATGCTTGGTCTAGCGGTTCGAAAGGTAGTTTTGTCAATACTGACAAAACTAAGGCCAGATTCCACTCTGGAAAATGACGTTGATGTTGTCCCTGTTCCATTTCGATATTTCGAAGTAGCGACTTCACCTTCATCTGCACCGGAAGTGGCATGAAGAGTGTTGGCGATTGCCATCTGATAGCCTGCAATGGTCGAGATGGCTAAATGTTTCTCCGTGTGAAGGTGGAGAAGAAAATCTGACACTACACTCTCAGAAGCCGGGAGTGGATTAATGTGTTGTATGTTACACCAAGAAGTGAAGATTCTCAATTTGGACTCATAGATCGCCAGAGTAGACTCTCGCTGGGGTATACTGACACGGGAGGCAACATCGATCGAAAAGTCTCTGCTGCAGAGGGCATCCCGGATACTCTCCACGCGTGTAGCTGGAGATTGGACGGATCGCGATGTATCTGACCTCGAGGCTGGGATAGTAACCGAGGAATGTTGGGTATCCGGAGTGGAGATTGTACCAACATTCCTAATAGTAGAGGAAACCAGATCGCTTGGTGCCATTGTTGGGCAATGAGGATCACTTCGCTCTGGTCCCGTTGGTTTTTTTCGAGCACCCTACAGTGGAGTTGTCTGATGCAACCAGGACTGTCAGACCCATAAGTTTCCGCAGCTAGTGGAGCATGGCTCTGTGTATGGCTTCTAACTCGAGTACGTTGATGTGAAGTGTTTTCTCGGTTGTTGTCCATACACTGGACACCGTCAATGCATTCCAATGTGCTCCCCAGCCAATGTTCGATGCATCTGTGAACAACTGGGTGTCTGGTTCTGTCGGGGTAACTGGGGCTCCCTCAGAACATTGTATGCTGATTTCCACCATTGGAGATCTTCCTCCGCTGGGGGAAAGGGGTATCCTGGCTAAAGCATCCAAATCCCAGCATTGAGAGATGCAATGTTGGGGTTCGCGGGTGTGCAGCCGTCCCAGAGGAACCAGTTTTTCTGTGGCCGCAAAGAGACCGAGCAGGATCTGCCACATATGAGCACATCCTCCTTGGCTTAGCAGGAATGAGCGGATTAGTGCTTTGATTTTGTGATATTGGTGCAGAGTTGGAGTGACCTGGAAGGAAACTAGGTCGAACTGGTATCCCAGAAAAAGGAATTTCTGTTTTGGGATCAGTTCCGACTTCTTGTCGTGAATGAGGAGGCCCATCGCGTGGCAGAGATTGAGCACTTGTACAATGTCTCGGAGGCACTGGTCGTGAGATTGTGAATAGATGAGCCAGTCGTCTAGGTACTGACAGAGATTGATGCCCATCACGTGTACCAGCATTTTTTTTATCTCTGTCATAATCTTGGTAAATACCCAAGGTGCTGGAGAAACGCCAAACGGTAGTGCCCGGAATTGGTATATGGTATATGGTGTCCCAAGTGTGAAATCAAAGAAATTTTCGATAACCTCTGTGGATGGGTATGTGGAAATAGGCATCCACAAGATCGATGGAAGTGACCCAGGCGTCTCGAGGGAGAGATCGCCGAATGCTTTCCGCACTTTCCATCTTGAAGTGGGGAATCTCTAGGAAGGAGTTGAGAAATGAGAGGTCGATGACTGGTCTCCAACCTCCTGACTTCTTTGGGACAAGGAAGAGGTGACTGTAACTCCCGGGAGATGTAGTGTCACGGACTACCTCTACAACGTTGTTTTGTTGCATGGACTGTATCAGTGACCGGAGGACTGTGCGCTTCCTGATAGATCCCTTGTGTACAAACGCAGAGGGAGCACCTGTCAAGGGGAGACACTCTCGGAAGCGAAGACGGAAACCGACTTCCAGAACATTGCACACCCACTCGCTGCATCTCCTTCGTCTCCAGACATCGCAGAATAGGGACAGTCGAGCTCCTATCTTCCTGGTAAGCAAAGGAGGTAACACGACCACCTGTCGTGGTATGTCTAGAGGGTAGAGGTTCGAAGATTGCGTAATGATTGGGCTGACCGGTGCCTGCGTTCTGGGACACAGGTAGTCATGACCTGTGTCATCATCCTCCTCGTTGGCGAAAGGGACATCCTGAACCACGTCCTCTAGTGGCCAGAAAGGGCTGCTGACGTGAGAACGACAGTGGCATTGGCATAGCAGCCTGCCGTCATGTCGTGGATCTAGCCGGTGCTGACCGACGTGGAATAGCACGTGTTTTACCGACAGTAAAAGGTGCCGAGCCCCTGCATAGGGCATAGTCTCATTGCCGACTGGCCACCTTGTCCCGCAACTGTAGTTTAGTTGCGAGCTCGTCAAATAGTGACGATGCCCCAAATGGAGCCGGGCGCAGGAGCTCCCATTCTTGTAGTGACACAAGGGGAGAGAATCCTCGTGGCGCTTGATCCCTTTGATGCAGCAGTATGTTGTAGGCGATGGCGCAATCCAAGGTAGCACCATCGGACCAACCAGTTGCCACTGATTGAGACAACTGTAGTGTTGCCTTAAGCTGTTCTAACAGCTGTTCTCTGGAAACACTTCCAATGCCCACGTGGTCAATCAGGCCTTGTATGGCCCGATTGAGGGCAGCTCCCATCCAGTCTTGGAATGAGGAGATGCACAGCCGTCGGCGTGTCATGGCTGCGAGGTCACGGATATACTTCTGCTCCGTGCCTAGTCGTGCTGCCCCCCCCCCCCACCTGCGACCATGACATCTCGGTGAAGCCCTTATCTACAACAGGGGAGTCTTGTGAAAGCTGAAAACCTGTAGCAGGAAGCTCTAACGGAGAGTACATAGCCTCTCTGGAGCAAGGTACCGAAGCAAATTGGTGTGATTTGCCCCCGGGAGTGGTTTGTAATTCCTATTGAATTTTCTGAAAGTGATTGATCATTGCTTCAGAAAAAGGAAATCCAGACTGGGGAGCGACATGAACGTTTTAGTCAGCTTGTGCTAGTGCTGACAACGTGGCACTGTATGAGGAACGAGACTGTCAGTGGCGGGCAATTCATCATAGAGAAAAGTGCGAGCCAGGACAACTCGTTCTGAATGTGACATCATGTCACATTGTTTGTCCGGTTGTACGGCAACTGATTGTGGAGATTGGTCAGTGTACTGTCCATCCACAGAACTCCAGGCATCATCGTCTTCCGAACAGAAATATTCAAGCCGGTCACCATATACTATGTGATTGTGAGTGGTGTTATTATCGCCCGAACAGGAGAACGGCAATACAAATTTATTGCCGTCAGTGTCACTTTGCCGGACGGAACCAGCAGCTGCTGCTGGTGTATGGCGTGGGCATACATCACCTTGTGTGAAATGATGTCCGTCTATCGCCTGTGTATTCCCGGGACCGAAAGGCCTGTCAAAAAATTCGGAGGACACAGTGTCGATACGCCGGCGGTCGAACACTGGCTCTGCGAGCTGCGAAGTAGTTGCGTGTCGCTAAGCCTGACCCCATGTCGTGGCGCCTCTGAATGCAAACTCCGTGTTTGATGTGCCTACGTTTCCCCATAACGGCGGTCTGTTTGTTCGACTACCATTCCCGGATAACAGGAGACTCCAACTAGTTTTAGTAATGCCGGTTGGTACGCTGGTCGGGACACAGATTGGTGGTTCATATGATGAAAAAACCGGGCTCCGGCTATGAAATCTTCCTGCGGTGGTTTCTGATTGGACGGCTGTACGCCGTCCGGAGTTCGGACGAACATTTGTTCATGTGACCGGCGACACTAGCCGAACTGTGTGACATCTCGGGTTTTCGCCTGGTTCCGGGATTTCCCGAACGTTCGGTGACCTGGACCGAACGTTCGGTGACCTTAACCGAACGGGTTCAATCTCCGGGTTTGGCTCCGGAGAACCGGCCGGGTCTCCGGCTCCAGACCGGAGGAATGTCTCCGGTATTCCGCCCAGAGTGGGCCCTCCGGCGTAAGTCCATTGATATGGACTGCAGGGTAAGTGCTCGGATTCCCTATAAAATCTGAGTCTCCGCAGGTAAAAACTGAGTCTCCGGGAGCACAGGGCCGATTATTTGCGCTATTTACAACGTTGGGTAATACTCGTTGTTCGCGGAGAAGTTTGAGAATTTAACATGGACTCACGGTTACGGTCCTGGACTATCTCTGGGGATGGTACAGGAGAAAATCCCAGGAAGCTGTCGCTAGAAATGCTCCCTGTCTGTAGGCGAGCCGCTTGTGGATGTGTTCATCTCTCAGCGCGGGCTTCAGCGTTGTTGACGGTTTGTCATACACCTGCGTCCCTGAGACGGCGTGGCGTTTTCTCTTGAGTCGGTTTTGTGAACGTTCCACAATACCGGCCCAAACTATGTCTGTCCATTGTGAACATGTGTTGTCTATTGTACACCCATGACAAGAGTGACACTTGTTAGGATGGTTATCGCCGCTGCGCATTAGTCTAGTGCAGACAGGGCATTTGCTTCGGTGGCGTGGTCACCGCGACTGATCGGCCATGACAATTAAGTCGAACAAAGGTTGATGATAGAAAAATACAACTGAAAAGACTTCTGAAAATAATCCACTATATAACAGAAGTGGTAATAAAAACGATACACCGTAACTCGGTTTAAACAAAATGTGATATCAGCTAAATAAACTGACAAAAATACAGAGCTACTCGAAGGCGAGACTTATACGATGGCAGCACCAAGTGAGAAGAGAAGAAGCGCAGTGATTGGATAAGTCATTTTTTCATTTTATGAATAATGGCGAGCAACTTGGGCGTGGCCAAGTCTATTGCACCTTGTGAAGCGACGGAGCCAGGCTAAGTCTATGTTAGGTAATAAATTCATATTTTTAAGGAGCATTTTTTCAGACATGCAAAGTCTCAAATTTCACGAATTTCTGTATAACATAATGCTCACAAACTTTGCTCAATTATATGATTATGAACTGTGCGTCATATATATATACATCCGCAGGAGGGCCCAAAATCATAGGCCAGTTTCTAAAAAAAATTGCAATATTGAAAGGCCAGGCAGCGTCTTTCGATGGTAATTTCAATTAAATTGTATGTAGAGCGCTGAAATATGGAACATGTATTCAGGAATATACACGTTACATGATGGAAGCATATTCGTGATACACAGTAGAACGTATCTCTTGCGTCAAACAAATTATCACCCTACCCCCCTTGCAATAAACCATACTTTACGCGGGCGCAACCCATTCAATTTGACAGAGACACCTCATAACCACCACACATCTTTTATTTTGTCACAAATTATTTCACTGTCCATACACTATTGAAAACATTAAATACTGCTGGTAGAATAGTGAATTTCAGAAAAAAAATTGGACAGGGACATCATAGACACGTGGCAAATTTTTAATAGACAATTGCTGCACCCTCTACCGCAACTTGATCGCTGTAACCGCATTCATTGTAGTAGTAATAATTTAGTTACTAAAACATATCCAGATTGTTTACAGTGCATTAAAAGCATTTTAGGTGTTGACAATTTGGATAGAACATGCAAAATACCAGTGACTGATATAGTTTCTTATCAGACTATAGATCACTTATGTATATGATTAGTTTAATCTGACATGTCATATGCAAATATCTGTATAATTTGGTTATATTACAGCTGAGAAGTGCAAGACTGTCAACAGGGATGGTATGTTAGACAATTTCAACATATTGACACTTCTGTTAGGTGACCAATTTTAGTTTGCATGAGCATCGATGAAGCTATTCGGATTATAGCAGTCGGTGCATACTTGGAGAAAACGTGCTGCTTTCTTATTCTCAGTCACATCTGGGGTATATTAAAATATATTCTCAACTGTGTTCGGTGTTTCAGTTAGGGTATATGTGTCGCTATAATAAGCAGGTGATAGATAGTTAATTTTTAGATGCGCGTGGATAATCTGCTTCATACAGCGACCAACAATTGACTAAAATAGAAGCTGCGTTTAGGGGGTGGGGTGTAATAAAATGTTCCTCGCTCATTGATGTTTATTGTGTGGTCTAAATATGATACAAGTAAGAGTCACATAATTAGGATTAACAAAGATAACACATGTTCATTTTAGTATTTGGTGATAAGAAACACAAATTAATAGATGTTGCATACAAAGTATAATTAATGTAATGGCAGCTAACATCATCGTACTAGAAATATATTGTTAATGTGGCGCATTTTTCATATATGAAACACAATATTCACGCTTTTGAACAGGGACATTGAAGCACAAACTTGCTGTCTTCATTGTTGGATATTATGCATAGAGCGTGTGTGAAATGCATTGTGTAACTGCCACACAACCAATATTGTCAATGTATTTTCCTTGCATATCACACGGTAACTAGCTTGCTAATTACTTTTAATAACTCTCTTAGATGCAGCATTATTAGTAAATAATGACTCCATTGTATTCCAGTCAATAGCACTTTCAAATGCAGCAAAAACAACCTCACACATTGCTGAAACCATGTTTTTGTGCCTCTTATGTCAAAACGGACCATTTTTCAATTAGTAGTCAGACCACGTTTGCATTTTCCATAGGTGATTATTATAACGTTTCCTTCATTTCCTACTAATCTTGATGAGATCTGTTACTGACAATTTAACAGCATATTTACCCTCCATAGACAGACATTCTATGAATAATTTGTGAACTTCTCATACGTCAGGCTCCCACAAACTTCTTTCAAACCTTACATCCCTCCATTTCTGCTTGAACCACCCACGGATTGTCCCTGCTTATATCGCCAAATGACAACTGTATTAATACACAGAAATGCACCGATTGACAGCTGTCATAATTTGACAGCTCTGATGCCATGCTGCACAAAAGCATCATAATGTTCTACTCACTCCACAGTCACCAAAGCACATTTCATTCATAATGAAATGTGTTTTGGTGAATCATCGTGAGTCCAAAGAACTTCAGAGCCCTGGAGTCGTTTGTACTCACTAAATAGTCCAAAGGACTTCAGAGTGGTGTTATGTTACATGTGTGACATGAAGAGTTGAATTATATAAAATTATATATAATAATATATATATATATATATATATATATATATATATATATATATATATATATAATTATATAATATTACAAAATATTGTTGATGTTTAAATTTCATTTCATTGTAACTTGGTGACATGTGAGTATGTATACTGATAATTAAATTTCTTTAGAAACACATGCCACAAATGTAATGGTATTTGAAATTTCAAAATGGTATTTACATACCTGTATGCAAAATTACCATTATTCTGCAGAAAACAATTGTTTAAATAATGTTTTAACTTGTTCCATAACATTATCAGGATATGTAATAAATGGTCAATATTTTCCTATTGTAGTGCACTTATACCAAGTCACTTCTCAGGCTTACTTTTCATGGAATTGCCCTGTTCACATAACTAAAAATATTTAAATTATCAAGATTTTTCTTGAACTTGATACCCAAAAAATGTATCATCCAACTAAATTCAAAACAGCTGGGTGACCAATTTTTGATCAACAGATCAGTTAATAACACTTTGCTCGCATAGCCTTTTCTGATCATATGAGAAGGATGCTAAACAGTTATCTTATAATTAAATGAGTGACCATACATGTTGCAAGGTCTCATTTAACATGTTCACTGCAACCAGCGTTAGTTCTTGAGTCAACATTGGTGATGAGTCTAGTAAGTAATAAGTAATAGTAAGTAATAATAGACTGAATGAAAAAGCTGTGTTGGTGTCACTGTTTGTGATTATTTTAAGTTTTATGGTCTCTGTAAACTGGCTCTTGCTGGAAGTATTTTGTCCTTTTCATCCAAACAATGACTTATCCATTTCCCATGTGATTGTCAGTCGAAGTTCAAAAAGTGTTTCACGTTTTAAATTGGTTATACTAACTCATGCAAATCATTTAATTAGGTTCACATGAAACAATCCGTATCAACATGAAGTCATGAAGTAGGAAATTAATGTGTCATAGTGTTGTGGGAATTTCTTACTGCTATTCATAACACCATTGTTGGACACATCTTCATTTATGTTTTTGTCACAACAAAATATACAGCTATGCAAATCACCAGTCAACATAAAAACTACAAATACTTTCTGAACTTGAGCCACCACTAGTAGTACTAGTAGTTGAGGATAAATGCCAAGCAGTGTTTTATGTAACATCATATTGGAATGGCATAAGTGATGATGTGGATGGTATGGTCATAATTATAATTAGGATCATCACACCAGTGATAGTGACAATCAAATGCCATTATTTGATTTTGTGTCAGCTCATATTTATATGCTACTGAGATGATGTGGATGGTATTGTCATAATTATAATTAGGATCATCACACCAGTGATAGTGACAATCAAATGCCATTATTTGATTTTGTGTCAGCTCATATTTATATGCTACTGAGATGATGTGGATGGTATGGTCATAATTATAATTAGGATCATCACACCAGTGATAGTGACAATCAAATGCCATTATTTGATTTTGTGTCAGCTCATATTTATATGCTACTGAGATGATGTGGATGGTATGGTCATAATTATAATTAGGATCATCACACCAGTGATAGTGACAATCAAATGCCATTATTTGATTTTGTGTCAGCTCATATTTATATGCTACTGAGATGATGTGGATGGTATGGTCATAATTATAATTAGGATCATCACACCAGTGATAGTGACAATCAAATGCCATTATTTGATTTTGTGTCAGCTCATATTTATATGCTACTGAGATGATGTGGATGGTATGGTCATAATTATAATTAGGATCATCACACCAGTGATAGTGACAATCAAATGCCATTATTTGATTTTGTGTCAGCTCATATTTATATGCTACTGAGATGATGTGGATGGTATGGTCATAATTATAATTAGGATCATCACACCAGTGATAGTGACAATCAAATGCCATTATTTGATTTTGTGTCAGCTCATATTTATATGCTACTGAGATGATGTGGATGGTATGGTCATAATTATAATTAGGATCATCACACCAGTGATAGTGACAATCAAATGCCATTATTTGAATTTATGTCAGCTCATATTTATATGCTACTGAGTTATGCACACAAGAAGGTATTTTCAACCACAGTTCTTAATGCAGACTCCAAATAGCCCAATTTTGGGCTGATGCAGGAGTTTGAAGGTGTTTTGGACATATGTATGCGAAGCTTAAATTAATAACAATAATAAATTATAGTATTTAATAAATAAATTTGTATTACCCGGGGTAGTTTTTATTAGGTGATTTGGTGTGGAGACTGGAAGGTTCATGAAGACTGTTTATAATGCAATGGGGTTTTCTGTTTCAAAGATTTGTGAGGGGATTATGTTCCATATACACATTGCTTCGGGATAGAGTGAGAAAACAGCTGCAATGACAATCCTGTGATTACCGGTTCATGTTTTCCAAGTTTGAAACTAGTGTGACCACCAATTCCCAATTCCAGCATTATTTCACTTTGACTGTTAACACATATCAAAACTAGTAGATGGTCTATAGTCTTATAGCGTGTAGGTGTATGAACTAATCCACATCTCATCACAACACAACGCCCCCAAGACTCACCTTCACCTTGTTGATTAAATTAAAATAAAATGAAACTTATAATAATATATTATTCGATAGAATAATCCACTGCCAAAGGTGTGCAAAATGTGCTTGAAACGCTTTCCATCCATCCTAATCATATATATCCTCCTTTTGGTGGCAAAGATAAATATAAATAATATGTTCAGTTAAGTTCCTGAGTCACATGTGGAGGTTATTGACATCTCCCACACCGTCATCGCGATCATTATCGACTAACTGCTGATTGTCCCGTGTGTCAACAAAAAGGTCCGTATAAAGATATTGCAGTACACAGTAAACTGTATAATTGTGAGTCCTATTTTTTTTTCTTCTAAACGCATGTGGCAAAAGACCCGATGCTTTATCCAACAACCTGTAGTAGTGGCTTGGGTAGAACTTCAGACTCTAAACTAAAAGACATCGGGTTTGAATCCTTGGGCAACATTTTTCACTCTACATTGCTCCAGTTCATTCACCTATATGAATGAGTACTTGGCTATAGATAGTGGTGGATATTTGTGTATGTGCCTTTGCACATTAATTGCAGCATGGCTGGATGCTTGCCAGAGACGCTGAGATGGTGTTCGATTGAACAGGTTTGCCAGGGAGTAAAGTTTAAAGCGCTTTGAGCAATCCCGATGATTGGATAGTGCTATATGAGATCTTAACTTTAATTATTCCCAGATGTGATTAGAGGCTTACTTATCTATTAATGTTTGAAGTTATGTGCTTACTTTGCAATTATCATCATGTTATAAAGATCCAAGTGTGCCATTGCTAATCCATGGATGAATGTTGTTCTTATATATGCGTAATTATTAACTACTTATATTACCAGTTAATAACCAGATGTAGTAATACTCGATAAGTTCATTTATCTGATTTTTTTTTAAACCCACCGCAACCTGTGATACAACATTAGAGTTTATTGTAGTATAATTTAACTTACTTTGGAGCATAATTGTTGACGGTGAGTATGACGTTTCAACCCGTCATCTACGGGCCTTGTTCACGTACTGGTGTCACGTGTATTGGCTCAGATTTCGAAACGTACTCACCATCGACAATTATGCTCCAAAGTAAGTTAAGTTATACTACAATAAACCATTCTTGGAGCCATGAACAATATATTCAATAACATTAGAGTTGATGATTTATTTGATGTACTAGATATATAGATTAGATAAACTGTGATTGTATTGATACGGAATATATTATTCCTGGTTCCAAGATTTGGATATTTTGTAAGCAATTTCTCACCTTTGAGAATAATTAGTGAAATATACTATGTGTGACGCTCTTATTGTTTCAGTGCACCCAGAAGGAGTGTCTGTGACTGGCCTTGGTGAAAGAATGAAAGAGAACACTGAGGTGAACGTGACTTGTGATGTGAGTCGAGTGAAACCTGAGGCTGCAGTTTACTGGAGAAAGGGACCAGATGGGTCACTGCAGACAGGTGTTCAATCGCCCAAATTGAATGGGCTCAACTCTGATGGCAAAACGTTTCACCTACATTCCACCTACAAAGTGTCCTTCAGTCGCAGTGAACACAACACAAAGTTGTATTGTCTCGTCACTCGACCTGGAGTCAAGACTGATATCTGGGCCACAGAAAGTCAGACCGTCAGAGTTGCATGTGAGTGGACAGTTTTAAGATTTTAATGTTGTCACACGTAGGTGACAAACATGTAAAATTAATATACTGGACAACAGTATAATGAAATGTTGTATACTTTATTGATACCAACTGCATTCTGGTCAATTGGCTGGCTGGGTGGATTGGAAGTAGATAACTCTCAACTCTGTGATGACTGAAAACCAGTAAAGGCCAGTCCTGTCACTGCATTCACACAATTTGGCTGTTTCTGGTTTTATGGATAAACAGATAAATTATCTGTAAATTGATGTTACTATGTTTCCTACTGGATAAAGATATATTGTAAGTGACAATTGACAAAGATAGAAAACTAATCTTCTAGACAACTATAGATTGAAAAATCATACACTTTACTTATAATGTCTGCTGTTTTCACAACATTTGGCTGTTTCTGATAATATCATATGAATACCCAAAAAAAATGTCACTTACATGTTTACAACGAAGAGACTAGATGGTGACTATGATTCACCAAACCACATTTCATTCATAATTACCAACTCACTATGTACTCCAAAGGACTTGGCCCATTTTTAGTCCTTTGGGCCAAAGGTCCAATGGATTTATGACATCACTTTGTGTATAAGCCATGTGGCGTGCACTGTTGCTTTCAGATCTCAGAAACTGTTGAAGATGCTTTTCAAATTGTACATTCCGTAGGGTGCTGTGACTATGCACAAGAAATGTATATTTGATTGACACATTTGAAGTTTCTTATGATCCTTTAGGGCCTAAAAACTGCTGTTTTCACACAATTTGGCTGTGTTTGGTCATCTCAAATGAATACCAGAGAAATGCCAATTACATGATTACAGTGAAGAGACTAGGAGGTGACAATGATTCACCAAAACACCTTTCATTCGAAATTATCCAACTCACTATATAGTCCAAAGGACTTCAGGGCCACTTGGTCCATTTTAATTTAAAACTGTAAATTGTAAATTGTCACAGTTTGCCTCACTACAAAACTGTCTGTAATTGTGTATAGCCACGTCTTCCAGGAGGCTAATTTCAGTGTACACAGTAAATTTGAATGAATGTTTCTAAGAAGACTACCCAGCTTCCCAAAAAAACAAAGTATTCACATACACAATATAGTTTATTGCCTGTTTCTGCATAACATTAACAGCTGCAAGCAGAGTGCCAGTCACTAGTAGTAGTCAGCTACCCACTAATCTGCCGCCCCAGATCCCATCTGTCTGTTAAGCGCCGGACTGTCAATCGAGGGGTCGGTGGTTCAATCCCACCTACCGCCGTTTCGAAACTTAGGCAATTTCGTCCACCCCACATTTGCCTGAAGAGACACTAAAAGCCGGTGGTACCTTCTATCTGGTGTCTATGGGGGAAGTAAAAGATCCCACACAGGGGGTAAATGTGTAACCAGTAGTGGACTGTTTGGAGTTTGGGCTGTTTGGAGGAAACCACCTAAGAACTAAGAATTTCAAAATGTCTATTGGGAGATAGGGTCACTAGGTAGCGTAAGTTGGTGAACATTTGTATTTCAAAGTCAGTTTTGTAATACAAAACTTTCATTCTTACCAATTAAACTAATGCATTTTATGACCAATGCACATTTTCATTCGGACTAGCAAACATTTTATAAATTGTCATCGCGGGAAATAATACAGGTCAATCTTATTCTTAATGCCACCAAAGTACATCAACACATAAGGACAGGGCAGTCCCCTTATAAACTGTTTACTAACATGCCTTTCACAAGCCAACCTATATACCCAGAATTACCCTTGGGGTGAACAGCTCTGACGTTTTATTTGTACGGGCACTAAACATCTTGTTACTTTGCTGAGCTGTGCTGAGCACGAACAATTAGACAGTCTGTGTTAAGACTTTTAAATTTAAAGACTATTTTGAATGCGTTCTACTTTATAAGTAATTAAATACATTTTTATTATGTCTATGTGACATTTCACATGACACAAGGTGCAGTTTTACATTGATACAAATTTAATAGTCTGATTTAAGGCTATAAAAATTTTATAATTACTGTGACCTCATAATCTCATTTATTTATTTATTATGTATTATTTCTTTATTAAGTTTTATTGCTGTTGACCCATGCCAGACATCAACACTTACACTATTTTAGAACACTTGACTATTCTCAATCACTTATTATTTTATGATGCATTAAATGTTATCACTTGAGCAGATTGTGTCAAATGTCACCACTACCCGGTATTCTCATTGTGTGTTTTATTTTCATCCTGTTCTACAGCTTCTAGAAGCCATGATTTTACCTTGTGTAGCACACTGTCACAGTGGTTGGATATCATTACAACACCCTCACAATACCTGAGCACACAAGAATCCTTGACATATCTACACAATCTGCCAAGCCTTAATCTGTGTTTCAACTGGAAATTACGGCCAATCCCCCATTCCAGGCCTTGATCGTACGATAATGGGAGATTAAATCTGAATCGTGCAACATTTGCCTGGCCACCACTAACATTCGCTCCATTCGAGAGAAAAAACTGCTTTTCTAACTGATCCATTAATTTCTTAAACAATTGGTGTCACTGATACCTGGCTCAGACCCTATGACACAGCCACATGTATTGCTCACATTTCTGCTCCTGGTTATGCCTTCCACCATCGACCATGTCCAGTTGGTCGAGGCAGTGGTGTTGGTTTTTTCATTTCAAAACTATCCTAGGTAAACTTACACACCAGCCCTGAAAACATCAGCTTTGAGTCTATGTGTGTTGACATGCCAAATTCGTGCATCTCTGGGTATTTTATTTGTATTTATCGCCCTCCAGCTTTAAAGAATTCTTGGAAAATGTTGCCACCTTACACACACAATTGTACATTGTTGGTGATTTTAATCTTCACCTGGATACACCATTTGCAACAAGGGGAGACCGGTGCCAGTTGTAACAAAAACAACACATTTTAGGATTGCGGGTGGGTTTCTTAACTGATCGAAACTGTTTTGACATCAAGGTGTCGGCACATATCTCCCACAGATAATTGGTGCATAATTAGACACCTAGGTTATTAAATAACTGTGATATAATTAGTTATATGAGGTGTCCTAAAGTGTTACAGTTTGCCCTGATATAGGGCAAGTTGCACCAGCCTTCGGATAAATTGTAACATGTATGTTTTAGCACTGAGGCAAATTGTAACAATGTAGAAAACCGCACAATTTGTGCAGTTGCTCTCTATGTAAGATGCAGACAAGTAGCTTGATGTTTAACAATAACCACATATACCAAAGCATACGAACACATAATTTAGTCGATTTCGTATTGAAATTCACATTATATATATATATATATATATATATATATATATATATATGTATATATATATATATATATATATATATATATATATATATGCAGCAACATAATCATTACAATAACGTGTAGAATATAACTTGTTACTGTGCATGAAAAATTTGCATATCTACAAAATGATATCTGATTTAACAGTTATTGTCAGTATGTTGATAATTAGACATACCCCGGGGGTAGTCGAAATCCACTTCTCATAGGTGACACGACATGTATGGGACAAATACAAAAAGTGTTTTTCTTAGAAGATTTAATGCCCTCTACACACATCATATATTAAACATTTTGAAAACCTACATATCCTTATCCTATCTCAATGAATCCTATTGCAGAATTACCAAGCATGAATCAAGTGACAAATAAGTGCAGTCACAATGTGCGTGTCATCAGAATGTCTTAATATAACTATGGTGGGATATCTATTTCATGTATTTAAAAAATTGCCTCGTAATATATTTTTGGAAAGCATAGTTTCCCCCAGTCAAACTGAGGTATGAAGTAGCGCTGTTACTTGGAATGGAAACGATGAAATTATGTACGAATGTTCAATTTTTTTGGAATGCCGTGAACGCCATAAACATGTACAATGACTGTGGATCCATTTCATTTATATGAAGAATTCACACACTACGTGAATAAATAGCATCTCCCCATCACAACGAGATATGACATGGGGTCGTCAGTTAAGGTGTATGTATGGAGCAATGATCAAACAGTGTCACTGTCATGTGATAAATGTTCGAAATTGTGCCATTATGCAAACGTTATGAAATATCAGTGCTTGGATATATCTTCAATACGTCTTTTTAAATCCTACCCCCACCCCAAGAATTATGGATATACATACACTTAACTTTAAGATATAGATACATTTGAGAATGTACCCCTTTTCTTTAAAATTGCATAACTAAATGGCGTGTCGAAGGATTCATGTGATGTTACACATGACATTCTCAAATCTGTTGATGAGCATGCTGTCGTCTTGCAGAATAATCTGCATTAGCAACTTACCCATGTTACAACTAGCCCCAGTCTCCCCTGCTACATTTAATGATATCTTGGCATCACTTGACACAAAACAACATGTCAATTTCCCAACAAACGTACATGGTCATTGACTTGACCTCTTGATAACTTGCTCTTGTTCTAAAAACATTCACACACCCTCAGTTTCAGGTGGCTTATCGGACCATAATATAGAAATAATTTTTCTTAAATTCCTATAACCCCAGCCATGTGCAAACACATGTTTTACAGAGCCATTCACAGTATCAACATAGCAGCATTAATCCTCACATCCAACCTTGTCACACATTCTAAAGAAAATATATCAGACTTATATGAACAGTACCATCAAATAATTAAGACACTGCTTGACAGAGATCCACCCACTAAATCTAAATCTTTGTCATAAAAGTGGCCAGCTCCTTGGATGACCCTTGAAATAAACAAATCTAAACGGCGTTGTCGCTATCTGGAACGTGTTTGGCATCAATCTTGTTCATCCTTAGACAGGTCACGCTACTCACAACATGAAAACATCAATTTCAAACAACATGAAATTATATTGAAAATATGTCACTACTGTTTTTACCATATCCACGATCTTGGCAGTATTCGCCAATTTATATCACTTTCTGTTGTAAAACCATTGCAACAGCTCTAGTAATGCAACATAATTGACTACTGCAATTCCCTGCTTTACAACACTGCAAACAAGGATATAGCAAAACTTAATGTGTCCATAATTAGTTGGCAAGGGTAGTCACACGTTCTTATCGTTTTTCTCCCTGAGTTTGATTTTCGAGGATATTGGTGCATAAGAAGTCGTTATTATTATTATGAACACTGACAAATTGATCATTGGCAGTTGACTCAAGCCTATGTCAACAAGCTAACCTCGATTCCAAGTTGTATTTATTCTGGTGGTCATTTAATTATGTTTACAACTGTGTCACTGGTGTCTATTGGTAAAATATTATATTGTCATCACCTTTATCAATTGGTATCAATTGAATTCTGATCACTGGGCTGGCTGAGTGGAGTGGAAGTTGATAAATGTTATCTTGACTGAGACCAGCAGTTCTGTTGCAGCAGTCATAATATTTGGCTGTTTTTGGCCATCTGATATGAATAACCAGAGGAAATGCCAATTAGGTGATCCTAATGAAGACTACGCAATGACTATAATTCACTAATAATAATATATAATAATAATAATAACTTTATTTTGACACCATCAAATCCGGGACGGCTGTCCCGTTCACGGGTGTGTACATACATGTAAATTTGCGTATACTGATTAAAATAATGGTGACAGTAATAATGATAATAATATAAAGTAATGAGACACTATGATAAAAAAGCCGTGTAAAATTGGCTATGTATAAATTAAAAAATCGTTTAAAAAATGAATATTAAACATAGACATTACAGACAAAATATAGAACCCGCTATACTGCACTGATAGTAATAAAAATAAATAAGATAAATAATATATGTATATATCGTAATAATAAATTAGCTAAAATATAATGTTCGTTGTGTGAAACTAGTTATGTGGAAAATAAAAGTGTCTTTAATTGCTTCTTCAACTGTGAAATGTTGCTGTTGTCACGTATGTTCCTTGGAAGTTTGCACAGGCAAATGCACGGCGGCCGAAACGTTCCAGTTTGACTCTGGGCACCTCTAGCAGTAACCCGCCTGCAGAGTGCAGCGAACGGGGAGGTGTGTGGCGGCGTAGCAGTGCCGCAAGATACTCCGGCGTGCCATTGTATATGGCCCTGTGCACAAGTACAAGTAGTTTAAAATCGATTCACTTTCTGACAGGCAGCCAGTGTAACTGCCGCAGTATTGTTGTCATGGACTGCCGGTCGCCCCGCCGAATTTGCCTGACAATTTGTGCCGCAGACCGCTGGACCATTTCCAGACGGTGCATGTGACGATCACTTATGCCGTATAATATTACGTTGCCATAGTCAAGTCGCGAAGTTACGAGTCCGTGTATGAGACTCTTACATACAGTGGTACTGATGGAGTCTCATATCTTGGCGATTCGTGACAAATGGTAGTAGGCGGAGCGACACACGTTGGCCACTTGTGACGTCATAGTTAGGTTTGCGTCGACGTTGAATCCTAGATCCCGTATAACGGGGGAAGTTTCGACAAGCTGGCCACATATGTTGACGCGGGTTAACGAGGTTGGTGTACGCAGGCTTGATGAATGGATGACAATGGCTTGTGACTTGTTGTTATTCATCACGAGTCCGTTATCACAGAGCCATGCTTTCGCGTCTTGTACGCAGGCTTCCATACGCGCGAGGGTTTGTGTGTGGTCGGTTGGTGGGAAATTGATGTACAGTTGGGTGTTGTCTGCGTATATGTGGTGGCAAATGTTGTGCTTTTGTAAAAGTGTCGTCAGTGGTGCGATGTACGCGTTGAACAGTAGCGGTCCAAGGACTGTCCCTTGTGGCACTCCTGTAGTTATGATGTCTGATTCCGACACGCCACTCTTTACTCGTACGACATATGTCCGATCACACAAGTAAGATGTCAGCCAGGCGAGGATGTCCCCAGATAACCAGTATCCAGACAACCGTCGCAGCAGTATTGTATGGTCGATGGTGTCGAAGGCCGCACTTAGATCGAGTAGCACGAGGAGCACACTCTGGTGATTGTCAATCGAATGGGCGATGTCGTTGTGTATCTGCACGAGTGCGGTTTCCGCACTATGGTGCGCACGGTACGCACTTTGATAAATCCCATAAATACCGTTCTCCTCCATGAAATGTTGTACCTGTTGTGCAACGAAACGCTCAGTCGTCTTTGCCACAAACGTGATGTTAGATATTGGGCGGTAATTTGTGAGCGCGTTGGCGTCAGACCCTCCCTTCTTCAAAATTGGTACAACGACAGCGTGTTTCATGGGTGCGGGAAATACGGTTGTGGCTAGCGAGGCGTTGATGATCCGGGCCAGTAGAGGAGAAAGAGCGTCGATGTGTTGTTTGACAATTGATGTCGGCAGTGGGTCTAGTTCACACTAATGCACGTTCATTCATAATTACAAACTTACTATAGTCTAAATGACTTCAGGGCCATTTGGCCAATTGTTATATGTCTATTTTTAGTCCTTTGGGCCAAGGGTCCAACAGACTTACAGCATCAATCTGCATGTGCCATCTGCCGTTAGCTATCAGATCTCAGATCTCATTGTTATGCTATCAACATTATGTGGCCTGAACAGGAGCTTATGTTATCTGGCTGTGTTATTGTTGACACTGAATATTACATGGCAAACTGGTCAACAAGATAAATGCATGTTGCCAAGGTTGTGATGTATTTGTTAATAAAGAATGCATTGGAAACTATTTGGCTAGTAGAATGTACACATCATTAAACACCATCAATTATATGATAATTAAATATTGTATTGTTATTGACAAAGAATGAGCATGTAACTGTATTAATGATGCACTTGCATGCATGCACATACAATGTAACATACAGTTGTGAGTGTATGTGCAAACACTGCACAAACATATGTAAAGTATTTTAAGGAGCAGACTGTTTCATGTGAATATATCATCACATAACATTTCAGTTCTTTAAATATAAGTTTATAGAGTTTATTTAAAACAGTGGAATGTGTCAGAAGTTGGTAGAACACATGTTTAGACTGAATGTTTCAGACCCGCCAAGTACAGCTGTGACTCACACAAGTACCTGGAAGCCAACAGAAGGAGAAGGAAGCTCAATCACACTGACGTGTGACATCACAGACGGCAGACCACAAAATGACATCAAGTCGGTGACATGGAAGAAAGGAGACAATACACTCACTACCTCTGGTCGCTACCAACTCAGTGACAACAAGTTGACAATAAGTTCACTTGACCACACTGTGGACGATGGTCACTACTCTTGTGCTGCTGAGAATGAGGCTGGGAGGGGAGACTTCAGTGCAACATTTCACCTTCAGATTAACTGCAAGTATTTTCAATGTGTTTGTTGTCTCAGATGCTATTGTAAATGCTAGCAATTTTTAAAAGTAAATAATAACATTTAACCTGTACAATCTTATTTTTGAAAAGGGTAGGTGCCATCATTCACAACTTGAGCATGACCTATTTTTATGATCACATTTATATTTTGACTAATAAATAATAATATTATTTATTATTATTAAATGTGTTTATGTATTTAATAATAGTGTCTTTATGAAAATGGTGTGCAACTGTGTCCGTGTATGTAAAACATAAAAAAGTATTGTACATAATTCCTTTGTTGACCTGATGCAAAGAATATATTCATACATTCATGATGTTAGTAATATACTCCCTACCGCGAGAATGTTTCGTTTTGTCATTCCTACTGTGTAGTGTGCTACTTACATTGCATTGGTGTTATAGCATGTCGCCATATTGGGTGTATTAGAAGTGATAGATGTTTGTGAAAGTACAGTTTTCCCACTAGTTACAGTGTGACTAGGTATTTGTCTAGTAAGTGTAGGCGGTGTTTGTATGAATAAGACCACCAGGTGGTAAAGTGTCAAGCGCCATACGCATTCATGGATATCACTCATATACAAGGATCTGTCATGTAACTATATTATATCAAGAGCAATCATCTGTAGAAGACAACATAACAACATCATATAACTTCAGCACCCTTTCAGTGACATTAGACAGAAACAATGGTCAGTATTTTGTGCATGCTAGGTCAGGGCCAGCTGGGTTGTTGTCATTGCATTGTTGTTGATGCAGTTGTGTGGTTTTGGTTTCTCTTAGTGCCCAGTGACAACTTGTAAAGCATGGCTGATGTTGATGCTCATTTTTGATGTGTATGTGTGGGGTGATCTGACTTTGCTATATACTCTCGCTGTAGAGCTTTTAATATTGGTTGTTCATGAGAAAGCCTACTAAACCTTAGTCGTTGTTTCCTTTGTAAGGTAGTGAAGTGTTCCTCTCTTCTTCTAAACTCTGATCCTGTTGACAAACATTCTTATCATCCCTGTGCTGAACCAGAACAGTTTTATTGTACTTTGCATGCTGGTATTTTGTTATAACTCAATGTATATTTTGTTTTAAAAAGTGTTATACTTTAACATGATATCAAGTGTGTGTAATTGTGCAATTTATGTTCTAGATCCCCTCAGTACCCAAGTCAGTCATTCTGAAAATCCAACTGAAGGGAAGTCTATGACAATGACTTGTGACATCACAGATGGTAGACCTACAACCATCACGCAAATGACATGGAAAAAAGGCAACACAACACTCCATAAGTCTAATCACTACCAACTCAGTGACAAAGTCTTGACAATAAATTCTCTTGACCACAGTTTGGACGATGGTCACTACTCATGTGCTGCAAAGAATGACGCTGGCATGGGGCACTTCAGTTCGACATTTCATCTGCTGGTGAATTGTAAGTGTGCACTTATTTTATGTGAAACATAAATTGGTGTTACTTCAAATGGGTTTATGTGTCACCTAAATATGTTGTACCTGGTACATTTACCTTTGTTGCAATACTATTGAAACACTTCTGTGTAACAAAACAGAAAGTTGGCTATAAGGATGAACCCTCGGAAGGTGTAGCTAGACATTTTGTCCTGGTCAGAATGTTCTGTAAATTGCTGAATATGGAATTTACGAAAGAAGACCAGCAACAAGCTGCTAAAGTTTACTAACACAAATTACTTAGACTATTCAGGATTGTTAGTTGTAACTTCAGAAATGGCCTTTCAGAAGTTGCCAGGCATTATCCTTGGGCCAATGTATCATCTGGAGTAGTTGAGATTATGCACTAACTACTTTTGAAAACTGAAAAACTAATTTTATTTCTATTTTCAATGAATTACATTTTGGTAGAAAGGAAATGTGTCCTTTCAGATGAAAATAAGCAAATATTATAACAATGTTTTGATGGGTACATGCATAGTAAGTAATTAATGCATCGTTGTATTTTCCTGAGTGAAGTCGGGATGGTCTCAGATTGATCAGGTCAGACTTGGAGTCAATGAAACATAAAGCAACTTGAGCAGCCCAAAGAACTGCATATTACACTATTGTAGAAGGTAATCTGGTAAATAAGGTTAATGAGTTGGCAAGTTTATGAGTTACAGGCCAGTACATTTATGATCACTGATTTGTATGACCATTAAACTCCCGTAACACTAGCTCAATGTAAATGTTTTAATTTGTATGTACACATGTTACACCTGTCATGCATTGCTTCAGAGTAAGTTGCACGGTAAGTCTGCCAGTATGTTTTGCTTTATTTTTAGTCCTTTGGGCCTAAGGTCCAATGGACACATAACATCACTTTGTGTCCCCTGTGCACTGTGCACCGTTAGCTCTCAGATCGCATACACTGTTGAAGATCTGTTTTCAAATATTGCATAGATGTCACTATGAACAAGAATTGTAAATTTCATTAACCGGTTTCTAAGCCTCCTGGAGTCCTTTGGGGCCTAAAACTGGTACATGTACATTTGAAGTTTTCCTTATTTATTCTAAATTGTTTTGAAGCTATTCTTCTAATTTTACATAGACATATCTGAGGGGGTTTTCGTTGTCCACAAGAAATTGATAGCTCACTAGTGTTTTTTATAAGGATGTCTCAGGGCCTCCCCAAAAAGCAAAATGAGAAAATGTTGCTTGTTTCGGATTGAACATTAATTTTAGTTCCTCAGGATATGGACAACTTGTGGATATCTATATATTTCACTAGAGTCCAGACCTCAGACACAGGGAAACAGGACATTCCCAGTTTCTATCGTTAATAGGGCACTGTGACTAATTGGGTCAAGTAGCTGCAATAACACAGTAGATCCCTGTTAAAGTGGACAGTACCCTACCTGCATGTTTCCAGCTATAATTATCGTCATAACTATTGATTTTCTATAAATGCAAGTAGTGTTTATTTTGATGATTGTTTAGTTCTCTATAAAATGATGTGACTGCGGTGTCTACTGGTTAAGTAAGTGACAAACAAAGAAAACGTATATTCTGGACAACTGTAGAATTAAAATACATACACCTTATTTATATTATCTGCTGCATTCATAAAATGTGGTTGAGTTTCTGGTCATCTCATATGAATAACCAGATAAAATGTCAATTAAATCATTACGGTGAAGGGACTAGATGGTGACTATGATTCACCAAAACACATTTCATTCATAATTACCAACTCAGTATATAGTCCAAAGGACTTCAGGACCACTTGGCCTATTTTTAATTAAAGCTATTTGCTTCACCTGTCTGTTTAATAATTGTGCTTTTGTTTCAGACCCACCAAGAACAGAAGTGACTCACGCAAGTTCCTGGAATCCAACTGAAGGGGAAGCCATTACATTGATATGTCATGTTAATGACGGCAGACCTAAAAATGACATAAAGAAGGTGACATGGAAGAAAGACGACAAGACACTCCCTACTTCTAGTCGCTACCAACTCAGTGACAAAGTCTTGACAATACGTTCACTTGACCACACTGTGGACGATGGTCACTACTCTTGTGCTGCAGAGAATGAGGCAGGGATGGGAGACTTCAGTGGAAATTTTCATCTTCAGATCAACTGTTAGTTTCCATACCAACTAGTATAATTGTTTTTATGTATGTGTGTTGTATTGAGAAGTTTGACATGATAAGATCTGGATTTTAAAATGTGAGCCTTGTTGTGATACTACAAACTACAGCATTCACTATTGTAAACATTTGTCCTTAGTAAATGATGAAACCATGTTTTTGTGACATACCTGACCAACAGCTTAATGTAATATGTCATACTTGACCATATGTGACATGCCATTCTTCACATACTTAAACCTAATCCTATGTATGGATGCCATACATGCTACATACAGTTTTGCAGCATGTCATTCCTCAGTTATAAATGTCTGTCACATGTTATTCATTACATAAACCTGCAAATAATAACAATGACAATCTCATTTATATTTTGTGTGGCATGTCACCCCCTATTCAAACCTTCATATGATATACCATTCCTCTGTAGTATATTTGTGTATATGTTTGTGTGGCATGCCATTCCTGGTCCAGGCCTGTATGTGACATGTTTTTGCTTACTTTCAAATTTGTGTGGCAAATCGGCACAACTGTCTACGTATAACTTACAATTTATATGTCCTATTTACTTGTATTTCAATGCTAAATACTTGGTGATATTTCACTCTGGTGATTACTTTCTGGACATCCCAGCATTCCTCTCCATTGTCTATACCTCTGAGCCACTGCCTTTGTACAACGTTTCAATGTGTCTAGATGATGTAAGTACTGTAAATGTTTGTTACTACTACTACTACTACTACTACTACTACTACTACTACTACTACTACTACTACTACTACTACTACTAATACTACTACTACTACTACTACTACTAATAATAATAATAATAATACTAATACTACTAATACTACTAATACTACTAATACTACTATTCTACTCTAGAAGTAGAATAGTAGTAGTAGAGTAGTAGTAGTAGTATTAGAGTAGTAGTATATATAGTAGTAGCAGTAGTAGTAAAATATTAGTAGTAGTAGTATTCTACTACTACTACTACGCTACTACTACTACTGCTATTACTACTACTACTCTACTACTACTAATACTACTACTACTTCTATTACTACTACTACTACTCTACTACTAGTACTACTACTATACTACTACTACTACTACTACTACTACTACTACTATTACTAGTACTACTACTACTACTACTACTACTACTAGTACTACTACTACTCTACTACTACTACTTCTCACTACTACTACTACTACTACTACTACTACTACTACTACTGCTACTATTACTATTACTATTACTATTACTACTACTATACTACTACTACTACTACTACTACTACTAATACTAATACTACTACTACTACTACTACTATTACTACTACTACTACTCTACCACTACTACTATTACTACTACTACTCTACTATTACTCTACTACTGATACTACTACTTCTACTACTATTACTACTACTACTACTACTACTACTACTACTACTACTATTACTACTACTACTACTACTACTACTACTACTACTACTACTACTACTACTACTACTACTACTACTACTACTACTACTACTACTACTGCTGCTGCTGCTGCTACTCTACCACTACTACTATTACTACTACTACTACTACTACTACTACTACTACTACTACTACTACTACTGCTGCTGCTGCTTTCTACTTCCACTACTACTATTACTATATATTTCTATTACTACTATTACTACTATTACTACTATTATTACTACTACACACTAACTTACTACTACTACTACTACTACTACTACTATACCACTACTACTATTACTACTACTACTCTACTACTACTACTACTACTACTACTACTACTACTACTACTACTACTACTACTACTACTACTACTACTACTAACTAGTAGTAGTAGTAGTAGTACTACTACTACTACTACTACTACTATAATCTAGAAGTAGAATAGTAGTAGTAGAGTAGTAGTAGTAATATAGTAATAGTAGTAAAGTAGGATTAGTAATAGTAGTAGAGTAGTAGTATGAGTAGTAGAGTAGTAGTAGTAGTAGTAGTAATAGTACTAATAGTAGTAATAGTAGTAATAGTAGTAGAAGTAGTAGTATCAGTAGTAGAGTAATAGTAGAGTAGTAGTAGTAATAGTAGTAGTGGTAGAGTAGTAGTAATAGTAGTAGAGTAGTAGGAGTAGTAGTAATAGTAGTAGAAGTAGTATTAGTAGTAGAGTCGTAGTAGTAGTATCAATAGTAGAGTAGTAGTAGTAGTAGATTGGAGTAATAATATCAGTAGCAGCAGCAGCAGCAATAGTACCCAAAAGGTAGTATGGTGGTTGAAATACCAACCACAAAATGGTGCATGGCATTCCAACAATTGTGAACAAATTACTGGATGGATATTCACAGATGGAAATTCCCTTTGCAATTGCATTGTAGCTTATTGTTTTATATATAGCTTTAAACAACTCTGTGTTTGACCTGTCTAGTAGTATTGTGTTTCTGTTTCAGACCCCCCAAGAACAGAAGTGACTCACGCAACTTCCTGGAATCCAACTGAAGGGGAAGCCATTACATTGATATGTCATGTTAATGACAGCAGGCCTAGAAATGACATAAAGAAGGTGACATGGAAGAAAGGAGAAAATACACTCACTACCTCTGGTCACTACCAACTCAGTGACAACAAGTTGACAATAAGTTCACTTGACCACACTGTGGACGATGGTCACTACTCTTGTGCTGCTGAGAATGAGGCTGGGAGGGGAGACTTCAGTGCAAAGTTTCATTTGCTGGTGAATTGTAAGTCAAACTAAATACAATACTACAGTACAGTACTGTAGTGATGGAACACAGTGAAGAAGCACACATCAAACTGTTTTTTTTTGTAGACCTATCTGCATGCATTCAGGAATAACGAAGGTCTTATATTGAAACATTTATCACTGCATAGAATTAGGGTGGACATACAATTCAGTGTACATGTTATTGAGAGTTACAGCTAAGATTAGTATAATTAATTTTTGCATAGTTTTATGTCATTAGTTTTATTGCTGATTTCCACAATAGTATGCATTGTATTGATGCCATTTTTCACATGTTGTAGAT
This sequence comes from Ridgeia piscesae, assembly GCA_025642075.2. Lineage (NCBI taxonomy): Eukaryota > Metazoa > Annelida > Polychaeta > Sabellida > Siboglinidae > Ridgeia > Ridgeia piscesae. The sequence goes on from JAODUO010000984.1 coordinate 47,498, forward strand.
AAACCGACTGTCTCAGTGGTTACACCAGACCCAGTGGTTGAAGGACAGTCGGTGACCATCACATGTCGGTCACAAGGGGCAAGACCACCAGTGAAAAGTGTCACGTGGAAGAAAGGTCAAGAGGTCATCAGTGTGACCACTGACTCCAAGTATACTGGAGGGACAGTCCAGAAACCATCACTGACCTTTGGGCCAGTCTTGAAGACAGATGCTGGAGAGTACATGTGTCAACTAGACAATGACGTAGGACACGGCACTGCGTCTGTCACACTGGAAGTCTGGTGTAAGTAGTTAGTGTCATCAAGTTTTAGGACAATCTTAATTATGTCATACTCATTAAAGATTGTAAACAAAACCCATGTGAAATGTGACTTAGAACTTGTACATAGGGGGATAGCAACGATTGGTACATTGTGAGTTTCCAAACATGTATCACTGGATGTTGTATGGCATCATTCACTGTACATTGTCTTGTACTGTTTGTTTGGGATGGTTTCAGGCATTGATAAAACCAACCTGGATATATCCATGTGAAATGTGACTTAGAACTTGTACATAGGGGGATAGCAACGATTGGTACATTGTGAGTTTCCAAACATGTATCACTGGATGTTGTATGGCATCATTCACTGTACATTGTCTTGTACTGTTTGTTTGGGATGGTTTCAGGCATTGATAAAACCAACCTGGATATATCCATGTGAAATGTGACTTAGAACTTGTACATAGGGGGATAGCAATGATTGGTACATTGTGAGTTTCCAAACATGTATCACTGGATGTTGTATGGCATCATTCACTGTACATTGTCTTGTACTGTTTGTTTGGGATGGTTTCAGGCATTGATAAAACCAACCTGGATATATCCATGTGAAATGTGACTTAGAACTTGTACATAGGGGGATAGCAACGATTGGTACATTGTGAGTTTCCAAACATGTATCACTGGATGTTGTATGGCATCATTCACTGTACATTGTCTTGTACTGTTTGTTTGGGATGGTTTCAGGCATTGATAAAACCAACCTGGATATATCCATGTGAAATGTGACTTAGAACTTGTACATTGGGGGATAGCAACGATTGGTACATTGTGAGTTTCCAAACATGTATCACTGGATGTTGTATGACATCATTCACTGTACATTGTCTTGTAGTGTTTGTTTGGGATGGTTTCAGGCATTGATAAAACCAACCTGGATATATCCATGTGAAATGTGACTTAGAACTTGTACATTGGGGGATAGCAATGATTGGTACATTGTGAGTTTCCAAACATGTATCACTGGATGTTGTATGACATCATTCACTGTACATTGTCTTGTAGTGTTTGTTTGGGATGGTTTCAGGCAATGATAAAACCAACCTGGATATATCCATGTGAAATGTGACTTAGAACTTGTACATAGGGGGATAGCAACGATTGGTACATTGTGAGTTTCCAAACATGTATCACTGGATGTTGTATGACATCATTCACTGTACATTGTCTTGTAGTGTTTGTTTGGGATGGTTTCAGGCATTGATAAAACCAACCTGGATATATCCATGTGAAATGTGACTTAGAACTTGTACATAGGGGGATAGCAACGATTGGTACATTGTGAGTTTCCAAACATGTATCACTGGATGTTGTATGACATCATTCACTGTACATTGTCTTGTACTGTTTGTTTGGGATGGTTTCAGGCATTGATAAAACCAACCTGGATATATCCATGTGAAATGTGACTTAGAACTTGTACATTGGGGGATAGCAACGATTGGTACATTGTGAGTTTCCAAACATGTATCACTGGATGTTGTATGACATCATTCACTGTACATTGTCTTGTACTGTTTGTTTGGGATGGTTTCAGGCAATGATAAAACCAACCTGGATATATCCATGTGAAATGTGACTTAGAACTTGTACATTGGGGGATAGCAACGATTGGTACATTGTGAGTTTCCAAACATGTATCACTGGATGTTGTATGGCATCATTCACTGTACATTGTCCAACCTGGATATGCCTGTCAAGACACATTATAAGCATTGTAATATGTTAACTAAATTGTTGTGACCAACACTGATCATTCCTGGGCTGTGGTGGGAGACTACACAGATTTATCTAGACAAATAACCTGTATAATCAAATACATCGTTAAAGTCACTGATGCAACTGTTACTGTGCCAAATGTGTTTAAACCTTCGTGGCTTGGTTTGCTGGGATATCACCCTGCTGGAAACATTTATTGACAGGTTTGTGAGTAAAATGCATTACTGCTGTAAAAGAACATTTAAAAGACTGTGTGTATTCTTTGATACACTAATATACATCATTTGTTACCTTCAGATAAGCCATATGGTCAAGCTACAGTTGCCACAGAAGATGTCACAGTAGCTGTGGGTGGACAAGTGTCTTTAACCTGTCGTGCCCCGAGTGAGTCTGGCCACCCGACAGCTTCCTGGTTCACGTGGAGCAAAGACAACAGTAATTTCAGCAGCAACACAACAGACTCTCTCAGACTGACACCTACTAAGGTGACAGAATCTGGCAAATACAAGTGTAAGGCCGGCAACTTTATTGGAGAGAGTGACCACTCAGACTGGACCACAGTGACAGTGCAAGGTGAGTGACTGTGACAGTGCAAGGTGAGTGACAATGCAAGGTGAGTGTCTGTGGCAGTGCAAGGCGAGTGACTGTGACAGTGCAAGATGAGTGACTGTGACAGTGCAAGGTGAGTGACTGACAGTGCAAGGTGAGTGACTGTGACAGTGCAAGATGAGTGACTGTGACAGTGCAAGGTCAGTGGCTGTGACAGTGCAAGGTGAGTGGCTGTGACGGTACAAGGTGAGTGACTGTGACAGTGCAAGGTGAGTGACTGTGTCAGTGTAAGGTGAGTGACAGTGTCAGGTGAGTGATTGTGACAGTGCAAGGTGAGTGACTGTGACAGTGCAAGGTGGGTGACTGTGACAGTGCAAGGTGTGTGAATGTGACAGTGCAAGGTGTGTGAATGTGACAATGCTAGAGGAGATGACTGGGTGACTGTACAAGGTGAGTGATTGTGACAGTGCAGGTGTAGTGACTGTGACAGTGCAATGATTGTGACAGTGCATGTGTAGTGACTGTGACAGTGCAGTGATTGTGACAGTGCTAGGTGAGTGACTGTAATAGGTAACAGTGCAAGGTGAGTGATTGTGGCAGTGAACAGTGAGTGAATGTGACAGTGCAAGGTTAGTGACTGTGACAGTGAAAGGTGAGTGAATATCATAGTGCAAGGTGAGTGGCAGTGATAGTGCAGTGGCAGTGATTGTTACTGTGCAAGTCGAGTGACTGTAACAGTGCAAGGCGAGTGACTGACAGTGCAAGGTGAGTGACTGTGACAGTGCAAGGTGAGTGACTGTGACAGTGCAAGATGAGTGACTGTGACAGTGCAAGGTGAGTGACTGTGACAGTGCAAGGCGAGTGACTGTGATAATGCAAGGTGAGTGACTGTGATAACGCAAGGCGAGTGACTGTGACAGTGCAAGGCGAGTGGCAGTGATGGTGCAATGTGAGTGACTGTGACAGCGCAAGGTGAGTGACTGTGACAGCGCAAGGTGAGTGACTGTGACAGTGCAAGGTGAGTGACTGTGACAGCGCAAGGTGAGTGACTGTGACAGTGCAAGGTGAGTGACTGTGACAGCGCAAGGTGAGTGACTGTGACAGCGCAAGGTGAGTTACTGTGACAGTGCAAGGTGAGTGACTGTGACGGTGCAAGGTGAGTGACTGTGACAGTGCAAGGTGAGTGACTGTGACAGTGCAAGGTGAGTGACTGTGATAACGCAAGGCGAGTGACTGTGACAGTGCAAGATGAGTGACTGTGATAATGCAAGGCGAGTGGCAGTGATGGTGCAATGTGAGTTACTGTGACAGTGCAAGGTGAGTGACTGTGACAGCGCAAGGTGAGTGACTGTGACAGTGCAAGGTGAGTGACTGTGATAATGCAAGGTGAGTGGCAGTGACGGTGCAAGGTGAGTGACTGTGACAGTGCAAGGTGAGTGACTGTGATAATGCAAGGTGAGTGGCAGTGACGGTGCAAGGTGGGTGACTGTGACAATGCAAGGTGAGTGACTGTGACAGTGCAAGGTGAGTGACTGTGACAGTGCAAGGTGAGTGACTGTGACAGCGCAAGGTGAGTGACTGTGACAGTGCAATGTGAGTGACTGTGACAGTGCATGGTGAGTGGCTGTGACACTGCAAGGTGATTAACTGTATAACCGTGTAACTTGACTGTTTAACAATGTAAAGTGAGTGACTGACAGTTCCGGGTCAATGTCTGTGATAGTACATAGTGAGTGGCAGTGACAGTGCAAGGTGAGTGACTATATAACTATCTAACTTGAGTGTTTAACAATGTAGAGTGAATTACTGACATTTCCGGGTCAATGTCTGTGATAGTACAAGGTGAGTGACTGTGACATTGCAAGGTGAGAGATTGTGTGACAGTGCAAGTTTAGTAACTGCACAAATTGAGCGACTGTGGACAATGTTCAGAGTACCAGGTTCAATAAATGTGGATGTTCATAGATGTGATTATATTTTACAATGTATGTTTGCACACATCTGTTATATCTTTCTTCATCCAGCTCCAGCCAGGGTCGAATTTCCACGTAATGTCAACATCCAACAGAACCCAGCCTTTGATGACACTGACTTCAACATGACATGCACAGTGTCAGGCAGTGGTGACCTGATGGTGCAGTGGAGCAAAGACGGGATGTCAGTTGACACAGGTGACTTCACTGTCACCACTGTCCCAGTGACAGGACAGTACATGTATGGACAGACTAAAGCCAAGGCCAGTACATTGATGTGGCAGGTGACAAAGAGAGCCAGGTTTTTCACCTGTAGCAACATCACCCACTTTGATGGCAACTACACCTGTGCTGTGTCTACACAGAGAGCTGGCAATACTACTAATGACGAGTCCAAGGCATTTGTTGTCAACGTTCAGTGTAAGTTTATATTATGTAATGTTTTTAGGCAAAGTGTACGTATTACACCATTATATGTAGTCTACAATTTATTTATGTTATACTACAAGTAATTATATGTCTACTTATTTATGTTATACTACAAGTAATTATATGTCTACTTATTTATGTTATACTACAAGTAATTATATGTCTACTTATTTATGTTATACTACAAGTAGTTATATGTATACTTATTTATGTTATACTACAAGTAATTATATGTCTACTTATTTATGTTATACTACAAGTAATTATATGTCTACTTATTTATGTTATACTACAAGTAATTATATGTCTACTTATTTATGTTATGCTACAAGTAATTATATGTCTACTTATTTATGTTATACTACAAGTAATTATATGTCTACTTATTTATGTTATACTACAAGTAATTATATGTCTACTTATTTATGTTATACTACAAGTAATTATATGTCTACTTATTTATGTTATACTACAAGTAATTATATGTCTACTTATTTATGTTATACTACAAGTAATTATATGTCTACTTATTTATGTTATACTACAAGTAATTATGTCTACTTATTTATGTTATACTACAAGTAATTATATGTCTACTTATTTATGTTATACTACAAGTAATTATATGTCTACTTATTTATGTTATACTACAAGTAATGATATGTCTACTTATTTATGTTATACTACAAGTAATTATATGTCTACTTATTTATGTTATACTACAAGTAATTATGTCTACTTATTTATGTTATACTACAAGTAATTATATGTCTACTTATTTATGTTATACTACAAGTAATTATGTCTACTTATTTATGTTATACTACAAGTAATTATATGTCTACTTATTTATGTTATACTACAAGTAATTATATGTCTACTTATTTATGTTATACAACAAGTAATTATATGTCTACTTATTTATGTTATACTACAAGTAATTATGTCTACTTATTTATGTTATACTACAAGTAATTATATGTCTACTTATTTATGTTATACTACAAGTAATTATGTCTACTTATTTATGTTATACTACAAGTAATTATGTCTACTTATTTATGTTATACTACCGGTAATTGTATGTCTACACAGTATGTGAACTACGACATAATTATTTGTCCTTATATTATGTGTAAGCAGTTGGGATACATGCAGTATTCATGAATTCATCTCTATTGTAATTCACTATTATATACAGTTAGGGAATACAATAACTAGAACTTTTTTAATTTCCTGCATATTCCTTTCAAATGACCAAATTATTATACATTTATATGAGTGTTTATATAATATATAAACATGACATACATATTATGTGTCATGTGTGTATGTGTGCATATATATATATATATATATATATATATATATATATAATTATACACAGTGTATACACAGTATATACACATCTGTATCATGTCACAGCTACATGTCCACGTATACAGCCTGCAGTGTTTGATTGAATGTTTCTTTAATACAAAATATATTTATTGATATTGATATCAATCTACAATAATGACCATCACATGACAGGTGCTGCTCCAGCTGGATCATAATAATGTGTACTTGTGTATTTTCTTGGAGAGAATAGTGATGTTGTGCTAAGATGTAACACTGCATCTTAGACCATACATATATAGTCTGAGGCTGATGCAGTCATGGTATATACATGTTTACAAACAGTCTTTCTTATTGTCATGTTCATCAACAGATGAGGCCCACTGGTCCACCGGACCTAGAATTGCAACGGCTGCTCCCAATGACACATCCAAGGAGATTGTGTGTTCTGTGTGCGCCAATCCACAGCCAACCTTTCTGTGGACATTCAAGAATGAGAGTCTGCGAAAAGGAATCCAAGTAGTGGGAAACAAAATCATCCTGGACCATGTCACAAGGGACGACTTTGGTGTCTACCAATGCATGGCTAATAACATTGTCAATGGTGAAGACAGAATGGCTGTCTTTCAGGTTAACCTGGATGAGAGGGGTAAGTTTTATTAAGTTACATGTGTGATGCACATGTGATGTGTGCGTTTTTTCATGATTATATTATGAAAAATGTTTCAATTCACAATAAAGTGTCAATGTGACTCGAATTTTTTTACTTGTGATTAAAAAATATGAAAGAAATGTCACTGAGTGTTTCTAAGGGCCTCACAAAATGTCCACAATTTATTACCTAACATAGACTTAGCCTAGCTCCGTCGCTTCACAAGGTGCAATAGGCTTGGCCGGGCCCACGTTGCTCACCATAATTAATGAAATGAATGAAAAAGTGACATCCCTACAACTCCCACTACCTTATCCAATCACTGAGCTTCTTCTCTTCTCACTTGGTGCCGTCAATGTATAAGTCTCGCTTTCGAGAAGCTCTGTATTTTATTAGTTTATTTAGCTGATATCACATCTTTGTTTAAACCAAGTTACGGTGTATTGTTTTTCTTATAACTTCTGTTATATAGTGGAATATTTTCATACCTTTTTTCAGTTGTATTTTTCTATCAATCAACCATTGTTCGACTTCGCCCTTTCAATTTTAACTAATTGTCATGGCCAATCACTCGCGACCACGCCACCGGAGCAAATGCCCGTCTGCACTAGACTCATACGCAGCGGTGATAATCATCCGAACAAGTGTCGCTTTTGTCATGGCTGTACAGTCAACAACAAGTGTGACATTTGTTCACAGTGGACAGACATAGTTTGGGCCGATATAATGGAACGTTCCCAAGCCCGACTGAATAGAAAACACTGCGCGTCTCAGAGACGCAGGCATATGACAAACCGTCAACAACGCTGAAGCCCATGCTGAGAGATGAACACATCCACAAGCGGCTCACCTACAGACATGTAGCATTTCCAGCGACAGCTTCCTGGGGTTTTCTCCAGCACCATCCCCGGAGATAGTCTAGGACCGTAACCGTAAGTCCAAGTTAGAAGATATTCTCAACCTTCTTCGTAGCTAGAGCCCGGTTCTTCCGTCATGCGAACCGCCAATCTGTGTCCTGACCTGCATCCCAATTGGCGTTACTAGAACTAGTTGGAGTTTCCCGTTATCCGGGGACGGTAGCCGAACAAACAGACTGCAGTTACGGGAATATTTAGGCGCATTAAACCCGGAGTTTGCGTTCGCAGGCTCCATGACACGGGGTCATGTTTTGCAACATGCAACTAATTCGCAGCTCGCAGAGCCAGTGTTCGGCCGAAATGTCCTCCGAAATGTTTGACTGCCCGTTCGGTCCCGGGAAGACACAGGCAATAGACGGATATTACTTCACATAAGGTGAAGTATACCCACGCCATACACCAGCAGCAGCTGCTGGTTCCGCCCGTTAAAGTGATACAGACAACAATAAGCTACAGATGCGGGACAAGATGGCCAGTCAGCAACGAGACTATGCCCTATACAGGGGCTCGGCACCTTTTACCGTTGGTAAAACACGTGCTGCTCCACATCGGTCAGCACCAGCTAGATCCGTGCCACAACAGCAGGCTGCTATGCCAATGCCACTGTCGTTCTCACATCAACAGCCTTTTCTGGCCACTAGAGGACGTGGTTCAGGACGTGGGCTCTATCATGAAGTGCACAGCCGTCCGGTCACTGATACAGTCCACGCAACAAAACAAACAAAATCAAAGCACTGATTCGCTCATTCCTGCTAAGCCAAGAAGGATGTGCTCATACGTGGCAGATCCTGATCGGTCTCTTTGCGTCTACAGAGAAAATGGTTCCTCTGGGACGGCTGCACACCCGCAAAGCCCAACATTGCATCTCTCAACATTGGGATTTTAATGCTTTAACAAGCAATTTGTGGATACCTCTCCCCCCCCCGGCAGAGGAAGATCTCCAATGGTGGAAGTCAGCACACAATGTTTTGAGGGGAGCCCCGGTTACCCCGACAGAACCAGACACCCAGTTGTTCACAGATGCATCGAATATCGGCTGGGCTGCACATTGGAATGCATTGACGGTGTCCGGTGTATGGACAACAACCGAGAAAACACTCCACATCAACATACTCAAGTTAGAAGCTATACACAGAGCCATGCTCCACTGGCTGCGGAAGCTTATGGGTCTGACATTAATCCACTCTCGGCTACTGAGAGTGTAGTGTCGGATTTGCTTCTCCACCTTCACACGGAGAAACATATGGCTATCTCGACCATTGCAGGCTATCAGATGGCAATCGCCTACACTCTTTGTGCCACTTCCAGTGCGAAAGTAGGACGGAATCCTGCACTGAAGTCACTACTTCAAAATATCGAAATGGAACAGGGGCACCATCAACATCATTTTCCAGAGTGGAATCTGGTGTTAGTGTTGTCAACATTGACAAAACCACCTTTCGAGCCGCTAGACCAAGCATCGGATCAGCTGCTTACATGGAAGACAGTCTTCCTCATCACGCTTGCTTCCGGCAAACGTCGGGGCGAAATCCATGTTTTTGAGCATGCCCAACTACAACAGACCACAGGCTGGACACAGGTGACTCTATGAATAGGCCTGTCATTCATATGAAAGACGGAAGTATTGGGCAAGGGCCCGAAATGCGTGCTTTCGATTCCAGCACTTGACCGTCATTTGAGCAATGGCATGGCTGAAGACTGACTCCTGTGCCCAATACAGGCACTAAGATTCTACATAGAAAGATCCATGCCTTGCAGGGAGCACAAGCGCTTCCTCTTTGTGTCGTTTAAACCAGGGCTATCCACAATCTCCGGGTGGATCTGGAAACGATTCTAGAGTGATACACAAATTCCCCTACACCTCTCCTCGAGTCACACAAGGTTAAGGCGCAACAGGTACGATCCATGGCTGCATCGCTCGCATTCCACAGACAGGCCTCCATGGAACAGATTCTGCGAGCTGATACCTGGCGCTGTCATAACACCTTCACCGACTTTTATGTCAAGGACCTATCTCTCTATTCTGCCAATCTCATTCAACTAAGACCGGTAGTGGCTGCAGAATCAATTCTGCACCCAACAGATCATTAGAGGTAGCATTGCCTATATCCCACCATCCATTCACCTAGATTCTGCACCTTGTGAAGTGACAGAGCCAGGCTAAATCTATATTAGGTAATAAATTCTATATTTTTAGAATTAAAATATGTATTTATGAGTAACATACTTACCTGGCTCCGTTGTGTCACATAAGCAGTTAAAATGGACAGTACCCTGCCTGCATGTTTTAAGCTATGTCTTCAAAACTACCAGGTACTGATTTTCTATAATTGCAAGTTGTGTTTATGTTGATGTTTGTTTAATTATTTTAAAAATGATGTCACTGCATGATCAACATCTGACAAAGATCCTTCATGAAGACTATTGGTATTTAATTGTTAGTTGAATTATTGTGACCACCAAAAGTTTTGATAATTCATCATTGAAAATGACAATAATCTCAATAGACTATTGTTGAGCAATAAACAGTGCTAAACAACCAATTCATTCCCCTTGATAACTGCACACAAGCAGTGGCTCCACGTGGTGGATAATTTTGATTAGCCGATATTGTCAATGCTGAATAACCGGCCTGTCGAACTGACATGTTATCATCAGTACAGCTGAAAATGTATGCTGTCATTGTTACTTGAACATTTGTTGTTTGTCTCCAACAAATAATTTAATTGCAATGTTCTGTGCTGGGCATTTGTTTGAGATTGTGTACTTTTGCAGAAACTTTGATGAGGTATTAAGTATTAACAGCATTTACTAAGTTACTTGGTACCAGTTATATTTTTATAATGTTTCGTATGTTGATTTCCCACTTCAGGCCCGGCAAGAGAACCACTCAGTTTCACAATCCTGAGTAACCGCACCTCAGTTGCCCTCACCCTTCAGTGGTGCCCTGGATTCCATGGTGGTCACCCTCCACAGACGTTCACCCTACAGTACAGGGCTAACAAGAGGGCTCTGAAAACTTGGAGAGACATATTCAGCCACAAAACAGATGGAGTGACCAGGTATCAGGCGACTGTGTCAGGTCTAAGGCCTCAGACTGAGTATGTCTTCTCTCTCTATGCTGAGAACAGTCGACCTCCGGCCCAAGGACCAAACAGAAGTGAAACTGTCACACAGACGGGCAGCACGACAGGTAGGACTGATAAGAGAGCAGGCGGGGCAGGACTTTGGGTGGGTTGTGAATATGGTGTGCATAACAAGATGGGTATATATATATATATATATATATATATATATATATATATATATATATATATATATATATATATATATGCATATATTTTTATTCTATTATAGTCATGTTTTCTGTCTGTTTTACTGCAGCTTTGAAGGTAGTGAGATGGTATGTATAAAGTTATATACTAATTAAATTATTTGGTCAGCCAGTGTTTTTTTTACTTGTATGGGCTGCAACCCGTAAGATGATCATGTGACAGGCTGGACACCTCTTATATTCGTACAGTTAAATAACTCTAGGTATACACAACTAAAATTAAAATTTTCAGTTAAACATGCATGCTGTATACAGCAAAATTACCAAGCCAGCATGTAAAATTAAAGAGGCCACTCCTCCATCTGCAACTCAAAGAATGCAGATGGATTCTGGAAATTTGCATTTTAAACAGTGTTTGACATGTATTACTAAATTTTTCTTCAAACTGATGTTAAAAGGAATAGAAACAAGGCTCTACATAAATTATTTTTCCATATAATACATAAAGATTGAGTATGTATGTAACAACATTAAAAAAATAACTAAAAATACATTTGTAGTATAAATTCGATTTTTAAACCGTCAGCATTCGCGGAGGCCTGACTGAGCATTGGGTTCGGCATCGCCTTCGGTTTGATTTCTGGGTAATTGTATCTATAGCAGCCCACGGAAGATAATCCATGCATCCATACATTACAAACATTTAACATCAGACAGAGATGTTTTATAGTACATTAATATTACTAGTATGCCAATGAATGAAGGAGGAGTTGTAAATTTAACGTAACACTTTCCCGATGGTCTGCATAGCTCAGTTGGTAAACGCATTCATTAGTTGCGTTTGTCTTTACAATCGGACACTGGTTCAAACCTGACACAAAACCATTACATTTGTTTACACTTTTATTTGTTTTCACTAAATAATAATTATAAACTGAATAATTTAAAATCAAAATCTGATGTACTGCTTGTGTTTTTAGTGTTGTAGAAATTATTTATTTGCGACGGAAATGAAAATATGGTAATTGTATAATGATACTTAATGATGATGTATATTACTAATAATAATTATTGCTATTACACTTGAAAACAAATTGTGATTTGTCTTGATAAATGAAATTTAGAAATATATACATTGTCGTATATATATAATTAACATTTTTTATTTTTGTGGCGTAAAATTATTACTACAAAAATAAAACAAATACAAGTAGTAGTGTGCATAATTGCTTTACAATTTGATTTATAATTATTATTTTGTGAAAAGTTAAACAAAAAAGTGACAAAACAAGCAATGTTTTTGTGTGGGGTTCGAACCGGTCTTTTTCATATTGTAACAAGGAAAACATCTAGCGAACATATGTACCAATTGAGCCACAGTAACAATAGGGATTCTACTCCCGGATTTAAAAAGTTTTGATAAATTTACAACTCTTCCTTCATATATCGGCATACTAATGATTATTTATGGTATATACTACATTTATTTCTTACGTTAAATACTGATTGAAATGTATGTCTTGATATTCACCATGGCGCGGCAGCTGCAATCAATAGACTAATAACTTTGAAAACGAGCCGAAGACAGCTGCAATCTCGAAGCTCAGATAGGCATCAGACATCAAAATTTTTACAAAATGTTATTTGTAAGGAATCGTAAGATAAATTATATTCCTTATGATGACCAATGTTTGTAGTACATCAGAATATCACACAATAAATAACTTTGATGTTAGTTTCCACCCAAAAGTTATCCTTGTAAACATGCTCTGAATGCAAAGAAACAGTGCAAGTGCGCCTGATACCAGTATGTGTCCTGTCTGACGTCACAACTGGGCATCCCGAATATTCTTTTCTTTAGTTTTGTTGCTTGGTGGGTATGGATATATATAAAAGGATGTAATATAATACAAATTCAAGCATTATATGTTGTTATTCCCTTTAATAATGTAGGTAGTTCAAGATACAGGCAGCATACTGTGCCTGAATATATTGTGGAAATGTATTTTGAAAGCTTTAATGTGCAGTGAATAAAATGGCACACATTTTCACCCATTAAACTCAATGTCGACTAAATTTGAAATGTATGATACTAAGCCAATAGGCTGCTGGCCTGGCATGTTTTTTTTAATTGGTGGCCAGTTTGGGAAACCAGTTTTAACTTTATAATGGGCCCATGGAACCGTGGTTTCAATTCAGTTGGTCACTTTTATTTTAGATAGTTACAATCACCTGACCTCATGTTTTTACTTGAAATTGTGGTAACCATCTTAATTTATGATTGATGATGTGTCGCAAATTCTCAGTACATTGTAACTCCACACATTGTCACTACTAACAATGCCAATCAGAGTTCCTAAGAACTGGGTGCGCTGCTAATGTGCATCAGTGTTGAATTCTAGCAAAACTTGTTTAGTGTGAATAACGCATCAGATTTTGCAATACAACTGTAGTAGTAAAACAATAAATTATCTTCATTTAACTTCACATTCTCACATATTATTACCAATATCTAAATTTGGTAAAATAAATACACTTGTAGACAGAGTTTCATAAAAGTCGACATGGTGTTGCTGCATGTTTATTTTAAATTATACCTCAGGCTTTGCAGTAATGAAAAAGTGGCACCACCATTAAAAATATTCATTTAAATTCATGTTTTCATGTCTTATAATAATAGCTGACATATAAGAGCTCCACAAAATTGTGCGTGACATTTCTATTCATAAACCGTGGTGGGTATCTTGTGAAGTGATATTTTTTTCTTCAAAATAAATGTAAAATTATGACCAGTAACTATTTTGGGACCAGAAACGTTTAAAAAAAACCTTAATGTCGAACCCTGTGTCACATAATGTTTTTATATTCATGGTAAGTTTTGGCATACCATATTCTTCTCAATGCATCTAATGATTCATGTCAATGTGAAAATAAAGAAAAATTCTGAGTCGGTAGCAATGGAGACTTGCCAAAGCTAGTTTGGGTCACAATCCAGGGGTTTCAAACCACAGCAGTAGATGTTTAGCACCGTGCTTATCATCATAGTATCAATTTATCTTATTGTGTTTTTGTTGATTACCTGTATATTCACATTGCATGTTGGTTTGTTTTGGTGGTGTTTTAAAATACACGTTTTTTTCTATTGTTTTGTTATTCAGTTTATTAAGTTCATAAATTTCAGTTATATCTATGACATATAATTTTGTACCTGGAAGAAGTGTATTCCACAAATGCTTTCTATAAATACCAGACAGTAAACAACTTTGCACATAGTAACCACTTTTCCTGAAAGTTGAGCTGTGGACAAGATGTATACATTATTGTTAATACAACGTCTAATAGACTAAAGGCGGGTTTACACTATGCAACGCAGTTGCAAGCAACGAGGCGATTGAGAAAGGTCAAGGCCGAACGATGTTGCTTGCAACGCGGCTGCATGCAACACCTCTTGCATGTTTACACTATGCAACATGGTTGCAGCGACGAAACATTAATTCGTCTCCAGGCCACCATGTGGTGCCACTCTTACATAGCAATGGTAGTGTAGCATCTGGGGGGGGATTTGGGAATAATTTTCTTAGACCTGAGTAAAAATCACGTTTATCCAGTGATTTAAAAATTCAAACCAATATAATGGAATTTCATAAAATTTGCTTATTTTATATCTGATATGACATTACATGTACACTTATTACAAGTACATTAGTGGTAGCGGCAATGTTATGGGATCCTTGTGGGCCAACAACATTAAATAAATAGTACACAACAATATAAAATGCATTTATTTATTAAACTAACCGCACCCATTACTTGAAAGTATTGAAAGAAGATGACATATAAAATGACTCGTGAGTACATTAATAAATATATGTTGTAGTTATATAGTCCACAATCATTATATATGTATTGTGAAATATACATTACCAATGAGTGCGTATATTAGCATAAAAACATGCTAAATTGGAAATAATGTTCAGTAGGCTGCACATGATGTGCTATACTGATATTGATAATACACTTTATGTGCATCAAATGGTATTATATAACTTGACTTGTAAGATGAGATGCCACTGAAACAAGGAAAGTTGTCCACATGTGGAGATGGCAACTTGTCACACCAACTCTTTTACGTGAAGCTGATGCAGGTCATATAGTGTAATCCACAATTACTGTCCGTCATTCTTTTCAGTCTGCACACATCACTGCCTGCATATATATCTTGCTTTCTGTAACTCCATTAACTGCAATTTTTTTTTTTTAAACATAATTAGTTCATAACTTTACATTGCGTGAGGAATAAATACTGGCACATGAACAGACATGACACATGCATATAATTGTATGAACTACTTATGTTAATATAATTAGTTACAGTTGTGTACATTACATTTTTTTAAGGGATTCTTTGGGACACAAAAGGAATTAATTAATTTATATGAAAAATTATGACAAAAGAATTGGTAGTGTAAAACTCTTTGTAATACACACTATTTAAAAATTAATATAGCTATTTTATGTGATCACATCAGTATTGCTGACATGATAAGTATTGGCATAACATTGTTGATATGGGCGATAAAACAAGTAAGCGCCGCTTCGAATATTGTCAGCGATACCTACCTTCAAATACTTATCGATTTTTCCCTGCGATAACGCTGCCATGACCCGCAATGATGGTACTCCTCACGTATGTATAAAACAACAAATGGCGATGTTCGAAGAATTGATAAATTAAACAAATTGTCTAATAATCTGCCGAGCAACAACTCACCGCAATGCTTTCGAAAGCTATACATCACTCGCGGTCACTGCCTGTGATTGGACAAATTCCATGCAACCAAGAGACAATGTTGCACAGAATAGAACCTTCCCTATCCATGAGACCGTTGCAAGCAGCGGTCTCATGAGACACTGCTGCATGCGATTTTATGTTTACACTAGGCGATCTGGCTGCAACGGTGTTGCAAGCAACCGTGACTCACGTTGCAAGCAGCAGCGTTGCATAGTGTAAACCCGCCTTTAGCCTGGCCCCGTCGCTTCACCAGGTGCAATAGACTTGGCCACGCCCAAGTTGCTCGCCAAAATGAATGATCAAATAAATTCTGACCCATCCCTACAACTCCCACTACCCTATCCCATTGAGTCACCTCCTATTCCCACTTGGCGCCGCCATTGTTTAAGAATTAAGTCTCGCCTATAAATAGCTCCGTATTTTGTTCAGTTTTATGAGCTGCTATTGTGTGTTGTTTAAGCCTAGTTATGGTTTATCGTTTTTCTTTTCACTTCTGCAATCTAGTGAGCTAGTTAAAGCCCACTTCTTAGTTGTCATTTTCTCTTATTAGCCATTTTTCGACCATGCCACCATAGAAAGTGCCCTGTCTGCACACGACTCATGCGTGGCGGCAATAATCACCCGGACAAGTGTCGCTCTTGTCACAGCTGTACAATCAACAACAAGTGCGGCACTTGTTCACAATGGACTGAGAAAGTATGGGCTGGAATAGTAGAATGTTTTAAAGCCCGACCTAACAGAAAACGCTGCACCGTTTCTGAGACGCAGGCGTCAGCATCTCTACAGCCCAAGCCGGGCGACGCATGCAGCCACATCCAGCATGTCTAGCAGCAGCTTTCTTGGGTTTTCTGCGGAACCATCCCAGGAGATAGTCCAAAACCGTGATCATGAGTCGGTGTTGGAAGAAATCCTTAACCTTCTCCTTAACCATGCCTCCGGGAAACCAGCCTCCGGGCCAAAGCTGGAGACCTGGCTTTTTCTCCAGAACTGGAGGGAAACCTGAAGGTTGACCCATTCGGTGCAGGTCACTGAGCGACTGTGAAATCCCGGAGCTGGACAGATACCTGAAATGTTCCACAGTTCGGGTCTGGTCAGGTTCGGAGCCCAGATGCACGTTTTGACTCATCAGGTTGGTTCCGCAACTGGGCATTTTTCTACCAATGTAACGAGCATGTGTCCACGTGGGCAGACTCTGTTTACACGGTACACGTGACAATGTTGCCATGTGGTTCTGCTTGCATTTATATTGTACACCTGTTGGATAGAAGTCATCACAATTACATGACCATGACTAAATGATGGTCAGATTGACAAACATATATTATGGTTGATTTGTAACATACATTCACGACTGTAGAAGATTTATCGTCCGCAGTTGAATACTTCAGGAGTTATGCATTTTAAAAACATTAGTGGCACCGCATTGATGCTGAAATATAGGCCAATAAGTACAGTTATTATGTGCTGTTAGAGCAAACGGTGGCTAACATTCTAGATTTTGTTGTTACTGTTATCACCAGTACTATCCAGTATCCACACATTGATGTCATTGTGTGCTGTTGTACTTTGTGCATGTGTAAAGCAGAGTGACACAATTTGGTGAAATTGATTTGGCCAGGATAATTTAAAGTAAAATAGTGTGTATTAGTTTACAATCATGAATGTATGTTACAAATAAACCATATATTTATTGCCTAACATAGACTTAGCCTGGCTCCGTCGCTTCACAAGGTGCAATAGACTTGGCCGCGCCCAAGTTGCTCGCCATAATTAATCAAATGAAAAAATGACCTATCCCCACAGCTCCCACCACTCCATGCAATCACTGAGTCTCTTCTCTTCTTACTTGGCGCCGCCATTGTTTAAGTCTTGCCTTCGCGTAGCTCCGTATTTTTTCAGTTTTGTGAGCTGATGTCATATTTTGTTTAAACGAAGTTACGGTTTATTGTTTTTCTTTTCACCTCTGCAATATAAAGGACTGTTTTCAGACCACTTTTCAGTTGTATTTTTCTATTATTAGCTGTTTTTCGACTTCGCCATTTCAATTTTAACGTTATTGTAATGGCGGACGACTCGCGAACACGCCACCGTCTGCACTAGACTCATGCGCTGCAGCAATAATCATCCGAACAAGTGTTTTACAGTCGACAACCAGTGGACTGATTAAGTATGGAATGGAATAGTATAAACGCCGCTCCGTTTCAGAAACGCAGGCGCCTGACACATGTAACATCGCTACAACCCGCGCTATTAGATGTGCAGCCACAAGCTGGGTAGCCTACAGACATGTAGCATATCTCGCGGCAGCTTTCTTGGGTTTTCTCCGGTGCCACCCCTGGAGATAGTCCAAGACCGTGACCGTTAGTACAGGTTGGAAGATATTCTCAACCGTCTTCGTGAACAGCCTATATTACCAACGCGCGATTAGCGACAGTTGAACCGTCATTGGGGGCGGGAATAATGGGTCCTGTTGTGATCCCTGAGGCCCAGTTTCGACCTGGGCATTCGACGGAACTGCCCGAACAAAAATAGTCCCGCCAGTTGGATTCCCAAAAGAGAATCCCAGCACATTCGGCAGTCCATGTCAGTGGACTTACGCCAACGGGCCCGGGCAGAAAAACCGGTGACATTCCTCTGGATAGAACGGAGACGACGCAGGAGCCGGAGGGCCAGAGCCCGGAGGTCAGGCCGAAGCCGGAGGTTACCACCATTCGGCCGTATGGAAACCCGAAGCCGGAAACTCGGCCGGTTCTCCAGAGAGCCGGAGATTAACCCCATTCGGCGCAGGTTACCAACCGAAGCCAATCAGAAACCGCCGCAGCCTTAATCCTAACATGGGGGTTGATCGCAACCCTCGACCCTCTAGACATACCACAACATGCGGTCGTGTTACCTCCTTTGCATACAAGGAAAGTGGGAGCTTTGTCGCTGTTCTGCGATGTCTGGAGACGAAGGAGATGAAGCGAGTGGGTGTGCAATGTTCTGGAAGTCGGTTTCCGTCTTCGGTTCCGAGAGTGTCCCCCCATGACGGGTGCCCCATTTGCGTTTGTAGACAAGGGCTCCGTCGTGAAGTGCACAGCGCTTCGGTCACTGATACAGTCCATGCAACAAAACAATGTTGTAGATATAGTCTGCGACACTACATCTCCCGGATGTTACAGTCACCTCATCCTAGAGATTCCCCACTTCACGGAAAGCATTCGGCGATCTCTCCCTCGAGACGCCTGAGTCACTTCCATCGATCTTGTGGACACCCATTTCCACCTACCCATCCACAGGTTACCGAAAATGTCTTCGATTTCAGACTCGGGACACCATATACCAATTCCGGGCACAGCTGTTTGGCCTTTCTCCAGCACCTTGGGTATTCACCAAGATTATGACAGAGATCAAAATCCTGGTACACGTGATGGGCATCAATCTCTATCAGTACCTGGACGACTGGCTCATCTATTCACCATCACACGACCAGTGCCTCCGAGACACGGTGCAAGTGCTCAATCTCTGCCACATGATGGGCCTCCTCATTCACGACAAGAAGTCGGAACTGATCCCAAAACAGAAATTCATTTTTCTGGGATACCAGTTCGACCTGTTTTCCTTCCAGGTCAATCCAACTCTGGATCGACATCACAAATCAAACACTGATTTGCTCATTCCTGCTAAGCCAAGGGGGGTGTGCTCATATGTGGCACATCCTGCTGCGTCCACAGAGAAAATGGTTCCTCTAGGACGATTGCACACCCGCGAAGCCCAACATTGCATCTCTCAACATTGGGATTTCAATGTTTTAACCAGCAACTTGTGGATACCTCTTTCCCCCACGGCGGAGCAAGATTTCCAATGGTGGAAGTCAGCATACAATGTTTTGATGGGATCCCCAGTTATCCCGACAAACCAGACAGTCAGTTGTTCACGGATGCATCGAACATCGGCTGGGAAGCACATTGGAATGCATTGACGGTGTCCGGTGTATGGACAACAACCGAGAAAACACTTCACTTCAATGTACTCGAGTTAGAAGCCATACACAGAGCCATGCTCCACTGGCTGCGGAAGCTTATGGGTCTGACAGTCCTGGTTGCATCAAACAACTCCACTGTAGTGTCCTACATCAACAAGCAGGGCTGAACAAGGTCAATACAGCTGTGCAGGCGGACCAAGAAGGCAAGAAGCTACTACTCATGTGTCACGGCAACCAAATAATACTCCGGGCACGACACATCACCGGGAGATTGAACGTCCTTGCAGACATTCTGTTACGCCCTTCCCAGATGTCAGGTACAGAATGGTCTCTACATCCATCTGTCTTCCGATCACTGACACGGGAATGGGGAATCCCATTATTAGTTCTGTTTGCAACTTCCACTATTTGTGTCCCCTGTTCCAGATCCATCAGCCATGGCTGTAGATGCTCTGTCAATGAGCTGGAAGGCACTGTGGGCATACGCATACCCACCAAAAGCTCTGTTACCACGGGTGCTCGAGAAGGCCCAACAGGACCAGTGCGAACTGATCCTCATTGCCCCACACTGGCACCAGGCGATCTGGTTCCCACTACTCTTACGGATGTTGGTATCATCTCCCCTCCGGATACCCAACATTCCTCGGTTACTATTCCAGCCTTGAGGTCAGATGCATCGAGATACGTCCAATCTCCAGCTACACATGCGGAGAGCATACGGGATACCCTCTGCAACAGAGACCGTTCGGTCGACGTTGCCTCCGGTGTCAGTAGACCCCAGCGAGAGTCAACTCTGGCAATCTATGAGTCCAAGTGGAGGATCTTCACTGCTTGTGTGTTACAAGTCATTAATCCACTCTTGGCTACTGGGAGTGTAGTGTCGGATTTTCTTCTCCACCTTCAAACGGAGAAACATTTGGGTATCTCGACCATTGCAGACTATCAGATGGCAATCGCCAACACTCTTCATGCCACTTCCAGTGCGGAAGTAGGACGAAATTCTGCACTGAAGTCGCTACTTCGAAATATCGAAATGGAACAGGTACCATCAACGTCATTTTCCAGAGTAGAATCTCGCCTTAGTTTTGTCAGCATTGACAAAACCATCTTTCGAATCGCTATACCAAACATCGGGTCAGCTGCTTACATGGAAGTCAGTTTTCCTCATCGCGCTTACTTCCGGCAAACGTCAGTGTGATATCCATGCCTTTGAACATGCCCGACTACAACGAACCTGTCATTCACATCAAAGACGCAAGTACTGGGCAAGGGCCCAAAATGCGTGCTTTCATGCACAATTCCAACATTTGACCGTCAATTGTGCTATGACATAGCTGAAGACCAACTCCTGTTCCCAATATGGGCACTAAGATTCTACATAGAAAGGTCCATGCCTTGGAGGGAGTACCAGCGCCTCTTCTCTGTGTCGTTCAAACCAGAGCATAAACGAGACATTGTACCATCCACAATCTCCGGGTGGATCCGGAAACGATTCTGGAATGCTACACAAATTCCCCTACACCTCTCCTTGAGTCCCACAAGGTTAAGGCGCACCAGGTTCGATCCATGGCTGCATCGCTCGCATTCCACAGATAGGCCTCCATGTAACAGATTCTGCGAGCTGATATCTGGCATTGTCACAACACCTACTCCGACTTTTATCTCAAGGACCTGTCTCTATTCTGCCGATCTCATTCAACTAGGACCGGTAGTGGCTGCAGAATCAATTCTGCACCCAACATTAGAGATCATTAGAGATAACATTGTCTATATCCCACCATCCATTCACCTAGATTCTGCACCTTGTGAGGTGACGGAGCCAGGCTAAGTCTATGTTAAGCAATACATTGTATATTTTTAGAATTAAAATATGTATTTATAATTAACATGCTTACCTGGCTCCATTGCTTCACCATATCACCCTCCCTCCTTCCCCGCTATAGGGAGATTACCTATCACAGTATGAGCGTTTTTGCCAAGTGTGAAGAGAAGAGACTCAGTGATTGGATGGGGTGGTGGGAGCTGTGGGATAGGTAATTTTTTCATTTTATGAATTATGGCGAGCAATTTGGGCGCGGCCAAGTCTGTTGCACCTTGTGAAGTGATGGAGCCAGGTAAGTATGTTACTTATAAATACATATTTTAATTCTAAAAATATAGATTTTGATCAATCTGACCATCGTTTAGTCATGGTCAGGTCATTTTCATGACCTTTATCCAACACGTGTACAATATAAACACAAGCAGAACCATGTGGAAACCTTGCCACGTGTACCGTGAAAACAGAGGCTGTCTACGTGCACAGATGCTTGTTACTCATTAGTCGAAAAATGCCCTGTTGCGGAACCATCCAAGTGAGTCAAAACGTGCAGCCCGGACCCGGTGACTGGGGGCCGTCAATGGGCGGTCCAACGGACGTTTCTCGGCCTTATCGTTGTCGCTCGGTGTCTGGGGACGATATCCGAACAAACAGACCGTCGTTACAGGACAATCCGGGTGTGACGATCTGGAACGTCGATCAATCCAGAACATCGTTCTACTTCCATTTTTAATCAGTTTATGCATATCGTGCATGACTCGTACATGTCAAAGGTTAGCGTGACGTTTCAGTCCGCAGCTTACGGCCTACTTCGATTGAGCTACGCGGGTAACTCGCGTAACCCGAGTCCCAATCAAACAGCTGAGATCACTCGAGCATGTGACCATTTGTGACCTAGATTAGCAATGGGAATCTTCAAGGCCGCTTCTCGAGGCAATCGCGAGTTTTACAGGATTCGCTCGAGTAAGTGACGTCATTAGCAGTGACAGCCAATAGGGAACGTAGGCCCCTACAGCGCAAGAAATTAATTAAACATTACAAGACACAATCATTTAAATATGGATTAAAGTCACCACGTTCTATGAATTATAATTTAAGACCAAGAAGATGAACGTCATAATTTACACAATAAACAACTGATTATTTTATTTATTTACATAAGAGGTTTATGTCCGTGATCATGATCATTGCTGTTCAGTTGCAGTCTGGAATGTATATCCGGTCCAGGGTGTCGTTCCACCTCATTTTGAGTGTTGTTTATGAACTTCGTAGTTAATGTCTACTGTGACCAGCTTAACACTTGTGACTGCCGAACCTATGCATGACCCATGCATATTTTAGTTTAGGTTAATAATTTATTGTTGCATTTCCTTTGTTGCAATTATTATTAATAAACATAACAAAACCTCATAATTAGTGTTACTTGTAATTATATATAAACAGTGTTTTCTGAATGTCCTTGTTCTTGTTTCAGAACATTGTGCATAGTATGGCTTCATTACAGCCATGGTTTTCAGCGCTGCCTATAGCATTTACAGCATTAAATACAAATCTCCACGTTTTCGTGACAGAGATAGATATCTCTGGCAGTTTAGGATGTATGTGTCTACTAGTTGAAACATTTCTATTGGGTGTAACATGCCCGAATTGGTATAGTTTGTATGCACACCCTATATTTTGAATACAAATAAAAGTTGCATTCTGACATAAATTCCAATTTATGCAAGGAACAACACGGACACAAGCTTAGACATGAAAGAGGCCAAATGATGATGTTTGTTTATTATAGGGAAAAAACAGTGCCTTATTTGGCACACCATAATAGTTTAAGCGAAAGAAATGTGGACTCAGCCTCCCGAGGCCAGGTTTATGACTGAGCACATACTAGTCTCCTGGCCCTCAGGCTGCTAGAGCCCACATTTTAACATATAAAGCTGTAGAGGTATCCCTAGAACAATGGAAAGGAACAATATATAATCACGCAGAGCTTGTTATGTGTTAATTAGTTCAAAGCCCACATGATTAAGTAAAAGATGGTTTCTGAATACCAGGCTACCAGTTGCCTAAAACACTACATATACAATTATAATAGTCACAAATATGGGGGTATTTCGCCACAGGTCACCCTATATGTGACCCCCCCACCTAAACAAACTAGGCCTATCCAAAAACAGTCCCTAATTAGAAGCCATATTAAGCAATCCGGATGTACTTCCGAAATGCATCCGATGACCACCATCCTAAGGACAAGGAACATTATTTTTAGGAATAGTTTTATTATCTCACAGGAATCCAATCCCCAATACCATGACCATCTTGCGATGACTATTATCTCACAGGAATCCAATCCCCAATACCATGACCATCTTGCGATGACTATTATCTCACAGGAATCCAATCCCCAATACCATGACCATCTTGCGATGATTATTATCTCACAGGAATCCAATCCCCAATACCATGACCATCTTGCGATGATTATTATCTCACAGGAATCCAGTCCCCAATACCTTGACCATCTTGCAATGACTAAGGTTACCACCAACGATCAATGTTTGTCAAACCATTCATCACAAACCTCCAAGCAAGTAATATGTAATTCTTGATTATCTCTTCAAGAAATCACCTTCCTTTTCCGAAAGGATCCAATTAAAAGGTGAATAAGTGTGTTGTAAGTTAGCCAATTTAGGATTCAGCAGCAATGTTGTTTCGTGCATCATGTTTCTAATTAGTGCTGTTTTGTCTCAATCACACATCTTGTTTAGTAATTATTTTTAAAAAATAAGTAAGACACGTGAAACATTTGTCAAATTCATTGAGGAGCGGTGGTCGCGCGGTAGAGCGCCGGACTGTCAATCGAGGGGACGGTGGTTCAATCCCACCTACCGCCGTTTCGAAACTTAGGCAATTTCTTCACCCCACATTTGCCTGTGTCTTTCGGAAGAGACACTAAAAGCCGGTGGTCCCTTCTGTCTGGTGTCTATGCCAGGGGAAGTAAAAGATCCCACACAGGGGGTAAATGTGTAACCTGTAGTGGACTCATAAATTCTACAGAAAAACAACTCCTGCGTTAGCCCAAGTTTGGGCTGTTTGGAGGTAATCACCTAAGAACCTTAAGAACCTAAGAGGATAAGTCTAAATTGAGGCAAATAGTTTAAAGTTGTTACCTGAATGGGCCATTCCATTGTGGCTGCGGTTTGCCACCTTTCCTCCCAACATTCCTCATATTCTTTTAAGGATGATATCCCATATCTTAAAGTCAAAAGATTTCACTCCCTTTTTCTGTCGGTTCTTGTAGTGCTTATAGATTGGTGTAGGTCATCACTACAGCATGCAGAAATTATTTATTATGTAACACAGTCGCCACATGGGTTATGAGCTCAGTTTCGACATTCTGGCACGGGATAAAAGTTGATCGGCTACCAGAGGTCACTCCAGTTTGGCGCGCATGCGCATACGTGGAATGACATCCTAAACCAAATGGACGTTCCAGACCATCACACCAGTCCTACAACGTGGGGCTCTGTTTCGCAACATGCACACAACCCATGGCTGGATGAGCCGGTTTTCAGCCAACCAATCGATGACGTTTCCACCACCTGTTGCCCCCTCCCCCCAGCCTGGATTTCCTTTTTTTGAGCCAATGATCAATCACTTTCAGAAAATTCAGCAGGAATTACAAACCCCTCGGGTGGGCAAATCACACCAATTAGCTTTGGTTCCTCACTCCAGAGAGGCTTTGTTAGAGCTTTCTTCTACAGGTTTTCTGTTTTCATGGGACTCACATGTCGTAGATAAGGGTTTCACCAAGAATTTTTGGTCGCAGCTGGGGGAAGCACAACGCGGCATGGAGCAGTATTTCCGTGACCATGTCATGCCGACGGCTGTGTATCTCCTCCTTCCAGGATTGGACAGGAGCCGCCCTCAATCGGTCCATACAAGGACTGATTGATCATGTGGGCATCGGAAATGTGTCCATAGAACACTTATTAGAGCAGCTGAAGGCAACATTACAGTTGCTGTAATCAGTGGCCACTGCTTGGTCTGATGGCGCCACCTTGGATTGTGCCATCACCTACAGCATCTTGCTATATCAATGGGACGAAGCTCTGTGAGGAGTCTCCCCTGGTGTCACAAGATGAACGCCTTAGCACTGCTTCATTTGGGGCTTCGTCACTGTTTGATAATCACCCAAGCAAACTACAGTTGTGGGACAAGGTGGCCAGTCGGCAATGGGACAATGCCGGGACAATACAGGGGCTCGGCACCTTTCACCATCGGTAAACACATGCTGCTCCACATCGATCAGCACCGGCTACATCCTCACGTCAACAGCCCTTTCTGGCCATTAGGGGATGTGGTTCAGGACGTCCCTTTCGCCACAGAGGAGGACGGCGACACAGATTGTGTCCCATGTAGTGCACTTCACATCAATCAGTGCTCGAATTAGAAGTCATACACAGAGCCATATTCCACTAGCTGCAGAAGCTAATAGGCCTGACAGTCTTGGTTCGTCAGACAACTCCACCATAGTGTCGTACATCAACAAGCAGGGCGGAACACGGTCAGTACAGCTGTGCAGACGGACCAAGAAGCTACTCCTCATGTGTCAGGCCAACCAGAAAGTGCTCCAGGCACGACACATCCCCGGGAGATTGAACGTTCTTGCAGACGTCCTGTCACGTCTTTCCCAGACGTCAGGTACATAATGATCTCTGAACCCATCTGTCTTCTGAGCATTGATGTGGGAATGGGGAATCCCCTTATTGGATCTGTTTGCAACGAGGTGGAATTGCATGCTTCCCCTATTTGTGTTTCCCATTCCAGATCCATCAGCCATGGGAGTGGATGCTCTGTCAATGAGATGGAAGGCATATGCATACCCACCACCAGCTTTATTGTCTTCACTGCTTGGTGTAACATACAACACATTAATCCACTCTCTGCTACTGAGAGTGTAGTGTCAGATTTTTTGCTCCACCTTCACATGGAGAAACATTTGGCCATCTCAACCTTTGCAGGCTATCAGATGGCAGTCGCCAGCAGAAGTAGGACGGAATTCTGCACTGAAGTCGCTACTTTGAAATATTGAAATGGAACAGGGCCACCATCAATGCCATTTTCCACAGTGGAATCTTGCCTTGGTTTTGTCAGCATTGACAAAACTACCTCAACTGTATATGTGGCAGACAGTTTTGCTCATCGCGCTTGCTTCAGGCAAATGTCGGGTTGAAATCCATGCTTTCGAACATGCCCGACTATAACGGACACAGGTGACTGTTATTCATATCAAAGATGCAAGTGTTGTGCAAAGGCCCCAAATGTTTACTCTCATGCTCTATTCCAGCACTTGACCATCATTTGTGCAATGGCATGACTGAAGACCGACTCCTGTGCACTAAGATTCTACCTGGAAAGGTCTATGCCATGGAGGGAGCATAAGCTTTGTGTCGTTCAAACCAGGGTATTAACGAGACATTGTACCATCCACAATCTCCGGGTGGATCTGAAAAATGTTTTTGGAGTGCTACACAAAATCACCTACCGGTACTCCTCTCCTCGAGTCCAATAGGGTCAAGTTACAATCCAAGGCTGCGTTGCTTGCATTACACAGACAGGCCTCCGTTGAACAGATTATGCGAGATGGTATCAGGTGCTGTCATAACTCCTTCACCGACATTTATCTCAATGACCTATCTCTCTACCCTTCCGATCTCATTAAACTAGGACAGGTAGTGGCTGCAGAATCAATTGTGCACCCTACAGGAGATCATTAGAGGTAGCATTGATTATATCCATTCACCTAGATTCTGCACCTTGTGATGCAATGGTGGCAGGCTAAGTCTATGTTAGGCAGTAAATTCTATATTTTTTGAATTTAAATCATATGTATTTACAAGTAACATTACCTGGCCCCGTCCCTTCACCATGTCACCTTCCCTCATTCCCCGCTATAGGGAGATTACCTATCACCCTTAGCCAAGTGGGAATAGGAGGTGACTCGGTGATGGGATAGGGTGGTGGGAACTGTAGGGATGGGTCAGATTTCATTTTATGATTAATTTTGGCGAGCAACTTGGGCGCGGCCAAGTCTATTGCAACTTGTGAAGCGACGGAGCCAGGTAAGTATGTTACTTGTAAATACATATTTTAATTCAAAAAATATAGAATATATTTCCTAACATAGACTTAGCCTGGCTCCGGCGCTTCATATTCATCGCCATAATTAATACAATGAAAAAATGACCTATCCCCACAGCTGAGTCACTGAGTCTCTTCTCTTCTTACTTGGCGTCACCATTGTTTAAGTCTTGCCTTTGCGTAGCTCCGTATTTATCAGTTTTGTTAGCTGATATCATATTTTGTTTAAATGAAGTTACGGTTTCTTGTTTTTCTTTTCACCTCTGCAATATAATGGGCTGTTTTCAGACCACTTTTCAGTTGTATTTTTCTGTTATTAGCCATTTTTCGACTTCACCCTTTCAATGTTAACGTAATTGTAATGGCAGACCACTCGCGAACACGCCACCGTCGGCACTAGACTCATGCGCGGCGGCGATAATCATCCGAACAAATGTCTCTTGTCACGGGGGGCGATCACAACTGGGTGCCGTCAATATGCGCTACAACAATTGCTTTTCTCGATGGGGGCGGCAACCGAACAAACAGGCTGCAATTACGGAAAAACTAGGTGCATTAAAACCGGAGTTTGCTTTCGCCGGCTCCACGACACAGGGTCCTGTTTCACGACCCTCAACCCACTCGCGACTGGAAGAGCCAGTTTTTGGCCAGCGAATCGACGCCATTTCCACCGAAATTAACGTTTGACTGGGCGTTGAAACGTTGGTCCGGGGAATACACAAGCGCTTCCCGGATATGACGTCCCCACTAGCGACATTACGTAGGCGGGTACCCACGCCATACACCGGCAGAAGCTGCCGGTTCCGTCCGGCAGCGTGACACAGACAACAATAATGTTTTCTAGCCATTCTCCTATTCTTGCCATTCTCCGAGATTTCTCAGTCGCAGCTGGGGGGGCATGACTCTGCACGGAGCAGAGGTATTTCCGTGACCTCGCAGCCATGACATGCGACAGCTGTGTGTCTCCTCCTTCCGGGATTGGACAGGATCCGCCCTCAGTCGGTCCATACCAGGACTGATTGATCATGTGGGCATCGGAAATGTGTCCACAGAACACCTATTGGAGCAGCTGAAGGCAACATTACAGTTGTCGCAATCAGTGGCAACTGCTTGGTCCAATGGCGCTACTTTGGATTGGGCCATCACCTACAACATCCTACTGCATCAACGGGACCAAGCTCTACAAGGAGTCTCATCCCTTGTGTCACTAGAGGAACGGGAGCATCTTCACACTGCTCCATTCGGGGCTTCGTCACTATTCGACGAGCTCGCAACTAAGCTACAGTTGTGGGACAAGGTGGCCAATCGGCAACAAGACTATGCCCTATGCAGGGGCTCGGCACATTTTACCGTTGGTAAAACACGTGCTGCTCCACACCGGTCAGCACCGGCTAGATCCACGCAACGACGGCAGGCTGCTATGCCAATGCCACTGTCGTTCTCACGTCAGCAGCCCTTTCTGGCCACTAGAGGACGTGGTTGACCAATGAGGAGGATGACGACACAGGTCAGGACTACCTGTGTCCCAGGACTAGAGCACCGGTCAGCTAAATCGTTCCTCGACCCTCTAGACATACCACGACAGGTGGTCATGTTACCTCCTTTGCTTTCAAGGAAGGTGGGAACTCTGTCCCTGTTCTGCGATGTCTGGAGACAAAGGAGATGCAGCAAGTCAGTGTGCAATGTTCTGGAAGTCGGTTTCCGTCTTCGGTTCCGAGAGTGTCCCCCCATGACGGGTTCCCCATCTGCGTTTGTAGACAAGGGCTCTATCGTGAAGCACACAGCCCCCCAGTCACTGATACAGCCATGCAACAAACAATGTTGTAGAGGTAGTCTGCAACACTACATCTCCCAGATATTACAGTCACCTCTTCCTAGAGATTCCCCACTTCACAATGGAGAGTGCAGAAAGCATGCGGCGTTCTCTCCCTCGAGACGCCTGGGTCACTTCCATTGATCTTGTGGATATCTGCAAGTTTGAGTAATTGTCAGCGGAATCTGTTGCCAATTAATATATGAGAGGTCAGTGGTCCAAGAAAGCGAATTAACATAGAAAAGAGATTGAGTGGCCCTCAGTACCTGGGAGGTGATGAAATAAATGATGCTCCAAAGTTACCATGTTTATATATATATATATAGAGATATAATTTAAAAAATATTTTAAAATGTCTATCATTGACCGCATGGACAATGTGAGATAAACTGATATTTTGCGAGATATTTAATGGTTTATTGGGTTTAATAATGTAGTCAGCACCTTATAGACCAGTGGCACATGCCCCAATTTAATAACATACAAAAAAACATGAATGCAAGTGTCTAGCCTACCGGTAGTTCACTCTCTGCATCATGTTGCATGGATACTAAGCTTGTTGAACTTTCTCTTTTTACATAAATGTTTCACTCACTCTTCTTGCTATTTTCCTCTGCATGATAACAGGGTTGATAATAATTATATACATGCAACATTTAAGTATAATTATCTCTTATGTTTTCATGTCAGTAAAACGGATGTAACTCAGTGCATAAGTTGTTGACTCACAATGAAAGATTTTGTAATATTGCTATTTTTGGTACAGTCTTACACGTAACAGTGGATTCAATGTTGGTTTTGTGCTTACTTTGTAGCACTTCCTCAAGTTTCCCTTGTTAATGTCAAGCTGAAGGAAGATCAGATGACTGTCACATGGTCATACATTGGACAGAGTCTGCGACGTAAGAGATCTACATCTCCATCTGTGTCAGTCGTAGTCTACTATCAGTCGGATGGTGGAGAAGAAGCTCATTATCCACCAGAGGGCAGTGTGGCAGCTGAGGAACTAGAAGTGATCATCAATGGAAGGTTTGATGTAAAGGCCACGTACAAAGTGTGGTTGAAGGTTTATGAAGGTGGACTCACTGTTTCATCCCTACAGACAAAGCCACTTGGTGCAGCTGTTGAAACAGGTACAGTAGATCATATACATGGCAGTGAAATATCCTACTATGCATACTGGGTATATGTGTAATATAATATAATAATATACTTTTTTTCCAAAATGCGTTTTATTTATCCACAATAATTTCAATGCACAAGAGACTGTTTGTTTTCAAAACATGATAACCACTGTGGTTTTTTCCCAAGATGCGATATATATCCTATAATTCAATCAACAGCCAATTGGTGTAATGGCAGCATCTTGTGGCAACAACGATTGATAACTTGCAAGAATGCATTAAGCCACCCTCAAAATGTGAAAAACACAATTCGGATTTCAGTCGCCATTGTGGCATTAGCAAGATACACCAAAAAGGTGCGGCTAGAAATGGAATATGCCAAGTCTTATCCGCTATGCTTAGGCAAAGACAAAGTCAGTACAGCACTGTATTGAATAACGAAACAATTACGTCGCCTTTTTTGCTACTTAATGGTATTATTAAATTATGTTGCATACTGGCATCAAGCTGAGCTTTCTATGGTTTCAGAGCATATCTACAAGGCAAAAATCCGGATTGAAATGAGTTATTGTGCAATATTCCGATGTCATATAAACGCTAGTCACAGGGAACTCACATTTATCTTAATGTTCCACACGAAAAATTTAAGTATAAATTTTGAGGAGGCCTGCTGAGTTTCATGGCCTATTGTTTTCAGAATTATTGTATCAATTGAAGCGCACAGAACATAATCCAGGCCAGAAAGCATACATTGCAAACATATTTATATATTATAAAGTTATTTATATTGAGATAAAACCTGGCTTAATACATTATTATCACTAGAATGTTGATATTTGAAACAGGATTTGTAGCTTCTAACAGAACAACTTAAATCTGCCATCAAAATCCTGGTACACGTGTAGTTGCTTTTTGCACAAACCCCGTGATTTCTCTCCCTTTTGGTTTAGCTTCACAAAATAATAATTATGAACTGATTTGTTTAACTAGATATGATGTATCTGGGCAGCACAAATTTTAAAAAAACCTGAAGTCATTAACATATAAAGTGTCACTGTTAGTTAATTAACTAGATAAATAAATACATACTAGAAGTTGCATTCATATAAGAATTAAAATTAACACAAATTAAAGAATTATAGAATATACTAAAATATTGATGTACTTTCTTAAGACTTTCCAAGTTTTGTATATTCATGTGTCTGTTTTCAGCACCATCTGCAACATCTCCACCTGGTGTCCCACCAATAAGTATCATCGCTGGGGCTGCAGCTGGTGTTGTTGTCATTCTCATAATTCTAGTCATCGGTATCCTACTTTATCGTCGACATGCCAAGAATAAAGGTAATATTGAAGAATTGTCTTGATGTCTTAATTAAGCTGTAGACTCTATTATCAAAATGATTGATTTTCTGTAAATGCTAGTTGAGTCTACTGTTATGCTTATGTAATTACCTTTAAAATGGTGTGGCTATAATATGAATTATTGTCCCCTGTATGTGACAAACATTTATATTCTAAACAACAATAGACTCAATATCATACACTTTATCGATATTAACTGCATTTCTATCACAGGACTGGCTGAATGGAGTGGATAACTCCATCTTGACCAAGAAATGCTGCATTCACACCATTTGGTTGTGTTTCTTGTGATCTTGTATGATCTTGTATGGATAACCAGAAAAAAATCAAATTAGGGGATTACATGTACCGGGAAGAGACTAGGCAGTGACTATGATTAACCAAAACACATTTCATTCATAATTACAAACTCACTATATTATAGTTCAAAGGACTTCATTTAAAAATTATGAATTTAATAATAAAATTGTTAAACTGAATGCATGTTCACATTTAACAACTTATCACAGCTAATTTTTTTTTTAATTTGTACTAGAAAGTGGTGTATGCCAGATAAGAATTTCTTGATATGGCATATAAGTTAATGTTAATTGTTTTTTACAAAATAAATACATTTCTTGCTCCTAAAATGTGAGCATTTTCAATCAACTATTATTTTTAAAACGCTTTTATTATGTCATGCTATATATCTGACCATTGTTGTTCTTTTATTATTATAATTATTGTATATTGTGTTATATAAAATGTATTTTATCAACAATAAAGTTATAGATCTAGGAGCCGGGTTAACTGACTAACATTGTTTATTGTGTGCTATTTCCTTTTCAGATTGCAGTGATGTTGAATCAAAGCCAAACAGGTAAATGAAATCTTCCTCCTTGCATCTGTCTGATCCAGATGGAGACTTAATTTATATGCCTGTATAATGTTACATATTCATTCAGCATATCAAGTTACTGTATATTATATTTCAATTTATGATTTTGTAAATTTTGAATTGAGACTCAAATTTGATAATTATTTAAAAAAAGAGATACAATGTTTTCCTAGTTGCCATGTTGTTTGCAGTGCTCAGCAACATTCTCTTAAAGGGACAACAATTTGCCATAGCATAAAAACATACCATTTAGAGGATACGTGACCATGATTTAATGAGCACGGAGCACATATTTTAAATAATTGTTCAAACTTTGATATTATTCACCACCGGGTGCTGCCACATTACACTCAAGGTGCATCTACTCAATGTAAATGTTCAATTTTCCAATCAATAGACAGATCTGTGCAAAAACAAGAGTATCGTTTCATATTTTATCCGTAGGCAATATGGAGTTCAACAAATCATTTGTATACATCTTCAAAATCAAAAAGGTAAATTAAAAAAATGTCACATTATTCGGTCCTCATTAATATTCATGACGTAATAACGTGCAAAGTTGTAATGTCCTATAGTTTTGCACCTATATAAACAAATATGTGCAGGCCTACGGAAAGGTTTCCTTTTTAACCTAAATATTTGTGCAGACATGATGTTTATGTACGCCATTGTGTATTATGAATTTAACAATAACACGGGCAGGGCTTGCCATGCATGGTATACATTACAATTGAAATAGTCAAATAACGTATGCAAATATTAGTTGGCAGGCATCGTAGAGTATGAAACAATGTCACAATTGACACATATCATCATGCTGACTGCATTGTGCACAATTTTGCTTTTAATCCATCGGCCGCATGAAATAGCCCCCTGGCCATATTAATTTGGCCCATGGTTTGCTGACCTCTGACTTATTATTTTGGAACAGCTGTATGTTGCACATTATGTCTCAGGGGTTGAAGGTTCTGTCTTACAGCCTTGCATTGTCATCATATTAATTATCTTGTGATTGTATTTGCACATGCAGTGTCAGTTCCCGGATTGTTTTTAATAACAGAATGCACATTGGATCCTCTAACATAGTCAACACACATTTCACTAATCTGTACCACACTGCCTTGATTTGCTGATTATCAAGAAGGAGTATATGTTAGTTTTGGCAATTTACCTGCTAAGCTACTGCTGCATTTGAAAGAGTGTTAATTTTAACGTACATGTTAGTATTTATCTTAATTATGTAATCAGTCTGTGATGTTTGTCACCCACTGTCTTGTCTTCATCAAAACCATTTTGTATATTTAGATGAGTTTAATATATTCATTGTTTATTTCTTGTGCCAATTGCTGCAGTATGTTGATGGTGACCAGAGACCATGAGATGGTGGATGGCTACAGCAATGTGGCATGTGAAGCAGCCCAAGAAGCTGATGATGGCAACACTGAAAGTATTTCGCTTCTCTTTATTTAGAGAATAAAACATTGTTTATGGAAGTCATGCAACATGTTAATATAAAATAGAATAGAACAGATGCATACTTACCATGATATTCTCAAAACAAATAAATCATGTTCTGTCTCTGTCTCATTTACTCAAATGTGTGTTTCTTCATCAGAAAAAGGACATTGAAAAGGCCATGTTAATTCAGTCATCACAGAATCTCATATATGATGATGATTTGTTTTGCATGGCATGTTGCAGTGATGGATACTGTCCATAAACATTTAGAATAAATGATTTATTGCCTAACATAGACTTAGCCTGGCTCCGTCGCTTCACAAGGTGCAATAGGCTTGGCCGCACCCAAGTTGCTCGCCATAATTAATAAAATGAAAACACCACCCCATCCAATCACTGAGTCTCTTCTCTTCTTACTTTGCGCTGCCATTGTTTAAGTCTTGCATTCGCGTAGCTCCGTATTTATCAGTTTTGTGAGTTGATATCATAATTTGTTTAAACGAAGTTACGGTTTATTGCTTTTCTTTTCACCTCTGCAATACAATGGGCTGTTTTCAGACCACTTTTCAGTTGTATTTTTCTATTATTAGCCGTTTTTAGACTTCGCCATTTCAATTTGTATTGGCAGACGACTCACGAACACGCCACCGTCTGCACTAGACTCATGCGCGGTGGCGATAATCATCCGAACAAATGTCTCTTGTCATGGTACGACAAGTACGACACTTGTTCACAGTGGACTGATTAAGTATGGAATGGAATAGTATAAACATCGCTCTGTTTCAGAAATGCAGGCGCCTGACACATGTAACATCGCTACAGCCGATATTACCAACACACGATTAGCGACGTTTCAACCGTCTTTGGGGGGGGGCGCGAATAATCGGCCTTGTTGTGCTCCCGGAGGCCTAGTTAAAACCTAGGCGTTTGACGGAACTGGCCGAACAAATATAGTCCCGCCAGTTAGATTCACAAAAAGAGAATCCGAGCAAATACCCGGCATTTAGCTGTGACACAAGCCGATTATACCATCCAGGTCACTCCCCCAGTCTGGGTTTAATTTTTCTGATCAATCACTTTCAGAAAATTCAGCAAGAATTAAAAAACCCTCAGGGGGGCAATTTATACCAATTTACTTCCGTACTTTGCTCCAGAGGCCCTGCTCTGTTAGAGCGTTCTTCTACAGGTTTTCTGTTTTCACGAGACTCTCCTGTCATGGATAAGAGCTTCACCGAGATTTCTCGGTCTCAGATGGGGGGAGCTTGACTCGGCACGGAGCAGAAATATGTCCGTGACATCGCAGCCATGACACGCCAATGGCTGTGTATCTCCTCCTTCCAGGATTGGACGGGAGCTGCCCTCAATCGGTCCATACAAGGACTGATTGACCACGTGGACATTGGAAGCGTATCCACAGAACAGCTGTTGAAACATCTTAAGACAACTTTACAGTTGTCTCAGTCAGTGGCAACTACTTGGTATGATGGTGCTACCTTGGATTGCACCATCGCCTACAACATCCTACTGCATCAACGGGACCAAGCTGTACGAGGAGTCTCTCCCCTTGTGACAGTAGAGGAACGGGAGCACCTTCATACTGCTCTATTTGGGGCTTCATCACTATTCGACGAGCTCGCAACTAAGCTACAGTTGCGGAACAAGGTGGCCACTCAGCAATGAGACTATACCCTGTACAGGGGCTCGGCACCTTTTACCATTGGTAAAACACGCGCTGCTCCACATCGATCAGCACCGGCTAGATCCATGCAACTATGGTAGGCTGCTATACCAATGCCACTGTCGTTCTCACATCAGCTAGAGGACGTGATTCAGGATGTCCATTTCACCAATGAGGAGGACGATGACACAGGTCAGGACTACCTGTGTCCGAGGATTCGGACACCGGTCAGCCCTATCGTTACGCGACCTTCGACCCTCTAGACATACCACGACAGGTGGTCGAGTTACCTCCTTTGCTTAATAGGAAGGTGGGAGCTCTGCCCCTGTTCTGCAATGTCCAGAGACGAAGGAGATGCAGCAAGTGGGTGTGCAACGTTCTGGAAGTTGGTTTCCGTTTTCAGTTCAGAGAATGTCCCCCATGACGGGTGCCCTGTCTGCGTTTGTAGACAAGGGCTCTATCGTGAAGCGTACAGCCCTCCGGTCACTGATACAGTCCATGCAACAACGTTGTAGAGGTAGTCTCCGACACTACATCTCCCGGGTGTTACAGTCACCTCTTCCTAGAGATTCCCCACTTCACGATGGAGAGTGCGGAAGCATTCGGCGATCGCTCCCTCGAGACACCTCGGTCACTTACATCGTTCTTGTGGATACCTATTTCCACATACCCATCCACAGAGGTTACCGAGAATGTCTTTGATTTCAGACTCGAGACACCATATACCAATTCCGGTCACTGCCGTTTGGCCTTTCTCCAGCACATTGGGTATTCACCAAGATTATGATACAGATCAAATGCTGGTACATGTGATGGGTGACAATCTCTGTCAGTACCTGGACGACTGGCTCATCTATTCACCATCTCATGACCAGCGACTCCGAGACACTGTACAAATGCTCAATCTCTGCCACACGATGGGCCTCCTCATTCACGACAAGAAGACGGAACTGATCCCAAAACAGAAATTCCTTTTTCTGTGATACCAGTTCGACCTGATTTCCTTCCAGGTCACTCCAACTCTGGATCGATATCACAACCAAAGCATTGATTTGCTCTTTCCTGCTAAGCCAAGGAGCATGTGCTCATATGTGGCAGATCCTGCTCGGTCTCTTTGCTTCCACAGAAAAAATGGTTCCTCTAGGATGACTGCACACCTGCGAACCCCAACGTTGCATCTCTCAACATTGGGATTTCAATGTTTTAACCAGCAACTTGTGGATACCTCTTTCCCTCACTTCGGAGGAAGATTTCCAATGGTGGAAGTCAGCATAATGTTCTGAGGGGAGCCCCAATTACCCCAACAGAACCAGACACTCAGTTGTTCATGGACTCATCGAGCATCGGCTGGGGAGCACATTGGAATGCATTGACGGTGTCCGGTGTATGGACAACAACCAAGAAAACACTTCTCATCAACATACTCGAGTTAGAAGCCATACACAGAGCCATGCTCCATTGGCTGCGGAAGCTTATGGGTCTGACAGTCCTGGGTGCGTCAGACAACTCCACTGTAGTGTCCTACATCAACAAGCAGGGCTGAACAAGGTCAATACAGCTGTGCAGACGGACCAAGAAGCTACTCCACATGTGTCAGGCCAACCAAATAGTACTCCGGGCACGACACATCCCCAGGAGATTGAACGTCCTTGCAGACATTCTGTCACGCCCTTCCCATATGTCAAGTACAGTATGGTCTCTACATCCACCTGTCTTCCGTGCACGGGAATGGGGAATCACATTATTGGATCTGTTTGCAACGTGGTGGAATGACAAACTTCCACTATTTGTACTCCCTGTTCCAGATCCATCAACCATGGCATTAGATGCTCTGTCAATGAGCTGGAAGGCACTGTGGGCATACGCATAAACACAACCAGCTCTGTTACCACGGGTGCTCGAGAGGACCCGTGCGAACTGATCCTCATTGCCCCACACTGGCCGCAGACGATCTGGTTCCCACTACTCTTAGGGATGTTGGTACAGTCTCCACTCCGGATACCCAACATTCCTCGGTTACTATCCCAGCAAGCCTTGAGGTCAGATCCATCGAGATACGTCCAATCTCCAGTTACACACATGGAGAGTATCTTCTGCAGCAGAGACCGTTCGGTCAACGTTGCCCCCCAAGTCAGTAGACCCCAGCGAGAGTCTACTCTGGTGATCTATGAGTCCAAGTGGAGGATCTTCACTGCTTGGTGTAACATACAACACATTAATCCACTCTCGGCTACTGAGAGTGTAGTGTCGGATTTTCTTCTCCACCTTCACACGGAGAAACATTTGGCTATCTTGACCATTGCAGGCTATCAGATGGCAATCGCCAACAGTCTTTGTGCCACTTCCATTGAGGAAGTAGGACGAAATACTGCAATGAAGTCACTACTTCTAAGTATCGAAATGGTACAGGCACCATCAACGTCAATTTCCGGAGTAGAATCTCGCCTTAGTTTTGTCAGCTTTGACAAAACCACCTTTCGAACTGCTAGACCAAACATCGGATCAGCTGCTTACATGGAAGACAGTTTTCCTCATCGCGCTTACTTCTGGCAAACGTCGGGGCGAAATCCATGCCTTTGAACACGCCCGAATACAACGGACCTGTCATTCATATCATAGACGCAAGTATTGGGCAAGGGCCCAAAATGCGTGCTTTGATGCACAATTCCAACACTTAACCATCATTTGAGCAAGGGTATGGCTGAAGACTGACTCCTGTTCCCAACATACTTACTTACTTATGCCTGTTTGCTTGCTGGGAGCATAGGCCATCGACCAAGGAACGCCACCGTTTTCTGTCCGTGGCCATCTTCTCCATTTCTCTCCTGGTGTATCCCATCTCCTTCGTTTCTTTTTCCGTGTCTCTTTGCCAGGTGTTTCGTGGCCTACCTCTTCGTCTCTTCCCTGGGGGGTTCCATGTGATGGCTTGACGGGTGATGGTGTTTGGTGGTTTCCTGAGTGTATGTCCTATCCACCTCCATTTTCTCTTCTTTATTTCATTTTCTATGGGTAGTTTCTTGGTCATTTTCCAGAGTGTAGTGTTGGATATCTTGTCTGTCCACTTCAGGTGTAGGATTCTACGCAGGCATTTGTTGATGAAGGTCTGTATTCTTTTTAGTGTCTTCTCTGTACTTCACCATGTTTCCGATCCATAGAGTAAAACTGCCTTGACATTTCCCAATATGGGCACTAAGATTCTACCTAGAAAGGTCCATGCCTTGGAGGATTACAAGCGCCTCCTCTTTGTGTCGTTCAAACCAGGGCATAAACGAGACATTGTACCATCCACAATCTCCGGGTGGATCCGGAAACGATTCTGGAGTGCTACACAAATTCCCCTGCACCTCTCCTTGAGTCCCACAAGGTTAAGGCGCACCAGATACGATCCATGGCTGCATCGCTCGCATTCCACAGACAGGCCTCCATGGAACAGATTCTGCGAGCTGATACCTGGTGCTGTCATAACACCTTCACCGACTTTTATCTCAAGGACCTATCTCTCTATTCTGCCGATCTCATTCAACTAGGACCGGTGGTGGCTGCAGAATCTATGCTGCACCAAACATTAGAGATCATTAGAGGTAACATTGTCTATATCCCACCATCCATTCACCTAGATTATGCACCTTGTGAAGCGACGGAGCCAGGCTAAGTCTATGTTAGGCAATAAATTCTATATTTTTAGAATTAAAATATGTATTTATAAGTAACATACTTACCTGGCTCCGTCGCTTCACCATGTCACCCTCCCTCCTTCCCCGCTATAGGGAGATTAACCATCACAGTATGAGCCTTTTTGCCAAGTACGAAGAGAAGAGACTCAGTGATTGGATGGGGTGGTGGGAGCTGTGGGGATAGGTCATTTTTTCATTTTATTAATGATGGCGAACAACCTGGGCACGACCAAGTCTATTGCACCTTGTGAAGCGACGGAGCCAGGTAAGTATGTTACTTATAAATACATAGTTTTATTTTGAAAATATAGATCTAATTGTTGTTAACTTAATATTTTCAGACTGAATCATGATGGTAAAATACAATATTAATATTTATCAGGATATAGATTGACTAACATATTCTCCAAGTTACTTTATTATTTGCATTGTGAAGATGCAACCGAGATGAAGAGAAATATGAAGAAGACAACACAAGATGAAGATGAAGATGAAGATTATGATGACGATGATGGCAGTGTTGTATACACTCAGGTTACAGTGAAACCAAAACAAGGTAACATAACCAGAATATGTTTTCTCTGCATGCTTGCATTTACAGAGTTAGCTGATAATTTGTGTGAATCATTTATTGTTATCAGTATGTTGTTACATGTAATCTATATTTTCATATGCATGTATCTTGTTCCACTTAAACTAAAGGCTGATTCATTGTCCTATTGTTAATTTCCAGTCCTCTATTACATATTTACTTAATGGCCTAGTTATATTGAAGGGACTGTTCCATAAAAAACTGAATATTTACAGAGCAAGAAAAGAAATCTGATCAAAAGACTGATGATGATGAAGAAATCGTATACACTGAGGTTGCAGTGAAACCCAAACCAGGTAAAGTTTGTAAATTTATATTCGGGTATTGTCTGTATATGATTGACTACCTCAGTTATATGATTATTTTGATTAATTAATACATCGCTGAAACATAATATTATTTCATGGTGCTATACAGGGCATATTTTGTAAACCACCAAATGCGTGGAAACATATTTTCAAAACTTTGTTAAGCAACAACTGGACACAGGTCTTTATACAGCATGAAAGTTTGGGGGCTGAAAGTGGGGGGGGCTGAAACACTAGACCAACCCTTGGATAAACGTAAGAACAATCCATTTACAGGATGTTTGACAATAATTTGATGAGCACATAGCCACAGTATTTTTTTCAAACTTACACTCAAGCTGCATTTGGTTTGAGTCACACCTCTACTCCATTTAATTGTTTTTTCCTATTTGTTTGATCTATAAACATTTCTGTGCAAAGCTAGAATATGGTGTCATATATGGTAGGTGTTATATAGCTCAACAAATCATTTGTATGTGTGTTTGAAATAAAAAGGTTAAATTATATTACAAAGTTTTACAACCTACGAAATAATATCAAATGCCACCTTTGTCAGTCCTTATTTAATATTCATGAAGTAATGACACAAAATCATACGTGCTTCATCAGCAAAAAGGACTTGAATTCCTTCCCAAACTCAGTGGAATTCCCTATTCCAAATATATCTAACCATTTAGAAGGCTTTTGTTTGTTATAAATCATTGAAGGTGAGTATTGTGTTATGTATTGTTTACTTAATTCAGAGTGTTTACAAACCTTATCATGAAACATAACCTCTAATATCATCATATAAAATATTTAGGTAAAGACGGCAAGAAGAAACAGGTTGTGTCAAACCCACCCTTGGCACCAAAACCTGTGGGAAAAGAAAATCAAGTTGGCAACGGAAAAAAACAGAAGCCTGGGAAAACTGGTAATCCTACCACAGCACATAAGCCAAAAGTACAGGACAAAAAGGGAAAAGCCCCAAAGAAAGAAGAAGCAAAGAATGCTGGTACAAGTTATTTATTTATTATATCTTCCACCTATCGAGTCATATTACATATTATACAACTAATGTAGAAATTTTAACAGTCAGTGGTCAAACAGATAACGTAACAAACCATTAATATAGTGGTACAGTAGATTATGTGAATTAGTAATGTCATTGGAAGGACACATATAATCCATTCCTTGCAAATGCACCAGAAATCAGAAAAAAAATCAAATATGCTAGGTTCTACACCATGTTTCTGTCAAACAGAATTTTTTTTTATGTATATGATTGGTGTGTGATGTTAACATATTTGTTTGCTGTAGAAGGTGGTGCTTATGTGAACACAAAACATGTTGAGAACGAAATGGACAACTTATATGCAAATGTTGAGAAGTCTGCAAATGCTGAGAGCCAGAAGCCACCAGAGGTAAGGTTACTCTGGTCTTTTCAGTATAAAATGTTAAAAAATTATTTTGATTACCCCTGGTAATGATTATAATCTTATGATTGACCAGACCTTTGTTTTTTATGCCATTTGTAACTTGTTTTCCAAGGATTGAAGCATAATGGAAGTGACCTGACATTATTTTGGTGTGGTATATTAACACAAGTCTGTGTGATGTATTGAACTGAGTTCAAGATACTCTTCCTTGTGCACAGGAATGTATCTTGTGGCAGTATTACATACATACTTAACCATTCGCTACACTCTGATACGTTTTGGCCACATGTATTTGCTTGTGTAGGCCCCACTCTCTGGAACAGACTTCCTACAAACATGCACAACAGTTCTGTTTTGTAGTGATTTCAAATTAGTCAAACATTGTGCATTTAACCTTTGTTAACCTTCATAGATGCAATTTTACTGTAT
Source organism: Ridgeia piscesae (assembly GCA_025642075.2). Classification (NCBI taxonomy): domain Eukaryota; kingdom Metazoa; phylum Annelida; class Polychaeta; order Sabellida; family Siboglinidae; genus Ridgeia; species Ridgeia piscesae. The sequence goes on from JAODUO010000984.1 coordinate 90,123, forward strand.
GGTGGCCATCAAAATTATTTGATTCCATATCTTTAAAACGACATCATTCATAGTTGCTATGGTTGTGGCAAATATAAGTTTTCCGGGATAACAAATTCAAATATGTTATACAGACTTTGACAGAGATACATATCCACCGTTTTTGAAGATGGCGTCCTTCAAAATGCATTACTTAATCTTGTCCTACATCACTGTGACCCATTTTAAAGATGGTCAATGTGTATAAACAATGTACACATGTAAAACCTATGTAACTTGGAGCAGTCATGTTGAATTCAATATCTAGGTAACTGGGTTGTGATCTTTAATACTTTAATACATTATTAATTGTTTGGGCTGAAGGTGCAACAGACTTATGGCATCACCCTTCATCCGCCGTTAACTCCCAGATTTCAGAAACTGTTGAAAATCTTGTTTTTTTTTTCTAATGTTGCTTAAATGTTTCTTTGGGTACTGTCAGTGTGCACAAGAAATTTTTATTTTACTGAATCTTTTTAAAGCCTCATAGATCCTCTAGGGCCTATAAACGAGTAAATATTTCTACTTTTTTCCAAAAACATTCTGTAGTTTTCCTCTAATTTTGCATAGACTCAGGGTATTTTCATTGTTCACAAGATTTATAGCTGACTCGTCTTTTGTAAGGGCATCTCAGGGCCTCCCAAAGAGTAAAGTGTTCATATTCTGCCTGTCTCTTCCTGGACTTGTAGCTGCTCTCATGACACTACCTCCATCTGTTATCTGTTTATTCACCCACTAGAGGCCATGATAGAGTGATACTTGACATTTTACCCTACATTTATTGATATGCCAGAAGTAATAAATGTTTAAAATATGACATATTCATGACCTTTAAAGAGGGTTATATCCAAGTCATAACTTGTAAATAAAAAATTTCAGTTTTCTTGCAATGTCCGGAAAGTCACTAAAATATGTAAACCATATCTCAGAAACTGTTTAGGATTTATTTTTCTAATTTAGCATAGACATATATTAGGGCACCACCACTATGCATGATAAATTTATATTTGATTGAATTGTTCTAAAGGTTGCCTAGTGCCTTCAAGGGCTAAACAAATTGTATATTTTCTGTGTGCCTCTTTTTAGAAACAGTGAACTAATGTTTTCTAAAAGTCTGCATTGCACAACTTTGAGAGGTAATACACAAGATATTTTTATTTGATTGGATGTTTCTAAGGGCACTTCTGGGCCTCCCATAAAAAATTTCACATTTGCTTGGTCCTGCCTAGAATCACTTGTGTGTTAGCCAACATGTATATTTAAGGACTTGCATATTCCCCGACCCTGTGGCCTCTAATACCAGCTGTCTACTGTTGGTTCACTGCGTGTTACCTGTGACTGATAAATTATTGATGACTAGCTGACGCTTACTTCAATAACACATTATATCCATGTTACATTGAAAAGTTGCCAGTAGTTTCCATTTTATTTACTTAATGTCCAGTGTAGAGGGTAACCTGAATTTCAATAGAGTAGATTAGCTGATGTCAATGTTTTTATTTGAATAATTGTCATAACAAAGAATAGTATTATTAATAGTAATAACATTGTTGATGACATGTTGGTGTCATTTGCAAAGAATTTTGTTTTGCAAAGTTACACAAATTCAATGTATCTGACACTTGATAGATGTTTGCTATCCATGGAGTATATGTCCAGAGATAGCAAGATATGTGTAAATGCATATTGGCATATTTAACTTAACAGGATAATAAGCTTTTCTTATTTTGCACAGGCATTTCCTGTTGTAGTGCTATACAAGAAATCTGTATTTGTTTGAATCCTTTTGAAGGCATCTCAGTACCACCCAAAATGACATTTTCCATGGTGTGCCTCTGGTTTCAAATAAAATAATGTCGTCATATTTTCTCTAATTTAATATATCGGTAGTACTGCCACTCGTTTATATTTTGACTCACCAAAATTGTAATTTTTTATTGATACCAACTGCATTCTGATCCATGGATTTACATAGCTGAGTGGAAGTAGATAACTCCATCTTCACTGAGACCACTAACGACCAGTCCTGTTGCTGCATTTACACTTTGGGTGTATTTCCAGTCATCTCGTATGAATAACCAGAGAGAATACCAATTAGGTGTTTATGCTGAAGAGACTAGGCAGTGACTATGATTCACCAAAATACTTTTCATTCATAATTACAAACTCTTAATATTATAGTCCCAAGGACTAAGGGCTATTGGTAATTGTTTTATCTTTACGAAAAGTAATAACTAAACAAAATAATTTTAAAACATTGATGTACAATTTGTATAGTAATTATTTATTTTCGATTAAAATACAGTAATTGTATGTAATGATGAATATATTCCCAAATTTCAGTTATCCGGCATAAGGATACCAAAGTGAAATGTCTACATTTTCTTTTAGGATATTGGACCTGATGGAACCATCTACGCAGATCTGACCTTTGCCCAGTCAGCTCCTGCTGCTGTGAAACATGATGAGGATGAAGATGAAGATGACGACAAAGTGGTCTATGCAGCGATCGACTTCAAGAAAAATACTTAAAACTTAGCTGAATAACTGTCTAAGCTATGAATAAACACTAACATGTGTGGATTTATTAGTTTGTAGTTTGGCAATGAATATATCATTTAAGTCACTTAGATTTTAATATTGTTTACATTAAATAATTATTAATACATCTTATTTTTCATTTTTATGAACTAACCAGTTTTACCAACAACAATCCTGAATAAAATTAGGCCATTCCGGTGTTGATAGATATTATGCAGGGAGACAAGTATGATTTATTATGCACATGATTTAGACACCACTAATTACATAAAATATGGACAAGGTGGTGACTAAAGGGGATGCACAGCAGGTATACAAGACTTCCCTGTAGCATATCCTTCTTTCTTTGAAGTGCTGTATTGGTGAGACAACTAGTGTTTTACAGAAGTTGTCTCATCTTTATTACATTTGTAATGTAATCATGCATGCATTCACTCTGAAACCTGCCATCTGTAAGGAAATCCTGATTTAATGGACACTCTTGTAATTCCAGAATTACTTGTTTAAGTTGTCCATGGCCACTATGGATAGATTGTACACTCCTAACAATGACCACTATGGGCAGCGTTTACAGTATCCTAGTAGTATCATTATGGTATCACATTCCTAAGATATTTTGAAAGACTCATTGAGAAAGAATCCTTGGACATATCACACATTCACGCTTTCATCAACACCTTACGTTATTACCATAAACAGAGTCATCTGTATGAAACAACAACATGCACCAAATGACTGGATTCGTGTTTTATATGACACTAACCTCATTGTACATGAGTAATATACTTCATCTACAGAGCCCACCAATACAGTGAACAGTTGCCTGTAGTCACTATGACGAATGTTCTGTTATGACCAGGTATTATGCATTTGAATTATATTATCACAGATATGTTATAAACAGTGTCTGGTGTTACTGGACTCCATAGCATTAAGATGAAACATTCATTGTAGGCAGTAGATATCCAGTATAGAATAGTTTTGGACACAAGGCTTACTTTTATGAGGAAATCCTTTTTGTATAATGTTATCTGTTGCATATATTATCTTGGCTAAATACTGTGCATACAGATTTTTTGTGTAGCAGAAAAACAGTATAGCCATTGAAGCTGATATCATCAATATTGGCGCCTTTTTTCCTTGGTTGTATGCCCGAACACTCGGCAGTAAGCCCCAAGCCACTCACAGTAGATTAGCAATATATTACGATTAGGCAGCTGTTGTCAAAAACATTCCGTTATGAGCAAGTGACTATTTCATGAGGGGCTAAGAGTATGTACATAACGTTAATAATATAGTGGGGGTCTTTCTTCTTATGCACAGTTTGTTTTTTGGCTAGTAGATGTTATGTTATAAGCAGATTCACTAGATATTTGACTCTCTAAATCCTTGAAATGCCTAGCCTAATACATTGATTGCTACATGAAATATTTTTGTACGATCTTTATGTCGACAGAAAACAATGGGTTTCCTGATTAGTAACCTACTTAAATGCACCACATATCAGTTTAACAAATGTGATCAAGCATCTCACTTTATAAAGTTATACATGCTTGTTTGGTAAAATAAAGATTATGTTAGATTGAAGATGGGTATAAGGCTTTGTTTTTAGTAGAAACCTTACATTAAAACAGCACTGTTTTACATGTCAGCAGTTTGATATAATTATGTATATATTTGTGTGTGTGTGCAATATCATATTAAAATACATTTCACCAGAATGAATTAGGTGCTTCATTTGTTGTGTAGTTACTGATATGGTTACACATTTCCCAGACGTAGGGGAAGGGTGGGTAAAATGGGCCCCTTAAGCACTGATCGACCTTCATTTGACATTTATGTACAAAAATAATAAATGTTGCTACACTACCTAGCTATGTATATTGACTAAATACATGCACAATCTAGTTACTCTATCTTAATAAATACAATACATTAGACAAGTTTTAAAAAGACACCCATTTTATTATCTTGTAAAACTTGGAGGCCAAAGTGTGCCACCTCACAACGCTGTGCGATGCCACTTAATCGTTGGCACAAATCTCGCACATAAACTCGCCACGCTCATACCCGGCACATGCATGGTGTGTCTACCAGCCACACTCCCCACAATACATCTAGCTTTCATACTCTCCGTTGTTGGAATACAAAACAACACAGACAAGGTGAAGTGTCACTGTCTTCCTTGTATGTCTTTTTGACATGTCATCGGCTTGTGTGCCCTCTCCTTTGAACTGATTGGTTGTAGGCACATTACCAGTCTTGCCGTGGCCTAGATGTCTTTCTTGTAAGGGCTGCCAGTAATGATCCAGGTCATCCCTCTGTAGCTTGTCTCTCTAGCCCCATGGAGCCCACTTTGGCCTCTGCCATAGATTATCGGTCGGACGCCATTTTGAGATTAATTCGTTTATTCACTTCAATCTGAAATTGCTCATTCAATTAACTATAACATATTGCTCCATGGACCACATATACAATTATATATCCTGATAATGTATGAAACGGTGCTGTTTGTAAAGCACATCAATTATTTAAAGAAAAGTACCTAAAACGCAAATTTGCTACTCACCATTTTGCATTTGTGCCAAAGAAACAAATATGATGTTAAATTATGTCCCCTGTAGGGTCTGCAAATACTACTACCGTTGTTTTGACTGCATTGCATACCAGGAATGCTGTGACAGAGAGGGCCCACTTTGGGCGAGGGGCCATTTTACCCGCCCTTCCCCTACAGATAAACAGACCAGCATGTTTGTGAATTTCCACTTTGTCAGGTGTTACCAGTTTCTACCCGCGTACGCTCTGAATACGTCGTGACACATGTGCTGTTGTTTTACTGGTGTTCAAGTACTCGACATTACCCTCTCCTAGCTCCCCTAGTAGAAATGATGGTGAACTGGTAATCTATAGGCTCCAACGCGATACTATATTGTAATCTATTGAGCACAAATTGTTATGCAGGTACACTATATAACATAATAGAAACCACAGTAATTTTCACCAGCATACATGTAAAAAGAGTAAAGGTAGGTTCTTATAAAGTGCAGTAACTAGTCAATGCCCATTTTACTCCTTGGCTGGCCGGTTCAATCGAGCATAATCTTCACTTCTCTGGAAAGAATCCAACCATGCTGCAATTAAATTATTATTACGGGCCATTAAATTATTAATGCGCGAATATTTCGTACAGAAATAGCCACCTCTGACTACTTACTTAGTTATGCCTGTTTGCTCGTTGGGAGCATAGGCCATCGACCAAGGAACGCCACTGTTTTCTGTCCGTGGCCATCCTCTCCATTTTTCTCCTGGTGTATCCCATCTCCTTCATTTCTTTTTCTGTGTCTCTGCCAGGAGTTTTGTGACCTACCTCTTCGCCCCTTCCCTCTGGGGTTTCTGGTGGTTTCCTGAGTGAATGTCCTATCCACCTCCATTTTCTCTTCTTTATTTCATTTTCTATGGGTAGTTGCTTGGTAATTTTCCAGAGTGTAGTGTTGGATATCTTGTCTGCCCACTTCAGGTGTAGGATTCTATGCAGGCATATGTTGATGAAGGATTGGACGGGAGCTGCCCTCAATCAGTCCATACAAGGACTGACTGACCACGTGGACATTGGAAGCGTATCCACAGAACAGCTGTTGGAACAGCTTAAGACAACTTTACAGTTGTCTCAGTCAGTGGCAACTGCTTGGTACGATGGCGCTACCTTGGATTGCGCCATCGCCTACAACATCCTACTGCATCAACGGGACCAAGCTCTACGAGGAGTCTCCCCCCATGTGCCACTAGAGGAATGGGGGCACCTTCGTACTTCTCCATTTGGGGCTTCGTCACTATTCAACGAGCTCGCAACTAAACTACAGTTGCGGGACAAGGTGGCCAGTCAGCAACAAGACTATGCCCTATACAGGGGCTCGGCTCCTTTTACAGTTGTTAAAACAGGTTCTGCTCCACATCGGTCAGCACCGGCTAGATCCGTGCATCAACGGCAAACTGCTATGCCAATACCACTGTCGTTTTCACGTCAGCAGCCCTTTCTGGCCACTAGAGGACGTGGTTCAGGACGTCCCTTTCACCAACGAGGAGGACAACGACATAGGTCAGGACTACCTGTATCCGAAGACTCGGACACCGGTCAGCCTTATCGTTACGCGACCTTCGACCCTCGACCCTCTAGACATACCACGACAGGTGGTCGTGTTACCTCCTTTGCTTACAAGGAAGGTGGGAACTTCGTCCCTGTTCTGAGATGAAGGAGATGCAGCGAGTGGGTGTACAATGTTCTGGAAGTCGGTTTCCGTCTTCAGTTCAGAGAGTGTCCCCCCATGACGGGTGCCCCATCTGCGTTTGTAGACAAGGGCTCTATCGGGAAACGTACAGCCCTCTGGTCACTGATACAATCCATGCAACAACGTTGTAGAGGTAGTCTGCGACACTACATCTCCCGTGTGTTACAGTAACCTCTTCCTAGAGATTACCCACTTCACGATGGAGAGTGCGGAAACATTCGGCCTTTCTCCATGACCCTGGGTATTCACCAAGATTATGATAGAGATCAAATGCTGGTACATGTGATGGGTGACAATCTCTGTCAGTACCTGGACGACTGGCTCATCTATTCACCATATCACGACCAGGGACTCCGGGACACTGTACAAGTGCTCAATCTCTTCCACACGATGGGCCTCCTCATTCACGACAAGAAGTCAGGACTGATCTCAAAACAGAAATTCATTTTTCTGTGATACCAGTTCGACCTGGTTTCCTTCTAGGTCACTCCAACACTGGATCGATATCACAAATCAAACACTGATTTGCTCATTCCTGTTAAGCCAAGGAGGATGTGCTCATATGTGACAGATCCTGCTCGGTCTCTTTGCTTCCATAGAGAAAATTGTTTCTCTAGGACGGTTGCACACCCGCGAAGCCCAACATTGCATCTCTCAAGATTGGGATTTCAATGTTTTAACCAGCAACTTGTGGATACCTCTTTCCCCCACGGCGGAGGAAGATTTCCAATGGTTGGGGTCAGCACAATGTTCTCAGGGGAGCCCCAGTTACCCCGACAGAACCAGACACTCGGTTGTTCACGGATGCATCGAACATCGGCTGGGGAGCACATTGGAATGCATTGGCGGTGTCCGGTGTATGGACAACAACCGAGAAAACACTTCACATTAACGTACTCGAATTAGAAGCCATACACAGAGCCATGCCCCACTGGATGCGGAAGCTTATGGGTCTGACAGTCCTGGTTGCGTCAGACAACTCCACTGTAGTGTCCTACATCAACAAGCAGGGCGGAACACGGTCAATGCAGCTGTGCAGACGGTCCAAGGAGCTACTCCTCATGTGTCAGGCCAACCAAATAGTACTCCGGGCACGACACATCCCCGGGAGATTGAATGTCCTTGCAGACATTCTGTCACGCCCTTCCCAGATGTCAGGTACAATATGGTCTCTACATCCATCTGTCTTCCGAGCACGGGAATGGGGAATCCCAGTATTGGATCTGTTTGCGATGAGGTGGAATCACATGCTTCCACTATTTGTGTCCCCTGTTTCGGATCCATCAACCATGGCAGTAGATGCTCTGTCATTGAGCTGGAAGGCACTGTGCACGGGTGCTCAAGAAGGCCCAACAGGACCGGTGCGAACTGGTCCTCATGTCCCACACTGGCCCCAGGCCATCTGGTTCCCACTACTCTTAGGGATGTTGGTACAATCTCCACTCCGGGTACCCAACATTCCTCGGTTATTATCCCAGCCTTGACGTCAGATCCATCGAGATACGTCCAATCTCCAGTTACACACGTGGAGAGTATCCGGGATACCCTCTGCAGCAGAGACCGTTCGGTCGACGTTGCCTCCCGTGTCAGTAAACCCCAGTGAGAGTCTACTCTGGCAATCTACGAGTACAAGTGGAGGATCTTCACTGCTTGGTGTAACATACAACACATTAATCTAGTCTCGGCTACTGAGAGTGTAGTGTCGGATTTTCTTCTCCACCATCACACGGAGAAACATTTAGTTAACTCGACCATTGCAGGCTATCAGATGGCAATCGCCAACACTCTTCGTGCCACTTCCGGTGCGGAAGTAGGACGAAATCCTGCACTGAAGTCGCTACTTCGAAATATCGAAATGGAACAGACACCATCAATGTCAATTTCCAGAGTAGAATCTTACCTTAGTTTTGTCAGCTTTGACAAAACCACCTTTCGAACCGTTAGACCAAACATCGAATCAGCTGCTTACATGGAAGTCAGTTTTCCTCATCGCGCTTACTTCCGGCAAACGTCGGGGTCAAATTCATGCCTTTGAACATGCCCGAATACAACAGACCTGTCATTCATAGCATAGACGCAAGGATTGGGCAAGGGCCCAGAATGCATGCTTTCATGCACAATTCCATCACTTGACCGTCAGTTGAGCTATGGCATAGCTGAAGACCGACTCCTGTTCCCAATATGGGCACTAATATTCTACCTGGAAAGGTCCATGTATTGGAGGGAGCACAATCACCTCCTCTTTGTGTCGTTCACATCAGGGGATGAACGAGACAAAGGTCCATGCCTCCTCTTTGTGTCGTTCAAGACATTGTACCATCCACAATCTCTGGATGGATCCAGAAAACGATTCTGGAGTGCTACACAAATCCCCCTACACCTCTCCTTGAGTCCCACAAGGTTAAGGCGCACCTGATACGATCCATGGCTGCATCGCTCGCATTCCACAGACAGGCCTCCATGCAACAGAGTCTGCGAGCTGATGCTGGCGTTGTCATAACACCTTCACAGACGTTTATCGCAAGGACCTATCTCTCTATTCTGCCGATCTCATTCAACTAGGACCGGTAGTGGCTGCAGAATCATATCTGCACCCAACATTAGAGATCATTAGAGGTAACATTGTTTATATCCCACCATCCATTCACCTAGATTATGCACCTTGTGAAGCGATGAAGCCAGGTTAAGTCTATGTTAGGCAATAAATTCTATATTTTTAGAATTAAAATATGTATTTATAAGTAACATACTTACCTGGCTCCGTCGCTTCACCATATCACCCTCCATCCTTCCCCGCTATAGGGAGATTACCTATCATAGTATGAGCCTTTTTGCCAAGTGCGAAGAGAAGAGACTCAGTGATTGGATGGGGTGGTGAGAGCTGTGGGGATAGGTCATTTTATTAATTGTGGCGAGCAACTTGGGCGCGGCCAAATCTATTGCACCTTGTGAAGCGACGGAGCCAGGTAAGCATGTTACTTATAAATACATATTTTAATTCTAAAAATGTAGAGTTTGCTGCTCTCGTTCGGCTGTTGTTAATTGCACCTTTCTTTTCCTTCCTCACTTGCACTTTGTTGAGAGTGTCTGCAGAAATCCAGTCTTTTTGTTGGTATTTCTTCTTTCCCAGAACTTCGCTGCATGTGCTGGTCCACATCTCCTTGATCTGTTGCCATTGTGTGTCTATGTCCATGTTTCCTTCGTCAAGAAGATCTTGTAGGGCTTCATATTTGTAAGTCGGAAAGTCTCTGTTGTCACCCTGTCCTTTAGGAAGTCCACATTGTACTGCGTTCTAGTGCTCTTCTTGACTTCTCTCTTCTTTAGCTTCATCTTCATTCTGGCCAGCACTAGGTGGTGGTCTGAGGCTGCATCTGCCCCTCTCTGCACTCTCACATCCGGCATTGATCTTCTGAACTTTCGTCCTATGCAGATATGATCTATTTGATTTTCTGTTCTGTGGTCTGGTGATACCCAGGTTGCCTTATGAATCCTGCGTTGCGGGAACACGCTGCCTCCGATGATCATGTTGTTAAATGCACAAAAGTCACCATTTTCATTCATTTTGCCAAGTCCCTGTCTGGCCATGACTTCGTAACCGCTGTTGTCTGATCCGATTTTGGCGTTGAAGTCTCCCATGAGTATTGTCATGTCCTTCTCCTTCAGTTTGTTACACAATGTCTGCAGTTTGTTGTAAAAGTCCTCTTTTGTTTCTTCATCCTTGTCGTTTGTGGGGGCGTAGCACTGAATGATGTTGAGCTTGGTGTTTTCTTTCTTTGTTTTGAACGAGGCATAGATGATCCTTGGTCCCGCTGCTTCCCAGTTAATGAGAGCATTCTGTGCCTCATGTGACAACATGAATGATACGCCTTCTGTATGATGTGCATCTTCCTCTTTTTGCTCAGAGTAGAGTACCATTTCTCCCGTATTCAGTCCGACTTGCCCCGACTGTGTCCATCTCGTTTCACATAGCCCTAGTAGGGTGATGTTGTAGGCCCGTCGTTCCCTTGCTATTTGGGCTGCTTTGTTAGCATCGAACATGGATCTTACGTTCCATGTTCCAATTTGTGAGATTTTCTTGGAAGTATCGGCGATGTAGCTTCCTTACGGCTTTCACTGCATGGCGTCATACTTTCCCCAGGAGGCCCTCTCTCTCCCAAGTTCAGTAGAGTTCCTTTGGTGGATATTTTCGTAACAATCTGTTTTTTACGGGAAAGGGTTGTTAGCCCTTTGCCCAACCCTCCTCTTTTCTCAGCCCGGCTTGGGACCGTCCATGGCAGAGTTACCTCTGACTATTCAAATGTTCATTCATACAGCTGAATTAACTTGCCAACGGTTTGCCACTACACTACAAGATTCGAATCCGTGTTCTTTTAGTCGATAGTCCGAAGCTCTTGCCATTGCGACACTATCCCCGGATGACGCTACCGCGGGTACGCCCACACATGTGCACGCACGCACGCACGCACGCACGCACGCACGCACGCACGCACCCACATACAAACACACAGGGAGAGGGGGCTCTAATGTATATTCTGTTGTGCATGTTCACCATTTTATGTACATCGTTCGCACAGATGACACAAATAGGACAAATACACGAGCAGTGTTTTTCGTTAGGAGTTTAAATACAACAAAATGTTAAACCATTTGAAAACTCACATCTTGTATCCCAACGAATCGTGTCGTAGAATTACCAAGCGTGAATCCAAAGTCAGATAAGAGCGCTGTCATACCGTGTGCGTCATCAAAATGTCAATATAACAATTGTGATAGGGCCTCTACTTCATATAATTTTACAAAATAGCCTCTTCGTGGAATTTTTGACAGCACGTAAAATGAGGTAGGCCTACGGTTGGTACTTATTACTTGCTATACAAAAGGTGAAATGACGGGAAAATATTCGACTTTTTGTAGAAAGCTGCGAATGTCATAACGTTACAATGACTATCCATCTTCTTCAATTCTATGAAGAATTTGCAAACTACGTGAACGAATAATGTATCCCCCTCCCCCACAATAATATGTGACGTGGAGTTCTCAGTTGGTGGAGTAGTGTGCAGCAATGATCAAACAGTGTCACCATCATGTAAGTGACCAATGTTTGAAATTGCCCCACCCAGCAAACATCATGCAATATCAATCATTGGGTATTCATACGGTGCACCTGAATAAATTAGAAAGCCTATTGTCTCCCTGTAAATATTGGATACGTTAGGGCGCTAGCGATCGAGTGGTGCATTTGGTTAAAATGAAGGTCAGACAAGGTCATCATTAAATTACGAATGTTCTAACTGAGCCACTCCTTCAAAACGATGTACGTTATGCCCTGCGTGTAGAGTGTTATGTGAAAGGAAGTTGAACATGTTTCCTATCAAGTTGCTATTTATAATAGCAGACCATCAAAACTTTGAAAAGTCGTATTAAATGTTATAACTGCAGTCTTTTTTAATTAGTGTGCATCTATGATGAGGAAAAACATTAGGGCCGATGCCATCCTCAATTTTTTATTTATATGTCATTTTAAAGATCACTCGGGAAAACAAAGACCGTGCAGGGCATGTTCTAACAGTGTTACAATTTGCCCCGATATGAACGTTACTATTTATTTCCCTGGCACTGTCTCGCTCATAATACGCGATTGCTAAAAACTCACTTCAAATCGTGTGTAATGGTTTATGCAACATTTATAACACTATACTCATAACCACATCTGTCAAAGATAAAGCAGAAAATACACGAATTATGGATACACATACGCGTAACCTTTAGGTACAGAGTAAGTCGGAAATACTATCTGTTTTCATAAAAATTTAGTAAGACGATGACGTGACATGCTCAAATCTAACGGTGAATATACTGTCGCCTGACTGTTTAATTTGCATTAGCAGTTTTGTCTGCACGCCCTCTGTTACAACTTATCCCTGTTACGACTTGCTCCAGACTCACATACAGTTAAAGCAAAGCGTCGGTAAATAGTCAGTCAACGTACACAAAGTACGTTTGATCTTCTTTGCGTCTAATATTTTCATTTTGCCTTCTTTCGTTGTCCAACCACACCATGTGTCTTGTACAACGTAAACTTAAACCCATACATCTCAATCATCCCTATCCACCTTTGCAACAATGTATTTCAACTGTGTTCCCCAGTATTACATTGAAAATAACATTATATTGGAGAATGTGTATCTTTCATGATCCGGAGATCATTGCAGTTTCGGCCCGACTTCATATGTCACGTAAAAGAAAACCTGAAGATGACGTGCAACCTGAGCCACCCTCTCTGTCAGCAGAGAAAGGTCGGCTTGCCGATGAAGTTCTAAATAACTGAATAGTATCAATATGCCGAGAGCCAGGACCAGCTGTCGGAATGTTTTCTGTCGACTTTTTCACTAGTATTTCCTGGTAACTGAAACATTGGGCCATCGCAAGGTGGTAATGACCACTCCCAATTCGGGGGCTTTTAACTTAAGGGGGAAGGAAATTCAAATAGTGTGTAAATGCGGGCCAAACATAGCTGTAAAAATACCAAATTCGGCAGAACGCATCCTGCGACATTGGGAAGATGGTTGTGTATATTTATAAATTTGCCCAATTTAATCCTGAAGTGTGAGCGATTGACTCCCCAATTTTTTTAATCGCCCTCTGCCTGAGAAGTTAATGTTGTTTGTGAATATTTAAAAGTGTTTATGTAACAAGATGCCTCTTTTCCCACATAGGAAACTTCCAACGGCATGCATAAGCTTCGATTTGATACGTAGATGACCTCTATCACCCCCTAAATCAATCAAATGTTAATTAATGTTGGGTCTTCTAATCTATCTTTATGTTATTGACAATAATCATGATCTAGATGTTGATTTAATGTTTTTCAATATTATTCAATTTGATTGTGTACATTTGAATTATATTGAAGGTCAAGGTCAACGATAAAACCGAAGGTCAGTGCGTTTTACGCCTGCGCATTAACTGCGTGGGCGCGAAAATAAAACTATGTTTGACCTTGTGGCATGTTGTATCTCATTTTGAAACTCATTATAATGCTCCCTTCATTCGCTCCCCATCGCGACACGTGAACTCCTTTGAGCCAGCGAGAATGCGCTCGTCGTCAAGCTTCCACGTGGAGCCCACTGTGTCCAGGGTATCCTGCGTAATTATATGAGGAGACAAGGTCCAAGGTTCGACACCTAGATATGCAGAGGTTCAAAATAAAGTATTACATGCCATTTAGTCAAGCAATTTAATTTTCGCGCCCCACAGTCCATGACTTTGACCTTTATCCTTGACCTTCAATATAATTCAAATGTGTACAACCAAACTGAGCAACAGTGAAAGACATTAAATCAACATGTAGATCATGATTACTGTCAATAAAATAAAGATATAGTAGCGCATTAGAAGACCCAACATTCAGTAATTAAAATTCCGTTGATTTAGGGGTGTGCTAGGCTTTTAACCCATAGCGGGTACAATTTACTTCACGTCACGCCCAAAAATGAGGTTTCTGGCCCTCTGAGGTCAAAAGCCCCCGAGTTGTAAGTGGTCATTATCGCTTTGCGATGACCCAGTGTACAGTGGCGTAGTCAGGATTTTGCATTGGAGGGGGCCGTCCGACAACTAAGTAAACCATCTCTCTCTCTCTCTCTCTCTCTCTCTCTCTCTCTCTCTCTCTCTCTCTCTCTCTCTCTCTCTCTCTCTCTCTCTCTCTCTCTCTCTCTCTCTCTCTCTCTCTCTCTCTCTCTCTCTCTCTCTCTCTCTTCTCTCTCTCTCTCTCTCTCTCTCTCTCTCTCTCTCTCTCTCTCTCTCTCTCTCTCTCTCTCTCTCTCTCTCTCTCTCTCTCTCTCTCTCTCTCTCTCTCTCTCTCTCTCTCTCTCTCTCTCTCTCTCTCTCTCTCTCTCTCTCTCTCTCTCTCTCTCTCTTCTTCTCTCTCTCTCTCTCTCTCTCTCTCTCTCTCTCCTCTCCTCCTCCTCCTCCCTCCCACTCTCTCTCTCTCTCTCTCTCTCTCTCTCTCTATATATATATATATATATATATATATATATATATATAATATGAACCCAACTCACTTAAATGATTACCCACATGACTACCAAGTTTACTTACCAATGTTGCTGGCAGTTCAGCAAAACCATTCAAAGTTAGGGGGTAATAGAGAAACGGCACATTATATATAATTACTAAAGAGACACGAACATGTAGCTCCTACATAATATCCGCCTATACAATACAATAACACTTTATTGTCCCGGACCGGGACAGCGTTCGTCAAAAATATAAAATACAGGAGTAGAAAGGTATAAAAGTACAGAGATATTCATTATTAAAACAGTATCTAAACATTAATCATAATAAAAGACTAATCTATAATATAATTAATAAAATATAATATAATCATATCAATTTAAAATAAAAGACTAATCTATAATATAATTGTAAATTATAGTTATATTTATGGTCGTCCTTTCACAAATATAAACTAAAATAAACAAAATACAACGTACACATAATGATTGACGTTTTCTCACGGGAACGTCAGAGGTGCTTACAGTTGAGAAGTCGTACAGACATTGGAATAAATGAATCACGCTTCGTATTTGTTTTAGATGTGATGGCTCTGAACCGGCCACGACATTCCTTAGGTTATGTCTCCCAGACCTACTGACAAATACCAACATGTATAGTCACTTACTTTACTCCAATGATACAATAATTATTAAACATTCCTACTGTAACGTAGATGATTCAACCAGTAACTTCACAACATGTAACGTAGCTGCTTATTAAAAGTTATAAATTTACTATGGGTAATTTCAATTACCCCTGGAGAGCAAAATCGACTAGATAATTTTCTTTGGTTATAATGAGGGTTACAGCAGGGACAAACGATTGGAGGAAACTCGAAGGGGTGGTGGGAGATACACGCTTATCACGTAAACTTAGAGGAAATGTACTCAGCTGGGGCCAGTTTCATGTAGCCTACTTAGCGGCTACGAACGTTTACTTAGTGCTAAGAAGGTTACCATAGACAATGTTGCGTTTCATGTCCCCTACTTAGCTACGCAAGAATTGGAATTTACGCACTTGCGTAGCGCTAAGTAAACGCGTAGTCTAAGTACGGTTTATGAAACTGGCCACTGGTGTGTTATTCCACCACACATGAATGGACTAGAGACGGTGGCACTATCAGATAAACAACAGGAGAAGGTCCAGGTTTGCAAAAATAATCTGGTAAGAAGAATCGAGGGAGTTAAGAGAGTTTATAAAAGAAGAATGGATGAAGTGAATCGAGTGGATCGAGGTTGGAGTGAAGGAAAGTGTGTACAAGAAATTTGCGAGGAGTAGGTTGGCATGGGCCCGTCATGAAGAAAGAATTGGAGATGAAAAACTGACAAAGAGAACAGATGCCCAAAAAGTGGAAGGGAAAAGGAAGCGAGTAAGACAGACACTGTGAATGGGATTGCATTAAAAGAAACATAAAATGGGGGGGGGGAAATGGAGAAAAAGACCAATAGATAGAAGGAATTGGAGACTGCTGAAAGAGAACATAGTGAGAGGAAGATAAAAGGCAGTAGAAACGGAAACCATGGTCAACTCACCCCTGACCACAGAGATGCCAAGAAAACAACAATAAGATTTTTTCCAGCCTATGTACTCCTCGTCATTTTCTTCTTAGAACTTTCTTTCACTTCAACCTCCAACTCTCATTTCATCCATTTTCTCTTATCAGTTCTCTTAACTCCCACAGTTATTCTTACCAGGTTGTTTTCTGCAAACCTGACCTTCTCCTGTTGTTTCTACGTTACTGCCATCGTCTCTATTGCATCCATATGTGCCAGGGTAACACACTAGCTGAGCACATTTTCTTTACGTTTACGTGATTTGCGTCTATCTCCCATCACCCCTTCGACTTTTCTCTAAGCGTTTGCCCCGACTGTAATCCTCATTGTAACCAAAGCAATTAATCTAGTGGATTTTACCCTGGGAAAATGCCACTTCCAATCGTGAATTTAAACATGTTGTGAAGTTACTGGGTGAACGCCAACGCCACTTCAACTATGTTAAGATAGGAATGTTTCATTATTGTTTCATCAGAGTATAAATGACTACATGTTGGTATTTGTCATGGTCTTTGTCAGTATAGGTTTATGAGAGTAGAGTGAGGAATGGTGGCTATTTAGGCTGATGTTATGTAGGGGCTTTAGGTTCGTGCCTCTTTAATAATGTGTCGTTTCTCTCTTACTTTCTAACTTTGACGCCTACTGTGAATGGCTTTGAACTGCCAGCTACATTGGGCACTGAACTTGTTTGTCATTCATATCGATATTCATTTTAAGCGAGTTGGGTTTGAATTGGTATTGAATATATATATATATATGTATGTATGTATGTATGTATGTATGTATGTATGTATGTATGTATATGTAAGGGATCGTGATGTTGAACACCAGACTCAACACACTGACGATGTGAGACTGTTTATTGGTATAATTGACACCTATACGTGGTGTAACAATCAATAAAAACTAATGTTACATAGAGTGACCGAACCATTACATTGACGTATATATTGACGTAGTACACGAACGCATAGCATTTCAGTTCTCTCATTCTTGTATCATAAAACAACACGTGTATCCACTTTTACCCTAGTCCACAGTGCCTTTATTACCTCAGTCTTGTATTACCGTAAAGTGCTGTATTTAACACCATGATAATCTCATTACATCTTCCCTTCTTGCTTTAACTAAAGTACATTATAAGTTTTATGCACATTAGTTCAGCACATTTCGATGTTATCTCACAAGTTCGTAAGTCACTGTTCTTAACTGTTCAGTTTGTATCAGTCCAATTAAAGGCATGATAATGTCCTGTTTGACTAATCCTGGTTATCTACTTTATACGCAAAGAAACTTGCATCTATAACTAGAAACCAGGGTAGGCTGCCCTTTGTTTCGTCTAATGTTATATGAATGGGATTAGTCTGCCCATTGCTATCACTTTAGTCGTTTACATAACGACTCGGCAGCTTGATAATCCGGCCACTACGTGTAGTGCGCACATCACTCATTGTTGACACAGGCTGTGACTGGTCTGTGGAGTGGCTTGATTGTGCTGCCTCCGGAGTCACTTCTGACTGATTTGTTGAGGCTGTGGCTCCTCCCGACGGGTGATCTACACAAACCTCTTTCTCTCTGTCGTCGTCATCATCGTGTACTGGCACAAACCTCTCTTGTGTCTTTAGCAGATGACGTCTGTTTCTTCGTAAACGCTTACCCCTCTCAAGCTCTCTAGGTACGAGTTGGATGCTACCCTTGCCAGTATTTGCGCTTTCTCACTCCACACACCATCACCTCTGACCCTGACTGTGTCAGTAGTCTCTAGTGGCTTGAGTTGATTTCTACCATGATCATAATATAGCGCTTCTGTTTGATGTCTGGCAACTTGTGCATGGTGACATGTTCTTCTGCGCTGGGCAGCTTCGTTCTCAGTTTCCTGTTCATTGAGATCTCTCCAGGAGATCGGTCACTTCCCGACAGTGGTGAAGTTCTGTAGTTTAGCAATGCCGGGTACGGATCCTTGGCTTTCTTCAACAAACGCTTCACGATTTGTACCGCTTTTTCCGCCTTTCCATTACTCTGTGGGTACTCGGTACTAGATGTCACATGTTTGAAGCCGTATTGCATTGCAAACTGTCGGAACTCACGGCTGCTGAACTGTGGTCCATTATCTGACACAACCACAGAAGGAAGATGGATTTCATGTGACTTATGGTGTTTGTGGACGACAGATCTTCTAGTTTGGCCACTTCTGGGTAGTTTGATGTATAGTCGACAACCACCAAGAAGTTCTTGCCAAACAGCGTAAATAAGTTTGCTCCTATCTTCCGCCAAGGTTTCTCGGGTATTTCATGTTGTTCCATTGGCTCTTTTGCCTGCTTGTACCTGTGTTTCCGACATGTACCGCATCGTCCTATGTGGTTTTCAATGTCGTTGTTGATGTTGGGCCAGTACATCACTTGTCTTGCTCTGGCCTGGCATTTTTCTATGCCTAGATGTCCTTCGTGAATCTTCTTCAGCATATCACCTTGTAGTGTTTTAGGTATGATAACTGTCGGTCCTTTCACCAACACCCCATCGATTTCAGTGATATCACCTCTGAAGTGGTAGTATGGTTTCAGTGATTGCGCATGATCACTTTCCCATCCGAAGTGCACTGCATTCAGGACGTCTTTCAGTTCCTCATCGTCCTTTGTGTGGGTGGCAATCTTTTCCCACATTGGATCACTCACGTGTGCATTATGTCTGATCATATCCACGTGTGCTTTGATCTCCTCTTCCGTGTTACTTATCTTTACACTTCTGTCAAATGCACGTGACAGAGTGTCGGCTACTATCAGGTATTTTCCCGGTTTGAACTCGAGTTTCAAGTCATACCTTCTCAATCGCAGCATCATTCGTTGTAGACGAGGCGTCAGATCGCACAGATTCTTCTTGTGGAGTGAAACCAAGGGCTTGTGGTCGGTTTCTCCTATTACCGTAGCACCATACACATACTCATGGAACTTCTCACATGCAAAGACCAGCCCTAAAAGCTCCTTCTCAATTTGAGCATAGTTCTTTTCTGCAGAGGTCATGGCACGCGAGATGAACGCAACTGGAAGCCAATTTCCATCGTGCTCCTGTAGAAGTTCGGGTCCCAAGCCATCCTTTGAAGCATCACTCGATATTTTGCTTCTTCTAGCTGGATCATAGAATTTCAGGAGTGGTTCCGTCGGGAAGAAGTCTTTTATGTCTTGCCATTCCTTTGCCTGTTCGGCTTCCCACTGCTAGTCGTTCTTCTCGAGTAGCTGTTGTCTCAGGGCTGTTGTCTTTACCGTCAAGTTCGGCACAAACTTGGCCATGTAGTTTACCATGCCAAGTGCTCTCTGTACTTCCTCTTTGGTCGTGGGCACTGGCATGTTGCAAATTCCAGCAACTTTGTCCGGATCTAGCTTGATTCCCTGGTGTGTTAGCTTTTCGCCTAAGTACGTCAATTCTGTGACACCAAATACGCACTTTTCCTCGTTCAGTTTGAGTCCAGAGCGTCTGATGGTGGCCAACGCCCTCTTCAGTCGAGCGTCGTGCTCTTCTCTTGTTCGTCCCCAGACGACTATGTCATCCATGAAGACTTTGACTCCTGTCTCGCTCTCGAACAGTGCTGATTCTTGGCATGAAATATTTCTGGTGCGCAGTTGATCCCATATGGAAGTCTTTTGAAGGAGTATCGACCGAAAGGCATAGCGACTGTACATAGCTGTGTACTCTCTTCGTCTAGCTGAATTTGGTAGAACCCTTGTGATGCGTCCATTTTGGTGAAGTACCTTGCATCTGCCATCTCACTGAGGATTTCAGACCTGTGTGGCAGGTGGTAGTGTTCTATTCTGATGTACTCATTGAGGTCCATTGGATATAGACACAGTCTCAGGTCACCGTTGGGTTTCTCCACTATCACCAGTGGCAGCACACAATCCGTTGGTCTTTCGGCTTTGACCAGCACCTCTGTCTGAACCAGTCTGTCAAGCTCTTTCTTCAACTTCTGCTTCTGAGACTGCGGGACTTTCCTCGCCGGATACACAGAGGGTACATAGTTTTGTCGCAGATGTATCTTGCATGTCCCTTCCAAACAGCCTAGTCCCTTGAAGATATCCGGATACTCTTTCTTTATTTCTGCACTTGTCAGGACCCCATTTTCTTTAACTGTGCAAACTTTCCGTACGCCACACTCTCTTGTCACCAAGCCCAGTCGCTCACTGTCGCTGCCACCGATGAGTGACTGTCTTCCTTTGGAAACAGCTACAAAGTGTAGTCTATGTTTCTTTCCCATGTGGTTGACTGTAGCAATGCATATTCCAAGAGTTTCGATGTTTTCTTTATTGTACGTTTTCAGCTTGGGACGTCGCTCTGTCAGTAGTTTTGGCTTACTGGCGAGCCCCTCATAATCGCTCAGACTCAGACCGCTGTCTACTTTCAACGGCACAAGACTGTCACATACTGTCAACAAGGCGATCCATTCACACTGTTGTGTGTTGTTGTGTATAGCTGACACAAAGAAACCTACTTCGTCGCCAGTGCTGTCATTGTCTACACCGACAACTTGCACTCTTCGCGTCAAACACTTTGAGGCATAGTGATTTCTGCCGCTACATTTGTCACAAGTGGCGCCCCATGCCGGACACTCTCGGAACTTGTGAGCTGTCCCGCAACGTTTACATTGTTTCTTTTTAGGTGTCAGGGCGTTTTTTGTTGCTTGTTCCACTACAGGGACTTGTTTTTTTCTTAGGTTCATTTTTTTTTCAGTTTTCGAATCATGTTCACACTTGCACTGTTTTCTGCGCCAGTTAACACTTTCATTTGCGCTTGCGCGGCTTCGTTTGCTTTGCAAATGTCTATTGCCCGCTCTAAAGTTAGCTCTGAGTCTCTGAGTAACCTTTCCTTTATTTTGGAGTCTCTGGTGCCCACTACCATGCACTCTATCACGTATCAGGCTATCTTGCAGCGACCCAAATTCACATGACTGTGACTTCAGCCTTAAGTCCGTGGTAAAACTATCTATCGTCTCACCTTCACCTTGTACTCGGGTGTGAAACACTTATCGCTCGTAAATGACGTTTTTTCGCGACACGCAGAACTCCGTGAACTTTCTCACGACTGTGTTAAATTGTTCTGCTGTTTCCGCCGGGACGGCTGGTTGATTACCTACTGCCGCTTTGGCAGGTTCGTACGTGAATGTACGAAACACTTCTTGTGCCTCGGCAACTGTAAACAAGATGGCAACCTTCTTCTTGTCTTCCGAACCGTCCTCTCCGACAGCTGCCAAATACCATCGAAAACGCTCCAGGAACCTTTCCCACCGATCAGCCAGGTTACCACCGGCTATTTTCAGTTCATGTGGTGGCTTCAGTTTGTCCATCTGTTCGGTTCTTTTATTTTAAACGCCAATTCCTGGTACCATATATCATAAAACAACACGTGTATCCACTTTTACCCTAGTCCACAGTGCCTTTATTACCTAAGTCTTGTATTACTGTAAAGTGCTGTATTTAACACCATGATAATCTCATTACAATTCTCAACATCATTCATCTACATAGACTATTATAAGGAATAGTTATAAAACCCATGATATATTAAACACACCGTTTACAAATACTTCAGAAACGCATGATATATCAAACACACCGTTTACAAATACTAATACAAATACACTAATAACAATAACATCAGTTAAACTAGTTACATTCAGATCATTTGTGGTACAATCAACATGTGTGACATACCTAGTGGTGATACAATCAACATACCTAGTGGTTCCCTCCACACGCTACACTTAGACCTGTCAACTCTAAACTATATAGTTGACCGGTCGCTGTCTACGTCGCTGTCCATCCGCGTGGCTCAGCCGCAGGCAGGCGTATATATATATATATATATATATATATATATATATATATATATATATATATATATATATATATGACCTGTTCTAACGAAATGAGTCACATGTCAGCAAACTTGATTTCGAAAAAACACCGTATAAACATTGCACAGCGATATTTAACGATTTTGACTTTTCGTCACCAAAGCACACTTTAATGTCTTTTCTATCAACTGTCAATGCATATTTGCCATTTATATTAGTACATTTATTTAGTACATTTTACTACCTTTTAGAAAGGCTACGTAACATTTCACGCATGAATTTCATAAAACAAAACCGATAAATCGCACTTGTTCGACTTGCATTCTTCGGGCTTTCCCTTGCCGCATAGCGGA
Source organism: Ridgeia piscesae (assembly GCA_025642075.2). NCBI lineage: Eukaryota > Metazoa > Annelida > Polychaeta > Sabellida > Siboglinidae > Ridgeia > Ridgeia piscesae. The sequence continues at coordinate 112,777 of JAODUO010000984.1, forward strand.
CATATTTGGTACTACGGGAAAGCCCAGCATGACCACTGTCTGAATCTGCTAGAGGAAATCCCCAATGACGTCAATTTTAGCCAATAGGAACGTTTAAATGAGAGACCTATCTGTAAAGAAACGTCATCAGTTGTCAGCTGATAGCGGTCTCCTGACGCATACGCAGTGCGCAGTCGCTAGCCGTAACAAGTAAAATCGATCGGATCGGTCACGTAATATATATAGAGACGGCGTAGCTAGGCATAACTGCAAGTGGAAGCACTAATTAATTATATCAATCTAAATACTGTCATCGGGGTTAGAAAAATACACAGTATTTTTATTGCGTGAAATATGCTGAAAAGGCAGAGGACTTAAATGGTTAATATACCATATTATACATAGCATATGTTTGAATGTGCAACACATTCATTGTATGCTTTAAAATCAGCTATGTACTCATAGTAATTAAATAAAGTTGCAATAGTTACAGTCTTTTAACAATAAGCCAAGATAAATACTGTAAGTTGTACATGTATTGTATCTAAGAGTTCAAACAAGTAGGCCTAAAAGCTGATATTTTTAAGAGTTATATATTGTCTTCAACATCGGTTCAGTTACTATACCCGCCTTCATTACGGGCTAAATAATAATAGGGCTATATGCGCCTGTTTTTCTGATGAGTGAACTGATGAATGATGCATTCAACATCCAACTCTGTGTCCTTGTGCATTCACTATTTCTCATATTGCTTTCCAGTGATCCACTTCGTTGTGTAGTTCACTCAGATTTCCAGGCATGTCGTCTTTGAACATCTCGTATAGCTGGGCTATTCTTTCTGGTGTCATATGCACCAGTTGTTTCGGTGTGATGTAGGCCAACTGAGCTACGTAGCGATCTTGAGCCATTAATGCATGAATGGTTGGTACATCGCCCTCTTCTTGTAATGACAATAGGGTGTCAGGGGGAAATTTTTTGCAGTGTCTTTGTTTTCTAGCACGGCTTGCTCGGTTGAACTTCGAATTTCGCTGCCAGCTCCACAGCGCCGTTATATAATTATAGAAATGTTGTCCGAGGAAGTAGATTTTGGAGTACATGCTCAATCGTTACCAAAGTGATCCATGCTTTGCCATTCCCATCAGCCTCCATGTATTCCAGAGCAGATGCTACAGCTGTGAAGATAGACCTGAATGTGTATAGTGGGTTGGCACGTCTAGCTCATCTCGTCTCACAGAGCGACTGTAATTTGGTTTTGTTGTTCATACCAGTTTTAGCTTCTAATCTTTTAATCTTAGCACATGGACGTGAAAACATTGATAAATTGTTTCTAGTGAATTCGTATTTACCCGGCTGCTGCATTGCCAAGACAGCCTCCAGGCGGAAGCATCTATCTATTCTGTGCACAGGGGTCTGGAAACTGACAGCTGTACAATGTTGTCAAAATTTTGACAAATTGTTACAAGTGAATGATGACGTTTTCGATGCCAAAGGCTATGAACATATCTGGGCATCCTGTGGCCACCGTTTGAAGTGGGCATTTTGTGGTTGCCGTACTGATGTGGAATCACGTGCGTACGTGCGTACACACACGCACACACGCACACACACACACACACGCACACACGCACACACGCACACACGCACACACGCACACACACACACACACACACACACACAATATATATATATATATATATATATATATATATATCTATATCTATATATACATATATACATATACATATACATATACATACACACAGAGTTTGCTTGGTTGTCGGGTACGTGGCCCCCTCCAATGAAAAATCCTGGCTACCCCACTGACGTCACCGACGCTCGCCCATTTTAGGGACATATATTTCATACACCGGTGTTTAGACCGTTTTATTTGGAGTACGGCCTAGAATAAAAATTAAGAGTTAATTTTGTTTGATGCCTTGCTTGCAGACGTTATAATATCACGTCACGAAAGTTTTGAGAATATAAACGTAAATATTAGTCAGCCAAAATATATAATATTTGTTACTTATAATGGTGATTTGATTGTGTATGCAAACCATTGTTTTGTCTTACAAACTAAAATTACTTTATTTATTAAATAGCTGGGGTTGTTGTGAAGAAAACAAACACGTAACCATAATGTATTGAACTCCTGATAAGTCTTCGTTCCCTAAACCAAACTAAACATAAATGAGTATAAAAAAATTATGATGGATTTTTTCGCTTAAGTAAGTCTATAATGCTAATATTGGCTTAGTGAAAAAGAACCTTGAATGCGGCGTCACTGAAGCAGAACCCTGAAATCGGTATTTATCTGGCAAACATTTGAGTAAGCCACCTGCCACTGGTCGCTTCCCACTTCAGACGGCGCCACTTTCGCTGGAAGCACAGTCGATTTGATCCGAGTCTGTTACACAGAGTTGGCAAGACTAACTATACAGAGCGTTTATATTTTGTGTGAATTGCGGATTTACAGTTTACTAAAATGTTGCTGTTTGGTGTAATATTTACGCTGTTGAGCGTAAACAATGCTCTTGGAACAGGTAAGTTTTTTCGTTCGTAAACGAGCCGATTACAATTTATCGAGAGGCTTCGATCAAGTTAATTGAAAGAGTAAGACCCCAGGAGAAGGGTACACAGGCCAACAGAAACGTGCAAACAATGACAGCGGGTGAATATTACATCGGAGTCCATAATACATGTGGTACCGACATAGTGGTTACGGGTGTCAGTGGCAATTGCAGATCCAGTTTGATATAATAATAGTTCTTCTTGCTCTTCACGTTAATCAGTTTTATGCCTGCAATCTGCAAGAGGATTGCAATTAACGCACTATTAGAGCAGATGTGTGAAGAAGAAGGAGTTGGATTTGTAGATTTGTGGGGATATTTTGTTGGGAAAGAAGACATGTATATGAGGGATGGCCTCCATCTAAGCGGAAAGGGCGCAGCAGTGTTCTCCGAGAACCTTCTTCGATCAATGGACAATGGAACAGGTTGCAACTTTTTAAACTAGTTTCGCAGGGGGGATACACAGAGAAGCCAAATACTAGAGGCATAGATAAAGATAGCAAAAAGACATCAGCAAAGAACAGCCTGGAAAGCCCTACGGAATTTTGTTATAAATGTGTTTGTTTAAATGCAAGGAGCATAGTAAACAAAAGAAATGAACTAAACATTATGGTAGAAGATATTGACCCTCACATAATAGGTATAACTGAATCTTGGGCCACACCCGATATATCAGATGCCGAATTAGGAATGACAGGGTATGTAATGTTTAGGAAAGATAGATTAGGAAGAAGGGGAGGCGGAGTTATTTTATATATTAAAGAATCCATCCAAGCTTATGAAATAAAATTAGAAAAAGAAGCAGAATGTGAAGAAGCTGTCTGGTGTAACATAGTTACAGGAAACTCAACATTAACTGTTGGGTTAGTGTATCGGAGTCCAAACATAAGCATGGAAGAAAATGAAAAAATACATAACGCTATCAAAGAAGTGAGTAAACGGGACTGTATTATTATGGGGGATTTTAACCATGGGCATATACAGTGGACATCTCTACAGAGTACCGGGAGAGAGGATCAAGAGTTTTTAAATTTAGTACAAGATAGTTTCCTTTCTCAACATGTGTTAGAAGCAACCAGAGGCGAGAACTTGTTAGACATAGTATAGAGCTCACAGAAGGAATTTGTTGATAATGTCAAGATATGTGAGCCATTGGGGTGTAGTGATCACAACCAGATACATTTTAACATCAAAGTAAAGGGAGAACGGAATAGAAAAATAAGGTACAGGAAAAAATTTCACAAAAGAAGATATAAGGACATGAGGGAATATTTAGCAAAGATAGACTGGAATAACACACTGAAGAATAAGACAGCAGCAGAATGCTGGAATATTTTAAAGAGTGAAATTGACTGCGTCGTTGACAAATTTGTCCCCTTGTAAAAACAGGGGAAACGGTCAAAGAAGAAACACTTATCGAAGGAAGCCATTAGAAAAATCAAGTACAAGCAAATGATGTGGAAGACATATAGACATACCGGAAGTGAAGAAGTCTATATCATTTATAAAGAAGCACTTAATCAAGCTACAGCTGAAATTAGAAATTCAAAGAGAAGCTACGAACAAAAAATAGCTTTTAATATAAAACATGACAACAAGAGTTTTTATGCGTATGTTCGAAGTAAACAGAAAGTTCAGGATAAGGTCGGTCCTCTAGAAGGTAGTGATGGAAACATAATAACAGAGGGATTCTTAATGGCAGAAAACCTAAATGAGTACTTTAGTTCGGTGTTTACCAGGGAAGATATTAGTATATTACCAGTACTTGAGACTAAGTTCGAAGGGAGAGAGTTTGACTATTTAGGACAACTAATTGTAACCCCAACAATGGTAGCTATGAAAATAAGAGATATGAAGGATAATAAATCACCTGGAGTGGATGGGATTCCTCCCAAATTACTATTGGAAATTGTAGAACAAATCAGCATACCGCTTGCAACAGTGTTCTATTTGTCATTAGAGGAGGGAATAGTTCCGTTAGAATGGAAAGAAGCAAACATTATACCATTATTTAAAAAAGTTTCGAGAAACAAGTCAGAGAACTCAATGATTTGGATGATGACATAACAAGCAAGGTGTTGAAGTTTGCGGACGACACAAAAGTGTTTAGGAAAATTAGAAGTGATGCAGATAGACAGCATTTACAAGATGATCTTAATAAGTTGATAGGAATGGTCTGAGAAGTGGCAAATGCTGTTTAATTTTGGAAAGTGTAAGTGCCTTCACACAGGACATGGGAATGAAGATGCACAATATACAATGGGTGGTACTGTACTAAATACTACCTTAAAGGAAAAGGACTTAGGGTTAACTATTAGTGCTGACATGAAGGTATCAGAGCAGTGTGGAATTGCAGCAGCAAAGGGAAACCAAATTCTTGGATTAATTAGGCGAAATATAGTGTACAAAGAAAAAGAACTAATAATACCGCTGTATAAAACAATAGTTAGGCCTCACTTAGAATATTGTATACAGGCATGGAGGCCATATCGCAAGAAGGATATTGATATGCTAGAAAGAGTACAAAGGAGAGCAACCAAAATGATACCAAAACTCAGGAATATTAGTTATGAAATGCGTCTAAAAGAATGCGGTTTAACAACATTAGAAACCAGAAGATTGAGAGGAGATCAGATTGAGGTGTTTATAATATTTAAATCTTGTTAATAACCATAATATTATTAATCTATCAATCAAAGTGCAATGTTGCATAAACATCAACAAAACATTACTCTCAGTGTAATTACTACTTAAATACATAAAAAATAAAGATCCATAAAGAAACAAGGGGTGGGTCATTTTTCCATAGGGGGGTCAATTTTCTATTATAGTATTTTGACCCCCGGGTCACTTTTCTACGTGGGTCAATATACTATCTGACACCGGCTTATCAATTGAAGGGACAGTGGTTCAATCCTACCTGCCACCATTTCGAAACTTAGGCAATTTCATAACCCCACATTTGCCCGTGTATTTCGGAAGAGACAATAAAAGCTGGTGGTCCCCTCTATCTGGTGTCTATATAGCTAATTGCTTAAATAATAAATTTTATGCAATCCCCATTGACAGACAAATTGTTATAACAGCTATACTTTTAAGGGGATTTGCTTTATTTATCTAGGCCAACGATAATGCTCAATGTCTTATATACTATTTGACTTTTTATTTGTGCATTTAAGGGGCACTGCCATTTTCCACCCACATCTGTTTCTGTTTTCTTGCTATCTCTCGCTCCATAAACCAAGCAAAGGACAGCAGGCTCTCATTACTTTTACATTATCTGTGAGTAAAATAGGGATATTTAAAAACATGCAGTGGCATAGCACAAAATGTGGAATTTCTAAGTCATTGACTTTTTGGCGGGGGCTTAGTGAACTTGGAGCTATATAGCAGCATGTAATATAATACGGAAGCAAGCGATATGTATTTTATTTCCTTTAAATTGTAGTAAGTATGCTATCAATAGCTTTGCTGTGTGTGAATGTAAATCTAATTTATGTTCGTTTTAGCAGGATAGTTTTAATTTTAATAAGACTAATACTTTTATTCATTTGAAATTTAGGTGTAAGGATGAGTGATGGTGCATTATGATGTGACACAAATGATTAGACCATCAATTGTACCTTTCTACTTTCAGATTGCGAGTTTTTCCAATCAGAGAATGCGACCTTTAATTGTGAGCATAGCAAGACATTGAGTGAGTTGTCCCGAGTGGAATGGAAGATAGGCACACAAAGCTGTGCCCTGATGTACATTAAAAATGGAGCCATCAAAAGCACAACGTACAATTGTGGCTTTGAACATCGTGCAACAAACTTCACCTTAACTAGTTTAACGTTGTCTGAAATGAAATCATTCGATGATGGTGAATTCAGCTGTATTACAACATTGGCCGATCGCACCACCGTAGACGTTGTCACACGTTTCAATGTGTCTGTCAAAGGTAAGGTTTTTTCACGATTCTGTTGATTACCAGGTGTATATGTTTTTTATTGTTTATGTTGAGCAGCTTGTATTACAACCAGTAATACTAAAATTTACAATTCAGCTATCCCAGGTGAGCCTAACATTGTCCAAATTTAAATTATTTGATGATGGTGAATTCAGCTGTACACATTGCCTGATGAAGAAACCAGAATACCTGGGTAGTTGTGACACATTTCAATGTGACTCAAAGGTAAGGATTTTAGTACTGAATAGTATTGGTTTGAAACTACATTTCTACACCATTAATGTTGAATGTATTGGATTTTTACATCATTGGCATCACTTATTTTAATACAGTAAAGTTTTAATTTATTAATTTATCTAAAAAGCAGTATATTAAATAAAGGTTGGTTGAATTTGTATTATATTACATATATTTCAGTGTCCACCTAGCCAAAACAAATATAAATAAAATATTCCACATTTTATGGGTATGTATGAAAATCTATATGCGGATGGGAGAGCTCCCATTGGCATGCCACGGACAACCTGGCAGGGCTGTATGTCTGTAGACTTGAGTCTGATGAGTGTCAAACCACGGTGTGGTCAGATGGAGGTAGGAGATGGGGGAGGGTGAATCCAGCAGAGCTGAAAAACTGCTATTAAACGCCGATGATGAATCATCATCATCAGCGTTTAATAGATATTTTTCAGCTCTGCTGTGCCACTCAATTTTTTTGAATATGCGTAATTATTTTGCATGCTCTCATGAGACCAAGATGTAACATCAGTGGAGACATAATGCTTGCATCATGGCTACCTTTCCATGCCATCTCAATGAAATGACCATCAGAATGAGTTATCGTGTGATAGTCTGCTTTAATGCAAACATTAATCACCATTGTGTAACAAACAATTAACTTACAGTTCCACATGAATCCAATGTTGTTGAAAAAAATCAGCAGAATGAACCAATGGTTTTTACTGTCTTTGACTTTTAGTTTGTTTTCAGTCTAATTGTCTTAAATGCAGCCCACAGGAAATAATCTATACCAAGACTCTTACATAGGAAACAGATAGCAGGGCTTTATGCAGAATAAAATTATTGCCAGTCACACATGTTTTGGTGGACACATGGATGTTAATTGTGTCTGATGACCTGGACTACAAACACACATGTGACACCATTTTCACTCACTTTCAAGGCATAACTAACAATATCTACAGTTTTGGAAGACCTAAAAAAGGTCTTCCAAAACTGTAGATATTGTTAGTTATGCTCCTTCAGTTTTTTACCCGTCCACCACATTTCTACCCTTCCATATTCGTTTTTACCCGTCCAAATGATGGGTGGACGGGTCTCTACATACCAGGGTACATAAAGCTATGACAGATAGTGTAGAATGAAATGCCGTATAATCCATGTTATTACTGCAATGTTGATTATATATGCAAATAAATTGTCATTTGTTTTCACGTATGGTTTAATGAAATTTAGAAAGAAATATCTTAAATTTACAAATAGTGCATCATTGTACAAAATGGTTTGATTTATATTACTTTGTGAAAATATAAACAAGAGTGTAAAAAAATCTATATGTCTAGCTTAAGTGTCACCAGTAAAAAACAAGATGTGCAAGCTGACACATCTAGCAATAGAGCTAGTGAGGATCGTCAACATGGCTCTTACTAATTGGAATTATTATGTTATGTGGTACCCCTGCTCCCTCATATCATCAGTATCCTAGTGCTAATATTATGGATTATAAGTTTCTTTCAAAAGCAGATTACACTATATATGTCCTTTAAAGGGATACTCCAATCAGTGAGAGATTCCCACAATTTACTTATATATGTATAACATATTGGTTGTGCATAGTAATTCTGCACAAAGATTATAATATAAGTGTATCAGAAACACTCCATGTTGGATTTAGGGCGCTGCCATCTTGAGACTTATGTGCGTGACATAAACCGCTTACGTCACTGGCGCATGCACGTTCGAACATCCTATGTCTGTCCAATGGTATTTGATGTGTCCAGTACATCGCGGATTGCTTACGTCACAATCACAATTATTAGCGAAGATTCTGCCATTCCTTGCCTTATTCAACAATGCGCCAGTGACGTCAACGATTTGGCTTACGTCACTGGCGCATAAGTCTCACGATGGCAGCGCCCTGAATCTAAGATAGCATGTTTTTGATACCAGTAAACTATAACTAATTGTTTATTAACGATCTTTGTGCACAGTTACTTGGCACAACGAATATAGTATACATATGTAAGTTAATACTGTGAACCTCTCACTGACTGGAGTATCCCTTTAAATATGTTTACTTGTGTAGATTATCTTCTCATATCTGTGTGCTGCATTCAGTATGATTTGTGTGAAACAACGGGCTGAAGAGCATCAAATACAAAGCTTAGGCAAGAACACAGAGAGCATGCAAAGCTTAATCTAATAATGTTAATGTAACGTTAGCAAAAACGTTGGTTTAACATTTAAATGCAAACTTTTAAAAGTAATTTTGCTCGTTAGTTTAACGTTAACCTAATGTTTCAGTTTTGCCCAAACCAAACAAAAAACAAAAACACTAATGTTTCGGAAATGCTAGAGAATTAAAAATCAAATGATTATAACCAAATGCAAACATTAATGTAATGTTTGCATGCTATCTGGGTATATATATACACTGAGTTTGACACAAGGACAATTTTGAATACAGTAGCATTAAACACACAAACACAATTTATGTTTTGTTAATGATGACTTAATCCTAGTTTGTGCATGTAGAAAAAGACATGTTTTTTAGCATACAGCCATACACACTGTTAAGTCTTAACCGATTAGCACTCAAGTCAGGCATTGACGGTCACCCCGAATCTCCTCAGGTCGGCCATAGCTGGCCAGCGAATACAGCACAGCATTTGAATTCAGTTTACGTGGTTGCATCTAGTGATTAAGAGATGTAATAAATGCGATACCTATCTAGACATATAACATTAAATTGTGGCTATTTTGGATACTTCCGTTCTCAAAAATATTTATGCGTTTTCTAAATTTTAACACAATAGTTTTTGTTTTTGGTCATTTAAAAATGTCCTCCAGCCAGGAGGTTGGCCACGTATACAGCTAAAATGTGTAACATATTATAACAATTTATATACCAGTGTGTACATAATTTAATGTTCTTTTAAATAAACCCAACTTGCAGTAATAAAAGAAGCATACAAAAGTTACGCCGCAACAAAATATGATTTTTACAAAAAGTTTCAAAATGTCTTAGTGACAATCAAGAAATGGTCAACATATTTTAAAGTTACAACAACAGTTTTGACACCACTGTGTAGGTATTAATATTATCTATAACATGCAATTGCGAGAATTGAATAATAAAGACGCTAGAGCAAAGTCAATGGTACAAGCAATATTTTTGCTACAAAACAAATGCATCACCACTTACATCTAGCAAAAACAATGTGTTGTATGTAACTAAGAGAGTGGCGTATGCAACATTGTAACAAAGATAAGCACCTATTGTGGAAGGCAGGATTGACCATTCTCCATGGAAAGTTTTGTTGGGGACACATTCTCTACAAAAACGTGAAAGAAGGCAACATAATTGTTTGTTTACCATGACAGCTGTTTGAAAACAATTGTATGCAGATCTTACTATGTAGGTTACAGAAACCACCATTCAAGATACCATTCTGCTGAGCATAACTAAAAAATATCAGCTAATGAAATGAAACAAGTGAATGATCATCAATATCTAATAAATCAGCTTAAAGTTGCATTCTGAATAAAACTACCATGCTGAACTACATAAACAAGAAACACTTATTTCATACTTTGTCATAATTGCTACCATATAATGTGACTTTAGAAACTAGTTCTTTCCTACATTCAGAGCTTCCAGAAATTTACACAAACTGCATAAGACAAAACAATCTACGTACCCAGATAGCATGCAAACATAAATTTAACGTTAATGTAACGTTAGCAGAAATGTTGGTTTAACGTTTATATACAAATGTTTCTTTAATGTTATTTTGCTCGTTTGTTTAACTTAATCTAATGTTTCAGTTTTAACCAAGCCCAAAACTAACGTTTCGGGAACGTAACCAAAATTAAATGGTTCTATCCAATTGCTAACGTAATGTAACATTTGTGTGCTATCTAGGAAAACAAAAACATTTGACCCATCTATTTGGAACTGGAAGATCATTATTAAAATTGTGTTCCTCTATGATGACTAGTCTTTGTGTTACAAGAATCATTAGGAATATTGAACAATAACTCATTCTGATGTTTGTTTCAAAGGAAAAGTAGCTGTGATAAGAGCATGTCTCCAATTTGAAATTATGATACCTAGCTAATTATTTCCAAAGATTCTATGGGAATTGCTACATTGATGAAATATTACTAATGTATGTTTCTGCATTTTTAACGTCAGATTATACAATGTAAGACAATACACATGGACAATGGAGTTTTGCTAATGCCTTGCGTTTCCTTAAAACAACATAATCAGTATTGTTTTTATTTCCATATTTCATGGATTGCACCATATACCATTGTGTAATAATATATCATGAGTGCCTGCAGTCTCACAATCTTCACTCACCAAATGAACAGTTATGTTTGTAAACAGTAAAAACTAAACACAGAGCTAAAGTCACAGCAGGTTTTATTTCCGAGATCTGTTCTGGGGCTGTTTTGATTTCATATGTTAGTGATAACATGTAAATTAATTGTTATATTTGTCATCAGGAAAGCTTACATCTGACCAGAATCTTCCACATTAAGAATACATTCTGAGTGAACCACTGGCTTGTTTGTAAGTTTGTAATAAAAGATGCAAAAGCAACCCCAAAATTGTCTTATGTTTCCATTCAGTATTTTGAAGAACTAGTGACATAGCCTCAAGCAGTTTCCTGTAACGAATACCTTTAGACAGAAGAGTAAACCATGTACATTATAAATTATAATATTCATTCAACAAGCAATTTGCTGTTTGTTAATGTCCTATTCCTGATTTTTATTGCAGTGAGACCAAACAATCAACGTCTCCTAATTAATGACATTCAACAAGCATACTATATAGAACATTGCTGTTTGTTAATGTTCTATTCCTGGTTTTGATTGCAGTGAGACCAAACAGTCAACATCTCCTAATTAATGACATTCAACAAGCATACTATATAGAACATTGCTGTTTGTTAATGTTCTATTCCTGATTTTTATTGCAGTGAGACCAAACAATCAACATCTCCTAGTTAATGACATTCAACAAGCATACTATATAGAACATTGCTGTTTGTTAATGTTCTATTCCTGGTTTTGATTGCAGTGAGACCAAACAGTCAACATCTCCTAATTAATGACATTCAACAAGCATACTATATAGAACATTGCTGTTTGTTAATGTTCTATTCCTGGTTTTGATTGCAGTGAGACCAAACAGTCAACATCTCCTAGTTAATGACAAATCCTACACCTGCTCTGTTGAGGTGACAGTGGACAATACTGTCGACAATTTAATCTTGAAGTGTTCGGTGGAATCCAAACCTCAAGCCACATTCACCTGGTCCACCAAACCAGCATTGAGTGGACCTCTGGTGAACTCTACAGACTGTGTCCAAGACAACACCAACCTGGTGTACACCTGCACCAATACCCTGACACTGCCGAGTGACAAAGTCATCCAGACTGGCAAAATTGTGGTCACGTGTGATGCTGAGGCTGCTGGTAACACAACAGACATCTGTGTCACACTGGGTGAGTCTTTCAACTTACAGTGTAGGTCGAAATATGGGTATTTAAAATAAATTTACAATTCTATGCTCCACGGCAGTGTAATACCCGGTAGTCCTGATAAAGGTAATGTGGCATATGGCTGAAACCAACCTGCACAAAATACGTTTATAAAAAGCTTGCTCAATGACTTCTTAATAATTATAGATTTATAAATGTTTGAATTCAAACATCACTCTTGACTATAGTGTGTCTTTATATGTCCATTATAATTTACATTACAATCAGCTGTGTAAAATGTCTAATATAGATGTTTCTTAGGGTACTGTCACTATGCACAATACAGTCAATTTGATTTAGTTACTTACTCAATACTCACTTTAAAGCCTCCCAGGGTTCTCTAGTGCCTAAAACTGGTACATTTGCAGTTTTCCAATTTTTACATCAAAAACGATTGTCTAGCTTTTCCTCATAAATTTTGCCTATTTTTACCTGGACGTGTATCTACTCTCAGGTATTTATTTGGAAACATGAATCTGGGTTAGAAAATGACAGAGCAAAAAATACTAAAAGTGTAGATATTGTCAGTTATGCCTTGAAAATGTCTCACATATGTTTGCAGTTGATTTCATATTATAAAACACATCTCAACTGCCATGTATGTATATGAGTTAACAAAAGAAGTGTGACTGGCAATTTTTTTATCTTGCATAGTATATCCCATGAACCATGGCTAATTTATTATTGTGTATTTACTGGCTGCCCACTGCCATGCATTGAAGGTCAGGTGGCCTCTCTGAAAAAACATAGCTAATTGGTATTCCATCGATTAAGTTGTATCTTATTTTCAGTGCAAGTTGAGTTTATTTTGATGCTTATTTAATTATTTAAAAGGGATATTATCACTTGTAGATAACAAACATGTAAGATTAATATTCTGAACAACTACGTAATGAAATATACACTTTACTGATATCAACTGCATTCTGGTTACTTGGCTGGTTGAGTGCACTGGAAGTAAATAACTCCATCTTGATTAAAACCACTAATGGCCAGTCCTGTCACTGCAAATGTCATATACAATTTGGCTGTATTTATGGTCATCTCGTGGTTAACCAAAGAAATTATCTTTAAAATAATGTAACTGTGGTGTCTACTGGTTATTGGCACTTGTAAATGACAATTGACAAAGAGAGAAAATTAATATTCTAGACAACTATAGAGTAAAAAATCATACACGTTACTGACATTGTCTGCTATTTTCACAAAATGTGGCTGTCAAATGAATAACCAGAGAAAATGACAATTGAGTGATTGTGGTGAAGAGACTAGGCAGTGACTATTCACCAAAACACACTTAGCTAATTTTTTTTATAATTATTATGTTTATGAATAATTGGACAGGAAAATAGTTGGAAATATAGTTGTGTACATGCAGCGGCCTTCTTCAAAATTAGCCATAGGAAGATTGTGCTTGTTGTCATAAAATATGTTGCTTTAAAATTTGTATTCCAAAGTATTAATTCCCTTGACAACAACTGGGACGATTGAAAATGTTGTACAAACAAATGTACAAATTCTGGCTTATTTCTATCACCAGGAGTTTATTAGCTTCACTTGGGTGTCTCTGTGTCTTCGCCTAACCGTATGTGTATTTTACTTTAAGATTCAAGACAAAGCTGGGACAATAAATTCACTTTGTCTGAGCACTTAGCCTGGTATATTAAGTTTCTCTGATAACTATGTCCTTCCACACTGGCATTTTTACACTAGAAAAGTAAGGAGTCACACTCCTGTCAAAGGACAGTTAAGGGTCATGGATGAAACAAGGAATCTCCATTTCACAGACTTCCTTAAGCCGAACCTGTGGGTGACAGATCTTTTGATGTCATATTTAGGTAGCAAAACCTTACATTTAAAGATCATACTTTTAATTCATTGTTATACATCAATGTATCACCATGACCTGACCATCAATGATAGGTTGTTGCATGATTATTCCTTTCTTTGCAGTGCCACTGATGACCACTCAGGCAATTACTACCACTGCTGAAACCACAAGTACAGTTGCAACCACAAGAACAGTTGGAACCACAAGTACAGTTGAAATCACCAGCACAACCAAAGCTGCTGTTACAACAGAAGCAACCAGCACAATTACATCACCCATTTCCAATGCAGCCCCAGGTATTGTTGTAGCCATATTATAAAAATGGAACAGCAATATTTAATCACTGAATATCTGACAGACTTAGCAGCTGCTAGGCCATTCCCCAAAATGTCTAAAACAAATACTAACTATAGCTGCAAGGTATCTACAACCACTGAAAATAAAGATCCGAGTATCGGGATAAAATTCAACAGTACTTTTAATAACAGACCTATGTCCATACTCCATGCTTCTGGAAGATGGTTGTAATTTTTTCTTAAAGGTATTGACATGTTGCTGATTTGCTTTTTGTGCTTTGTATCTTCCTCATTTACTCTGTGATGTTGAATATCCACAGTAGTTGTTTGCTTTGAGAGCTGTTTCTGTGGCTTTATCTTGGTCTGTGGTTACAAGAAGGTATGCTTTGTTTATTAGTGCTCTGACCACTGATCGTTGATGTTCAAGTACTGGTCTGTATTTTTAGCTTTCCTGTAGATTGTAACAAGTGTATTGCCACCATCGTTCACATGTGTCCAAAAATGGCAGCTAACCTTGTTCTGGTTCCATGGTCAATATGATGTTTGGGCCAGTGCTGTTGAGATGTGCAGTGAAACGTTCCACAATGGTCATGGTATTCATGTATCTAGACAAACATGTCTTTGACATGTCTGTATCAATGGGATGGCTCCCCTGTATCTGGCAAACCTGCTAAAGAGACAGAGTCCAGGACGCACGCGTTCATCTGAACAACATTTGCTTGACATTCCGCGTACGAAGCTGGCCAGTTTTGGTGACCGGTCTTTTCGTGTGGTGGGACCTCGCCTATGGAACGCATTGCCCATTGTTATCAAGTGCTGCGGAACTTTGTCGGCATTCAGAAAGGCACTAAAAACCCACATTTTCAAAGCATATTACTGCTGACATTTTAAATATTCAATGACATTTTAGAATATTTGTTTCAAATATTTCATCTTATCTTATTTTCGCACATATGTACTGACCTTTATACATGCCATCGCTTAGAATGTGTTTTTGCATGTAAATAGAGTATTAGTTAGTTTTATTTATTTATTTATTTTACTCATCGTCGTTAATTGTATATAATATTTAATTGTATATAATGAATAATTTAATGTTTCTACATTTGTTTTTATCTGAAAGTAAATTTTACAATTGTATTTCTTATTATTAATATTAGTTTTAACACATAATAAATAGCTTTTTATTTTATTGTACAGCGCTTTGAGCATTTTTGGATATTGCGCTTTATAAATAATAAATATTATTTATTATTATTATTATTATCAGACTGACCAAAGGTTTGGTGCTGTGGCAATGGCCTGTCTCTCAAACAATTCCCTGTGTAGGTGAGAGTGGGGAACTTCTCATAAACAAATTACAAGCAAAACACACAATTGTAAATGCAGAAGCTTCGTTGTATACTAAATTATGAATGGTCTATTCCATAATCTTATATGATAAACCCCAGGCAATAGTTTAATATCTACTTATCATCTTGGTACATTTTCATCCTTACACTGCAACACTGTATGGGAAAATAAATGTGAAAAAGAAAAAACCTGTTACAGCTAATCCTATGACATGCTTTGCATTTGCAGGGGTGCTACAAGTCTATGCTCGCATGAAGTTGATAAACGTGGAATTTAAAATGGATATGGCAAACAACAAATCACAAATATTCAAGGACTTCAATACGACATTCTGTGCCAGCGTAAGTGTATTTGTAATGAAAATTAAAATAGTGACATGATACTATAAATATCATATGGTTTTTATATATGAAAGTATGCATATATATATATATATATATATATATATATATATATATATATATATATATATATATATATATATATATTAGGGTGGCCAAACAAATTGATCAACCATGCATAAGGGCCATAGAGATGATATTGGGTGAGAAAACAACTGTGTTAAAATTTCAGAGAAAATATTTCAGAGGAAAAGACCTCTGAATACACACAAAAAAAGTTTTGTAACCTCGCAATATAGTGTTAAATTGAAGAACTTGTCCATGTGACTCTCACATGTATTCAATAGTGGGATCATGTCAGCTTTGGAGCACACAACCTATCTAGACCAGTCTACTGTCATAAAATAGGGGTCTAGTAGTCTAGGTTCCTACTTTGTTAATGACCTATGGTTGATTGATTACCCTGTAGGGTGGGCTCATGCAGCATGCTGCATTATGCAACAGACATACCCTAACCCTAACCTGACCCTAACACAAACCCCTATTTTATAATAGTGGACTGGTCTAATAAGCTGTGCGCCCTAAATCTGACATATATGATCCCAATAGTGAGCCTATGAATTTGTTTATCCTATAAACGTTTGGTTGATTTGGACTCTTTGCAGGGGAAGTACTACCCGCTAGTCGTACACTAGTAAAGATAAGGGGGTCTAGTAAACCTGCCTAATAACTAGTCTGACTGTCTAGTAAAGGGCAATGTGTCATCCAACCAACCCTATTTCAATCAATCAAGTCTTTGTAGTCACAGTGACCCTAATCCTAAGTCCCTAACCAATCCACAGGCTGGGGGATGTAACTAAATCTCAAGTCATTAAAACGTTGATAAATTGTTGCCAGTGAGCAACTGACTACAGCAAGTTCCTTTACTGCTATGAACTTATCTGGGCACTATTTGTAAGATTAACTGTTCTTTGATGTCTATAATTTTCTAGTGTGATATTTTTATTTACCATTAATACAGTCCAGTAGAGCATTTTTTCATAACACTAATGTGAGGTAAAATTCCAGAATTATTATAGAAAATTATATAATGGTAGGGTGGTACTACCAGTCAATGAGCGCAATTGGCGTTCTTTTTCAATTGCGCAGTTTTTTTAATACAGATCATATCTTCACTTTTTAACTAATTAATTAATTAGTTTTTTATTTCTGTATTATTTCTTTGTTACCGTTATGAAAAGTGCATTGTTATCTAACTGGGGTTGCAACATATACTATTTTTTTAGTTTTAAAACAAATTGGAATGACTTAAATTTTGATTGTTTTTATATTTTGTCAGACTAGTAAACCTTTTGGTGGACTAGTAAACTTTTGACTTTACTTAGTCCCACTGTCTAGTAAAATAAATGCCGAAGTTCTACCCCTGCTTTGGGTCATAGAACCAATTCAACTTGACTGCCCAAACGGCAAATTTGAGCAATTTTGGTAATTTGCATAAATCCAAGATGGCCTTTGGTCATATCTTAAAAAATTACTTTAGAACCACCTATCTTAGAATTATGTGTAATATCTCTTTTTAGCAGAATTGCAGCATTGAAGAGAAATCAATTAATTAAATAAATTACCCAGCGTAGGCAAAATATAGTAACACCAGGTTTTAACAGGCAAAACCTGTTGGTAACAGTGTCGGACATCGTTTGCGAAACCTCAATGACATTTATGTTCTGCAGAAAATGACAAGACTTTACACTTTGTGACTAAGAACTTATCTCCGTTTTTGGTAGCAGACTTCTTGAAGAATGTTAAAAAGTGATTCTTAAGGTTGAACATGTCTTTGTCTGTCATGGATGTGACATCAAGCCATTCTCTAATCATGTCCTCCCATCCGGAATGTAACTCTACAACCTCCCTCTTTCTTTGTAATTTCTCTATTACGCCACCAAAGTCATGGTCACATGGCAAATAGCTGTGTTCCCTGACAGAAAGGCGATGCATAACCTTGTCGAATATACCATTCAGTACCAATGTCTGAAGGTAGTTCGCCATGGTGTGATTGTGGTTTTGTCCTCTCTGTATTGGGGATACTGCTATATTGTAATGTGACAGACAACTTACAACTTCATTTACACCTCGCTTGGCTTGTGTCTCTGGTCACGTGTACATATTACTTTTGCCTGTTTTAGCAGAATTAACTCCGAACACAAACAAACACAACTGCCTCAAGTAAAATACGTCACCTGTTGGTAAATCAGGAAATGGCATATTTTGTTTGAAGTCGAAGCATATACATTTAGTATAAGTCCCCTGCGACAGCTCTTTCAACTTTGCCTTAAAACACTTTAGCCTTCATAGATTAGAGAACTGTGCTGTTCGTAGATTAGAGAACTGGTGCTGCCCTCTAGAGGTTATCCACAAGTGAATTCTAAAAGGGCCCAATTGCTGGAGTTGGGCCCTTTTAGAATTCACCACATAATGTATACCGTTCCTTGTGCGACATAAACAGTGATATTGGGTCTGTTTATAACGTATTCATATGCGTTGCTATGTGAAGACTACAATTCGTGCAAAAAGTGGAAATCAAAAAATTGTGGAGTTGGGCCCTTTTATAATTCACGTATTCAATTGTAATGTGCACTGTAGTAAATATTTACTAGATGAGAGCAATCCAGAAATGACTAACACATTTGTGTTTCCTCTAGGCATGGGATGTACATGGCAACGCCCTTATTAGATGTACCATCATTAAAATCAGGTAAGTAAAAATTGTGTTTGTTTTAAGTTTTCAGTCTCATGAGAATGTTTGAATGGGAATCTTAGAAGTTGAAGGCTTTGTCTTGGAATTGGAGCACAGATTGGACTGGCGTCTACATTATTTGCATGGGTACTACAGTAGCACCTGGTAATTGTCATTGACCTAGTCACCTCCCTCTGCTTGCAATGATGTAAGGTTGATATTTGATATGATATGTCCAACCAATAGATAGCAATAACATTTTGTCATTTACATCGAGTTATCTACCAAAACATTGATATTGAGATAAAAAATAGTAATGTATATTGTGAGAGGTATGGAATTTGTTAGTCAAATGGCGTGTGACATTGCTAAGAAACTAAGGAATTTATCCCAGTATCAAAATAATAGCTTTTTACATGATAACTGACTTAAAACTGACAGGGAGTAAATTCTACAAAGTTAGTGTGGCAACCAAGAAAGCTCAAGTTCCAGTGTTCATCTTAACTATGGAAACAAAACATAGATCAGTATCTGATGACTTGACATATAATTGTACAGATCTTGACAATATGTAATGATTATACAGTAATTTATGAAGTGTCACTGAGCAAGAAAAATGATTGTCAAACTATTTTAAACTCACTGATGTTGTGTGATGTGTTTGGAAGTGATATGGAGAAGGCACTTTGTTTTGGCTTTTATTCAACTGTACTGCTTAAACGAGATAATACACCATCCTGCAGTTGTCATGATAAATACAATGAATAGATATGTGACTAAAATTAATATATAAAGACATTGCATAAATAAGTTATACAATAATTTATAAATAAATAAGTGAAACTAGATTAAAAAAAAATAGTATTGGCTAAAACACAACATAATATTATACATGAATTAATAAAAATATTAAATAAAGAAATTTATAATCCTAAAACTAAATTTAAAAATGCAGTCCAAAATTAAACAAAATTGGCTGTTACAATATAAATGATTGGATGATCGGGATTGCTGTTCTGTGGATTACTTCATCGTTAAATTCTGTAACTGCTGCATGTGTCAGTGAATTGCCACAGTGGGATAGAACACACATAAAATAAGTTGGCTAATTGCTAATAGCAAGTGGGTCACGATACATGGCGAGACTCTGCGCGACTGGAGCTGATTGGGGACTGGACACAAGAATAATATTCTAAAGATGGATGACAGTTGTAGCTTCCGATTGATGAATACTAGGAAAATCAGTTCATAAATATCTTGTATTATACCTTTCTTATCTTAAATGTCCGATTTAATATTGAGTTTACCACACTATCATAGACATATAGCGATTTACATAGTGCAGATAATAGACATGATTTTAGGCCATATGTGTCTTTTACGGGATTTGCATTTTACATTGCTGTATGTTGTGGTTTCGATAAGCACTTATATCTGACAAGTTGTCTAAATGCACATAATCATAACACATGTATATGTTTGGCCCAAACAGGAAAATGGCACTCTTCATTATTAGTCAAGATCGCCAAACACAAGTACTAACCGGCGATGCCATGGCAACCAACATTATCATTGATTAAAATTCATAATTTCCATGATCATTGTCACCAGCAAAGTGTTCCATTGGTTCTGCTTGTAATAATCTTTTGCACAATATAACTGAAATACGCTATTTGGGAACAGTTCGATTACTACAACCAAAAACAAAACAAAGTCCGATATGTTAACATGGACAATATGGACTTACTGCCCCCAACTGCCACCAGCCTCGTTTTCGCGCGCGATACTTACACGCCCTATTGGCTATAGGTGACTGCTGCCCACTGCCACATACATTGAAGGTCAGGTGGGCTGCCTGGAAAGCATAGCTAATTGGTATTCCATCCATGACAGGCTGCTTCTGCAAGTTTTAATTAAGCTGTTTCTTAAAAACTTGATTTTCTATATATGCAAGTTCAGTTTATTTTGATACTTATTTAATAATCTTTAAGATGGTGTGACCGTCGTATATCGTCACCTGTAGATGACAAACATGTTTTTATTCAGAACAACTATATAATGATATATCATACACTTTATTGATATCACACAAGGCTTGGTGGAATGGAAACATTTAACTCCATTTAAGACCACAGTTTAGCTGTGTTTCTTATCATCTCATGGATAACCAATGAAAGTGCAAATTAAAAGACTAGGCAGTGACCATGATTCACCAAAACACATTTCACTCACAATTACAAACTTGGACTTCAAGGCCTCTTAGCCCTTTTGATTCTTTCACAAAATAATAATTACAAACCAAATTATTTTAAAATAATAACATACTGTTTGTAATTTTTGTAGTAATTATTTATTCAAAATGAAAATTAAAGTGTGGCAATTGTGTTTTAAATATGTATATTTCAAAATTTCAATTACCTGGACAAACCACAATTTATTTTTTTAAATTTTGAATTTTTTAGGTTTACATATATATTTAGATATATACATATCACAAGCAGTTGTGATTTGTCATCAGGTTTCATTAAGAAATGACGGAACAGAAATGGTTAATGCAGAAGAAATGTTAGTTCAATAAATGAAGTTTACAGTGCGAAAAATTATATAATTTGCCATTATGATAATTTTGAAGAGTCATGTGCATAATGCATATAATGGCAAGTCAAGCAATTCATAAATAAATACGTTTTGCTTATCTTGACCAAACTTAGGCATTTATGGGGAATTTTGAAGTGACATTGCAGTATGTGTGCATCCCATTACAGTTGAGGTTCACCAACATTTAGTAACTAATCCTTCCATGGACTACTTTCACAGAAATAAAATATTAGATAGAATAAGAAACAATTGCACACATCATTCTAATACTCTGAAAGGTACATGGGACAAATTAGCAAAGCAGTCAATGAGCATTCACTCATTAAAAATAATCGAATCCTGTTTCAAATATCTATGTCTATGCATGCATGCATGCAGCTAAGTTGTTATGCACTCAGAAAGTGCATAATTTCTTGTGTCAGATCTACAAGTATATTTTTCTGTTTTAGGAAAGGGAGTGTGGTGATTGATGCAATTCTCCTATTCAACCAAAGTAAGCTCATTGAACTGCTGGACAATGTGAGTGACAACATTGAGACAGCCATAGGAGAGCAGTTTATAAAGAGTGGCGTCCTTTTGTTTAAATCCTCGGAAATCACTATCAGCACAGGTATGTATTTTCATGATACCATTATCCATGTCTATGTATACTATGCAGGCCTACTCTCAATGCAACATAGCTTTTCATATAATTATGTGAATCATAAATATGTACATACATATATATATACATATTTATATATATATATATATATATATATATATATATATATATATATATATATATATATATATATATATATATATAAGGCAGACTATGCATTTAGACGTCCCACAGGAGACCGGCCATATATTTTTATGTAACTGATTTTCCAAGTATGTATAATTGGAACATTGTCTATAATACAAATACACACCACATACTACAATACTGTTATGATATTGTAATAAATAACATATATACACAAAAATCGGTCTCCTTACAACCTATATGCTTAGATGCCGCGTACGGGAGACCGGTGTGTAATCGGAAGTTAGTTATTAGTTATACTTATTTGCAGTAGTATATATTTAACGCTGACCTGGTATATCCAAAACCCAATACACCAATAACAATAACAACGTAAATATATATATGCAGATACACAAATTGACAGCATTTAACAAATGTACAATGTATGGCTAGCAGATCCATCAAATATTTGTTTTATTAATGTGTGTATATATTTATTAAAATTAATACATATCAAACAAGCATATAGTACACTGAGCACGAAACCCTAACCCCTCAATCAAAATATAGCAAAACTTTTAAACTATAAGCACTGCCGGGGTCCCATACGCGGCGCCTTATGCACGTAAATATATACAAGTGTCTGCAATAAATGTGCTCAAAACCAATCAAAATATATTAAAATAAAGTTTATAATAATTGCATAAGTTAATTCCTTTATATCTAAACTAATTCCACTAACAAGGATAATCATTAAATAAATGCATCAGTTATGCAATCACACATCAAAACTTAAGGAGACCGGCTCCGGTCTCCTGAAAACAGCGGTCTCCCGTACGCGGTGCTATATGCATAACTGGTCTCCCGTATGCAGCATTTAACCTTATATGTATATATATATATATATATATATATGTATATGTGTATATATATATATATATATATATATACATATATACATATATATATATATATATACATATATATATATATATATATATATATACATATTTGTTATAATATTATGTATATATGATATATATATATATTATATATAATATTATATATATATATATATATATAATATATATATTATGATATATATATATATATATACATGTATATATGCACTGTCCATATATATATATATAAAATATGTGTATGTATATATATATATATATATATATATATATATATATATATGTAGTTAAATATCCAAATGATTCACAAGATAGATTTAAAATTCTATATAATATATGCATGTTGTGTTTATGTTGATGTTTGTCTTTAAAATGGATGTGACTTTGGTGTCTACTGGTTTGATGCATATTTATTTATCTAAAAATATTGGTATGACTGGTATTCTCTCACTATGAAAAGTAATATTCTGACCAACTATACAATGAAATATCATACTCTCTATTGATATCAACTGCATTCTGATCATGTATGTTTCGAAGTAGATAACTCCACCTTGACAAAAACACTAATGACCACTCCTGTCACCGTATTCACACAATTTTGCTGTTTCTGTTCATCTCATGGATAATTAAATAAGTTGTCTTTAAAATGATATGACTGTGGTGTCTACCGATTAAAGATATATTGTCACCTGTAAGTGACAATTGACAACTTTAGGTAGACAATTTTATATTCTAGACTTTATTGATATTTTCTGCTCTTTTCAAAAAAGTGGGCTGTTTTTTCTGGTCATCTCATATGAATAACCAGACAAAATGCAAATTAGGTGATTACTGTGAAGAGACTTGGTGGTGACTATGATTCAGCAGAACAGATCTATTCTTAATTACCAACTCACTATGTATTTCAAAGGACTTCAGGGCCACTTGACCTATTTTTTGCTGCATCCTTCATTCACTTTTTAGATTCAAACTCAATTTTTTTCTGGTGTCCCCTAATAAGGTTAGATATTTGTAGTAGTGCAACTCAAATATGATTCCTGCTAGATAAATATTTAAATATATATTTCATTTTTTAAGGTACGCCACTGCCGACCATGAAAACATCAACTCCAGTGACCCCAACATCATCTGCAGGATCAAAATGGAAAACCATATACATCTTGCCAATACTTATTGGTGCAGCTATTGTAGCAGGTGTGATCATCTATGCATTGACACGTTGTTACAGTGCAAGACATTCTCAAAGTCGTGCTCCAGAAAACTCTGCAGTGGAACAGGCACCTGCTGAGTACACCTACATTGCAGAAAGGACACTTGCTAACACTCCCAAGAAACAACAACAACCACATGATGACAACTATAACAGAAAGCAACGCAACAAAGGTCAAGGTCGCAAGAATAACCGTGGAAGAGGCAGGAATGTTGCAGTTAATCAGAACTCTAATGACAACCGCCATGGTCAGTTGAATAACAGCCGTGGGATAACTAGAAGCGAGCCAAACCCAAGTGGTCAAGCATATCACACTGCTCATACTGATAAACAGTTTCAGCACAGGTCTGCAAATTATCCAGGCTCTAGAAATAATCCACCTACATCTAACTATCCGGCATCTTCTGGTTATTTCGCATCTGCATCATCTCGTTATCCAGTATATTCTGGTTATCCGGCTTCTTCTAGTTATCCAGCATCTGATGGTTATCCACCACCTTCTGGTTATTCGACACCTTATGGTTATCCAGCATCTTCTGGTTATCCAGTAGTATCACATTCACAAAGAGCTATGGTGCCTCATGTAGCCAGGGCTTACAATCGGGGTCAAACAGCCAGAAAGTAATTGCAGTTCATGGGAAACAGAAAGCAGTTTGTGCACTAATCTATTTTTTGGCACTAATCATTTGCAACTACACTGTACTATGAATATTTACACACCAATGATTTACCCTGAACATATTCACAACATAGTTGGTTAAAATTAATTTAAGTCTCATAGTCCCGAGAGACTGACAGATTCATAACCATTTGCTGAACCAAAAAACAACCAGCACTTTGAATTTGCTGTGACATGGTAACATTTTGATACAATTCAAATGGTGAAGATTGTGCCAGCTGCTGTGTTAGTTTATTGTATTCCATTCAGTTAAGAATCGGACTTACAGATTTATTTTGTATGTGATAAGCAGGAAAGCATAATATGCCATAATGTGCATATAGCAGATGTAGCACTATTAATCTGTCCTCTCAAAATGAAACACCTGAGGCTGATAACATGCAATCTGTTGAATATGGGTCATCCCACAAACATATATATATATAAACTGTATATATATATATATATATATATATATATATATATATATATATATATATATATATATATATATACATATACATATATATATATATATATAAATATATATATATATATATATATATACATATACATATACATATATATATACATATACATATACATATATATACATATACATATATATACATATATATATATATATATACATATACTATATATATATATATATATATATATATATATATATATATATATATACATATATACATATATATATATATATATATATATATATATATATATAATATATATATATATATACATATACATATATATATATATACATATACTATATATATATATATATATATATATATATATATACATACATATATATATATATATATAATATACTATATATATATATATATACATATATATATATATATATATATATATATATATATATATATATATACATACATATATACATATATAAATGTGCTAGTGTAGAAACATAATAGTTACAAGCAGGATGTGTCCCCTCTAAATGACTCTCTCTAGATCTCTGTGAGTGCCTAACTGTACATCTGTAATTACATATCTGAGAATATTGTAATATGAAAGTGTGTGTTGCATGTATAAATAATAACTGTGAAAAACCTGAGTAGGCTAGGAATGTAATAATCAGAAATACCAATAAAAGCTTAATTGTATATTTTATTCACCAGCTAACTTTATCACATATTAAAGACTAATAAATCAATGCTTTATGTATTTCTTTCAGTTATTGATGGATACCAGAACAGCCAATTATAGTAATATGTATGTGTGTGTGTATACATATATATATATATATATATATATATATATATATATATATATATATATATATATATATATTGACAATCGGAGAAGATGACTGTTATTTCCATGATACACCCCTTTACCTACATGATTCTATTGGGGACATCTGAAAATGCCAGATGGGTTTGGTTAGTCTGACTTTTTCTGTGTAGATATACCAAAGGGAGCATACGTCCACTTCCATACTTCTTCGCTTCTTAGTTAGTATATTTCATTAAGAGTTCATAGGGTTGTTATTCTGTTCAATAATCAACTTATGCTCTGCTTTGAGCATACGTTATTGCTAAACATGTTTATTATTTGTAAAATAAACTAATTTAAATGTTTTCAGTGGTTGATATGAATATCACTGGTCATTCTGTTAAGTATCTTAACAGCATGCATATATTCCTGTGTTGTATATACACAATATTGGATGATGTTCAGATGAGTGTTTATCATGTTTGTGGAACAGTTGCATGCTTTCTATAGTTGTGTCTAACAGGATTTACATGCACACCCACCACTCTGATTAATTACCTTTAATTAGGAGCCCAAGAAATGCATGTGAAAAGTTTGTCTTTAGCATAATGTTTCAAAAAAAGATTTCCTTGCTAACCACAACATATATCTACACAATAGTACTATGACTATGCTGACTTTGTGGACATAGTGGCAATATTTCCTTGCAGATGTCAAGGTTCGCTCACCTCTTTCAATGTTTATTAATTTCTTTGGACCATTGGCATCTGTTCTAGCTACAGAATGCATGTAAAAAACATGAAGATATAAATTTTTTAGTTGTTGATTTACTACAGAAGAGAGCTCTTCTGATGCTTTCTGAAATAAAAACTTTCTCAACATCAATAACTAATATTGTGTTATTTGGTTTGTTTTTCACTGTTTGCCTTATCTTACCTCTTTGGGCCACATGGTCCACTTGACTGCTATGCGACTCCTCTACCTTGCTCTGTCAATGGCTTCACATTTGGTTTAGCTCAATGTTATCGTTCTTAGTTAGACCATAGTACAGTATAATCAAAAGCTCATAATTTTATTTCTATTTAAACTAAATAATCTTGTATAAATATGTGTAAAATATAATTAGTATGTCATGCAGAGCTGATCAGGCTGTATGTGGTACACTAATTTACATCAAAGACAACAGTGTTATTCTGACAAGATAACAAGAAAAAGACAACATAAAATTATTGAAAAAATCTTGCACAAATAATATATAAAATATATTTTTAAACACCCTTAATAGTATTACAAGTAAATATTGACTCATCAGATTTTAGAAGTTTTAACATTGTGAGATTTGTTACTGTATCATTGTTTCTGGAAGCCAAACACTGGGTTTTATTTTGATATTCTTGCAGTTGGGATCACAGTGTGGTTGATATACAAACAATATGTACTGTATGTTCACCAATAGCTGGTAGCCATATTTTTTCTCAAGATAAACAGTTGCAATAAAATATAATTGCTGGGAGATGTGGTTAGCTAAGTTTTATTTAATGTGCAGAGACCATACATGCACAAATATCTATAGCACTGTCTATACTCGTTCATAGAGTTGAGTGAACAGGAGTAATGTAGTGTGAACTAAATTGCCCCAAGGTGTACATCATACATATTTACCTCGAGGAATGTAGAGTGGTCTATACAACCTTCATCAAACTTAAGTTACGGTTTAGTCACATCCACATTATAAGCTGAAGTTAGTGTCAACTTGAATTTAGTTAGTTTAGTTATGCATCAGAGCTTTTTGGTATTATGGGTAGATATCGTGTGATACAAGCAGGAGCAAGAATGGTGAAGGAGGATTGACAAACATATTTTCTCTGTAGCTTCAGGGGCCTAGCCAGGATTTTGCATTGGAGGGGCTGTCTGACAACCAAGCAAATTCTGTATACACAGACGCGCACGCGCGTGCGCGCGCACGCGCGCGCGTGCACACACAAATCAAACCCACTTGCTTAAACTGAATACCGACATAACTACCAAGTTCACTGACCAATGTAGCTGGCAATTCAAACCATTCACAGAAGGCGTTAAACTTAGAAAGTAAGACAGAAATGACACATTATTAAGACATGAACCCATAACTCCTACATAATATACACCTATAGTTGGCCATGACATTCCTCATAATACATCTCTCAAACCTACTGACAAATACCAATATGTATAGTCACTTACTTTGATGAAACAATAATTAGACATTCCTACCTGCTCATATATGATGAGCTGTTGATGTTCAACATGTTAACATTGCTGCTTATTAAAATTAATAAATTCGCTATAGGAAATGTCAATTATCCAGTGCAAGATCGACTACATAATTTCCTTTGGTTATAATGAGGGTTACAGCAGATGCAAACGCTTTGAGGAAAGTCAAAGGGATGATGGAAGATAGATGCCTATCATGTAAATTTAAAGGACAGGTGCTCAGCTTGTGTGTTATCTCGACATACATAAATGGACCAGAGATGATGGCACTGACAGAAACAACAGGAGAAGATCAAGGATTGTGAAAAACAACCTGGTAAGAATAATCATGGGAGATTTGATAAGATAAGAATGGATGAACTGAGAGTGGAGGTTGGAGTGAAGGACAGTTTTAACAAGAAATTGGTGAGGAGTAGATTGACATGGGCTGGTCATATGGAAAGAATGGGAGATGAAAAACTGGCAGAGAGCAGATGCCCGGAAAGTGGAGAGGAAAATCAGGCAAGGAAGATTGAAATTGTGATGGGGGATTGCAATAAAAGAAACATAGAAAGAGTGGGAGAAGAATTGGTAAAATGGGCAACAGATAGAATGAATTGGAGACTGCGAATGAAGTTAGAGAAAAGTGACAGAAAAAAAATGAAAACGGAAATAATGGTCAACTCACTCCTGACAATAGAGATGCCAAGAAAACAACAATAAAAATTTAATTTGACCCTAGTTTAGTAACTGGGCAACTATTATTTTGATTCCTTAATGTAAATAATAGCTCTCACGCATGTTGAGAATTATGACATTTTCGTTGACCTGTCACCTCTTAATTGGGTACAAATGGAAAATTCCTAACTTACCGGTAATCCTATTTGAATTATGACACATTTCTTTATGAAAGGGTAGCACTGGGAAGGAAAGTCTTACACAGGTATCATTATACCCTCTGTACTT
This sequence comes from Ridgeia piscesae, assembly GCA_025642075.2. Classification (NCBI taxonomy): domain Eukaryota; kingdom Metazoa; phylum Annelida; class Polychaeta; order Sabellida; family Siboglinidae; genus Ridgeia; species Ridgeia piscesae. The sequence continues at coordinate 142,221 of JAODUO010000984.1, forward strand.
TTTGACTCTATGAATCAGGCAGTCAGTCATTGGTCCTCCACTCTCCACCATCCTAATTTTCCGGGATTGGGGGCCTCCTGGCCCCCTTCTGGCAACGCCACTAGCACCAACAACCAACAATCTAGAATCAACTCCCTATTACAATTAAATCTTCAGAAACTATATATTGCCACCATTCATAATAAAATTAAAATGTATTTGTTTGAAATTGCTTGTCCACCATAACTTTTCAGCAGTTCCATGCTCCAGTGATAACCTTTGCCATGATTAGTGTTTGTTGCACCTCTGAGCTTGCATTTTCAAGGATATAGGTGCTGTTGAAGTGTTACAATTATTATTATTATTACTATTATTATTATATTGATATAATTGCTTATTTTGTCGTTTGTTTACTCATTTGTATATTTTGCTACCCCAAACTAATATGCTATAGTGGGCATATATTATATTGTAGGTTGGGTATGCAGTGTTTTAGACTCTTAGGAATACCACATATTCTTGATATTTTATTAACATAAAACTTTGATAGATAGACCATGTTAAAATAGAGTCTATTATTTAAAAAAAAATTGTGTCACTCATTTTACCAGTATGTTATTGAGTGCTATATTAGATATTTCATGGTTCTTATATTTTCTCTGCTTATTGTAGAAGATCATAATTTAAGTTTTTGTAACGTTCAGGGAAAGTTTGTTGCTAGCCAAATTTTTATTTTAGTCAATTCTGAATTTGTACTGTTTGGTATAGCCAAGTCATTGTTTTGTATGTTGTGGCAGTGTCATTGACATAGGTATATATATGACTGGACAGGTGGTTGCTGCTGCAAGATCATTGATGTATAAAATTATTAGGAATAACAGTGTCCTTGAAATTGAGTAATTATTTCTAAGGTTGACTCTGTGTGATTATATTGTACATATTGTTATTTGTGTAGTAAATAGTTGCAAGAACCATTCCAGTTCAATATTTTTATCATAATATTTACGTTTGTTGATAAGGTTTGTATAGTTGATTGTGTCAAAGGCTTTTGACAGACCCATAAATATTGCCATTGGCGGCTCTTTTTGTAAATAAAATATTATTATTATTATTAATTTATTCAGCCTCCGTTGCCGGAGAAGAAACATTACATACATGTTCATATGTACAATCGCATATAACGGACACACGGTGTATATTCTTTCAACTAATTCAGCTATTGCAAGCGAGTTCTCTGAATACGGGAGCCTTGTGATAAACACAAAATGTAGGGCCTAATGCATGCTAATTTTGGAATACCGTACAAACATCTTAAGTACAGAATCTTTTGCTGCCAGTTCGTATATAAAACTCATCCTATGATAAATTGCCGTGACGTCATGTGAATATCGTCCTGGCCGCGACCACAAGCGCGCGCAGCTAGTATGTTGTGTTAACGAGTTTGTTTGGGACGAGTTGTATCCGATCGAGTGTTCAATGGTGTCGTGTTTATACGGGAAGCTGTTTATACTGGCTGCGTTGTGTTAACTACGGATCTTTTCTATTTGGCTGGCGTTTTAATTTTATGTCACTGATTTAGGCGTTGCCGTTGGTTAACATGTTGCTGTTTTGTGTAATAGTTATACTGCTAAGTGTGAATAATGCTGTTGCAATAAGTACCGGTAAGTTTTACATTCCTGGTCGTACGTTCACGTTTCTCGCGTCATTGCCAGTATGGACGCGTCGTCTCGTCGTACTACTGCTAGTAGGCCTACTAGCATTTAATAAGGATATTCGATTAATATCATAAGTCCGTTATAATAACATGACTAACTATAGGGGTGCCTACCGTAAAAAAATGCTTGAAATAAATACTTACAATTTATAAGACCTGTTGGCAGTGTTAATTGGCCTAAATTATTACGGCCTTTTAAAACCGTTTTTCCCCACCTTATTATCGACGTGTATGTGTTCGCAATGTGATTCTACATCACTTCCGGTACAAAGAAGTCATATTTAATTTTTTTTAATTCGTGTTTTCGAACAATTTAAACACGCTGAGTCGAAGTAAACAACGCGATGTCACCGCTGCAAATATGGCGCGAGCTGTAGGCGCCTCCCAGAGACGCCTCCCATCGGCGTCGCGTTGTTTACTTCGACTCGGCGTGTTTAAATTATTCTAAAACACAAATAAAAAAAATCATCTGACTTCTTTGCATTGGAACTGATGTAGAATCACATTGCGAACACATACACATCGATATAAGGTGGAAAGAAACGGTTTTAAAAGGCCGTAATAATAATTTAGGCCAGTTAAGTATAAGATTACCGTTTTTTGTCTTTGGAGTCTTGTATGTACAATAACATAATTTATAAATTTAATAAATATGAGCATTATTCATAATTAAATGAGAACCGAAAGAAACAACCACAAGTCACAACTGGGACATCATACAGCATATGGCTGTTTAAGGATTTATTTTCATATGGCATGACATTGACAGGCAGTACTTAGTAATTGTGTTTTGAGAACTTGGTCATTCCGAATGAATGCAACCAAAATTCCACAAATTGGTTGCTGTCATCTGTTAAATTTTGGAATAGATCAGTATGGTAATAGGAAACTAAGAGTCTTTGGCAAGAATCCAAAATTTGAGCGTTCTAGCTTAAACAGTTTTTAAGTTATGACAGTTTAAAATTTGGGACTTAGACATTTTTCGACCGCTTGTTTAAAATAAATAATTGTATTTACATTTCACTAGTCAGTATCTTCTGCACTCTTTAGCCTGTGTCAGTGAAATTGTGTGGAGTTGTTCTATATAATATAGAGATTACATAACTACAATTAGAACATAAATACAGTGTACAGTTAAGATGAAAAACATCATGATTTATTTTAAATATCACTTACGAGAGGGTTTTCAGACCCTGATTGTGAGCAAAATACACATACCTTAGATACAAATTGTACATATTTGGTATTTAAACATACAAAATGTGCAAATCTGAGAAATATGGCAAGTCTGATTGCCTTAATTATGAATCTATGCAAAGATGGTATGTTATTATATTTCTTAAAATCAACTTCTGACCGAAAAAAGTCGACGAGGCATAGCTTATATTGTCACAAAACTTTTCTTATGTGTAAGCTCATTCCTATAACTCAAATAACTAGTAAGTCTCAATATCCTTCCGAGGTTCCTTCACACACAAAAATGGCATACGTCTGGGTGCCCCAATTTAAAAAATAAATTGCTTGTGATATACAAGAGGGTTTTCAGACATTGATTGCAAGCTAAATATGGATGGTTCAATGAACTGTTGTGCCAGTTTGATATAATTATATGCATAACATTGTGTATTATCAAAGCAATATGACATGCCTGACTCTCTTAATTATGAATCTACACATACCCAAATGTGCTAAAAAAAATCTAAAAAATTAGCAATCTTCTGACCATAAAAGGTTAACGTGGATTAGAAGATATTGTTATGAAACATTTACCAGCCATAAACTAATCGAAACACATAAATAACAAGTAACTCTCAATATCCTTCTCCAAGTTCCATGCTTCCTTCTCAAGAAGAATGAGGACCCATTGGTACCCAGAACTTACCAATAAACCACTTGCGAGCAGGTTTTCAAGCACGGATTTTGTGTTAAACATATGTGTTGTTGGTAATATTTGTAAATATCAGATATCTATGCATATCAGTATACATTTTCAGGGAGTTTTGCTTGTCTTGTTGTCTTAATTATGAATATGTACATATTAAAACTTGTGTATATAGATCTGTTTACAAGGCATAAAGCAAACACAAGCAAATTTATAAAACTTCTCATACAAATATAAGTTATATAAATTATAATTTACTGACAGTTCTACCTTGTGGGAATGGGTACATTTTCAATTTATGTCACAGTACTTACATGTACAGGGTACACGTATACTGCTTTTACCCAGTGATGGGTCTGCTGCCCAGTACACAAATTTCAAGAATGTTGCAAATATTCGTCACCAGAGTGATGACTTTGCAACCAGCCATGGTAAAAACACATGCGATGGAACTGGAGGAACAGTGAAACGGCTGGCACCACGGGCAAGTCTTCAAAGTCCACTGGAAGGACAGATCTTGTCAGTGAGACAGTTGTTTGACTGGTGTGTGTGTAATATCCAACATATTACATTCTTTTTCGTCACTGCTGCTGACGTTGACAGCCACAGAGCATTGTTAGATGACCGATTTGTATCTGCTTGAACCATCCCAGGAACACGAGATAAGCACTCGTTTGTTCCACTGTCTCACACTGACATGAAGGTCAGCAGATTATCAGGTGAAGAAGTTCACCTCATTGACAAGCAGGGAAACATGGATGTCCCAGCTGTCCAAGGTCCAACAAGCCTGCCTTTCCAGCCAGGCACACACATGTTGCTTCCATGTATGATGGACACTGGTGGTTAGGTTGCATAACTGAAGTCTGTCTGAAACATGAGGACTACATGCAACCTTGTGGGCAAGCAGTGTTATTCAGCTGGCCAAAGAATGATGACATGTGTTGGGTTCCACATGCACGTGTGTTATGCTCTGTTCCGATCCCACGAACAAGAAGCGAGAGACAGTGCAAAGTTGCTGATGCAACCAGGGAGGAGATTGGTGTTGCATTTGAAATATTCCAGCAAATGCATCAATGAGACATATCCCTATGACTTTGTTGCTGGGTGACATTATTAAAAAAAAAAAAAAACTTCAGTTGTTCACTACATCTGACAAAAATTTGAAGATCAATATGCACAGAATCACTACTGTCTAGTAAACGTTTTGTAGCTCATTATTTTATAGATCTATACCATTTTTAATATGACATTGTACAGATTCATAATTAAAACAGTCAAACAAGTACAAATTCCTTAGAAAGTTGTGATAAATATGCCTAAGAACAGTGTGTTAATAACTCTGAAATTGTTAAATTAATGCAGGTAGAGCAAGAGTTGACACGCAAAGAACTAAAATTGACTAAAGGTTCAAAAAAGTTCATAGAAGTAAAATTGTTCAAAAGGTTCAAAGAACTAAAATTTACCACAGGTTCAGAATTTACATAAATATGCTCATTATTGGGATAACATGATTCGCCTTTCAAATAACCTTAAATTACTTATTTAGAATGACTTTTGCCGAAAATACTGCGACTTCCAATTTCATAGGCGGACGATGAATTCCAGCACCAGTATTGTGTTTTGTGTGGCAAAGTTTTATGCCTAACATTTGCAGTATACTGCATCATACGACTTCAGCCTAGCATTATACTGATCTTTTCTAACGAGATGCAACCTATTTATCTTATTTTCAAACAATTAGTAACTACAAATCTTGATTGCAATTAAAAAGCCATTGACTTGAAGCCCAGTTGTAGTGATGATGTGCGAAACCAGGACTGGCAGGAGGGAAATGCGATTGATCACTGATGTTGGCACGAAACAAACAATGCCTTGCTCCATATTTATTGAGTAATTGATGCTAATCCAACAATTTGGACCCCTCCACTTTTTAAAATGTTGCCCTACTATTAATATGTGAATCAATTGAGTGTAATTTGAATATGATAAACATAATTTGGTAACAAGATAAACAAAAAAACTGCTTTGTTTATTCACTTAAACCCCGTTCTGTAGTAAGTATGCTATTAATTTCTTTGCTGTGAATATAAATCTAGTTTCTGTCCGTTTTGGTTGGTTGGTTGGTTTTGTAAGCACATTCATTCAATAATTAGATGTAGCGATTTTCAAGTTGAAAGGGTTAGACCTGCAATTGTACCTTTCTACTTTCAGATTATGAGTTTTTCCAGTCAGAGAATGCGACCTTTACGTGTGAGCATAGCAAGACATTGAGTGAGTTGTCCCGAGTGGAATGGAAGATAGGCACACAAAGCTGTGCCCTGATGTACATTAAAAATGGAGCCATCAAAAGCACAACGTACAATTGTGGCTTTGAACATCGTGCAACAAACTTCACCTTAACTAGTTTAATGTTGTCCGAAATGAAATCATTCGATGATGGTGAATTCAGCTGTACTACAACATTGGCCGATCGCACCACCGTAGACGTTGTCACACATTTCAATGTGTCTGTCAAAGGTAAGTTTCTGTTAATACTTCTGTTAGTGTTAAGTAGAGGAATAGACGTATTTCAAATTTTCAATGTCAAAGATAAGGAATTAAGCTTCGATTCATGATCATTTATTAATTGTGTTGTTTTTGTGTTGTTAATTTGTTGTTTCATTCTGTGTGCAAGCATGTATAAATGTATCAAATTCAGTTTATTTCATAGTAAACTCTTATTACACTATGACTGTGTTTTCATACTCCATCACAATAATGTGCTTTTACATCATTTGTGTGTTTTAGATATCTATTGGTTTTTCTGAATAGTAATGAATATGTTCGACTGGTAAACGTTAGCTGTACAATTACATAAACCAGCAATAATTATTTGTGTGCATTCAATGCATAGTACATTTTTAATTAGCAGAATTTTTTTTATTTTACCTGTCTGAATACACATGGTCACTTTGATACATCTGTCAGTCTCAGTGCAATTTCACACATTTTATGGGTAGTATGTACATGCTAAGTATGATTACAAATGTTGTAATGTCTGTTTGAAAATGTTTGTCATAAACTTTAATGAAGTGCATACTGAATATCGGCAGTTACAATAATAAAACAGATAGTAAACATCAATGACACATTAAGTTAAATAACAAATATACCACTCCACTGACAATCCATGTTATGCTTATAAAGTTTAATTTAGGGTTATGATTTGAGTTCACCAATATTTCTTAAAAAAACAATTAATTAGCAACACTTAACTAGCTTAGTTACCCTACATACCTTTTGAAAGCAATCATATATATAGTCACAAAGCATGCAAAGAGTTAGTTTGTTTTGTTTCATCTTGTTTTTTGTTAAAGGGATCCTGTGATAATTTTAGACTCTGTAATGTACCCAGCTTTAATCCTTTCAACCAAAGGTCCACCATGCACTGTTTACACCAATCTCTCAGAAAACATTCAGCAACTTTTTATCAAATCTTGCATAGACTTATTTTAGGGTTTTCATGACAGAACATTGCAACAACTCATGTAATAAGTGCATCAAATTTATTATGGCAAAAATGGGGCCGTCCGGTCAGATCTCTTTGGGGTCAGCTGTGACAGCCTGAGAACAGGATGTGAGACTGGGATGTTTCACTGACAGATGTGGTCTGGGGCCAACTACTTCACCAATCATGTGACTGTGGTCACATGACCAGGATCCCGGGTCTGCATGTCTCTGGGTGTGAAGTCATGTCAAAAAGATGTGTTGACACTGAATGCCCCAGAATCTGCCACTATGCATGGGAAATCTGTATTTGATAGAAATATTCTAAGGGCCCCATCTAGGGCTGTCAGAGGCCCCAAAACTGGTAAATGTTAACATCTCATAATTTGTTAGTCCTTTGGGCCAAAGATCCAATGGACTTTTGGCATAATTTTATGTAAGCCATCCACTGTGAACTCTCAGATCTCAGAAACAGTTGAAGATTTTTTTTCTTCAAATTTTGCATAGATATTTCTTAGGATCTCAATATGCACAAGAAATGTATACTTGATTGACACATTTTAAAGCCTTCTATAGTCCTTTCAGGCCTAAAAGTGGTACACTTTAAGTTTCCTATTTTATTCAAACACTTTTGTGAAGCTTTTCCTCTAAATTGGTTTAGACGTACCAGGTATGTCTGAGGATATCTTCTTTTTTGTACACAAGAAATGTGTAGTTCACTAGTCTTTTGTAAGGGCATCTTGGGGCCTCCCAAAAAAAGCAAAATGTTGCCAGTTTATGCATGAACGTTTTTCTCCTCAGGACATGTGAACATCTGTGTATTTCACTAGTGGCCACTGGCCAGGCCTCAGTCAGAGGGCGGCTGAACAGTCTTCTATTGTTGATGGATCATAGCATATGGACCCAATGGAAAATGGACCCTGGGTCCATATTGCCTATAGAATATGGACCCCCCCATATAATTTGGACCTGGGGGTCCATATTCTATGGGGGTCCATATACTATATATGTCATATGATATGGACCCCCCCATAGAAAATGGACCCATGTCCATAATCTATAGAGGGTCCATGTTCTATATGTGTTATAGAATATGGACCCCCTATATAAAATGGACCCTGGGTTGTATTGTTGATATAATTTTTTCCTGATGTAATTTAGAAACCGAGCCAGATCTGTGATTCCAAAGGCGTTGCAATTTAGCATCTCTTACAAGTTCTTAGTAGCACGTGTGAGCACTGTTGAAAGGGAGACTGGTCCATTCAAAGTTTCAAAATATGAACTGGTCTTACATGAAACATTAACACAATTATTTTCTCAGTGTATTGTATTTTGTTGAGATGACAATAAATAAACGAATGAGTAAATAGTACTCTTAGTTATAGTTATTCAACCATCCCACAATATGGAACAATTCACACATTTTAGCAGTTAATAGGATACCCAGTTTTCATAGTCAAAGATGACTAACATGGTAGCTAAAATGTAAAAATAATAAAAACAAAATACCAAATACAGTTCAGCTTTTAAAAAGGGGAGTCCAAATTTAATAAGCGGGGTCCAAATTATATAATAGAATATGGACCCGCGGGTCCAATTTCTATAAGGGTCCATATTATATCTGCCAGGGGGCACTGTGGCTAATCTCAAGTGACAGCAGTGATATAGATATAGATCCCAGTTTAAGTGGACAGTACTGTGCCTGCATGTTTTAAGGTATATCTTCATAACTACTGATTTTCTCTAAATGAAAGTTGTGTTTATCCTGATGTTTGTTTAATTATCTTTAATAATATGTAACTGTGAAGTGTCTATACACTGGTTAAGTAAGTGGCAAACGTAGAAATTTTTTATTCTCCACAGCTGTAGAGTTAAAATTCATAGACTTTATTGTCAGCTGCATAAATTCACACAATTTGGCTGTTTCTGATCATCTCATATGAATAACCAGATATCAATTCTAACTGGTATCTGGTTATTCTCTTCATTGTAATCACGTTTAAATGATTACAACGAAGAGCCTATGTCCCTAGGCAGTGCTATGATTAACCAAAACACATAACCTCAAGTAATTTCCTGAAATGAATGTGTTTAGATAGAAGAATAAATCATGTATATTCAACAAGCATGCTATATAGAACATTGCTGTTTTCTTAATGTTCTATTCCTGGTTTTGATTGCAGTGAGACCAAACAGTCAACATCTCCTAGTTAATGACAAATCCTACACCTGCTCTGTTGAGGTGACAGTGGACAATACTGTCGACAATTTAATCTTGAAGTGTTCGGTGGAATCCAAACCTCAAGCCACATTCACCTGGTCCACCGAACCACCATTGAGTGGACCTCTGGTGAACTCTACAGACTGTGTCCAAGACAACACCAACCTGGTGTACACCTGCACCAATACCCTGACACTGCCAAGTGATAAAGTCATCCAGACTGGCAAAATTGTGGTCACGTGTGATGCTGAGGCTGCTGGTAACACAACAGACATCTGTGTCACACTGGGTGAGTCCACCACATGTGTGTTTGCTTTTTACTGATTTTTCTACTTTACTAACTTGAATATGGTATGCAAAATTTACTGTCTAACAAACTGATGCCATGTTCCCTGGTGCATAAAGGACGGCATGTTTTGAGTGTGTTTTCAAGGCGTATATCTTTAATACCAGACATGGCAGGCAAGCAGCCTCAGTATATCGACTGTGATTGGGGCGTGCATATTCTCCGTTCGGTTTATCCATTCTAATGATTGTTTTATGAAATGTCCTAGCTCTGTCTATAGGTGACTTGTTAACTTTTTGGACATTTAGGCTGGCATAGATGCTGCAAACCAGTATTTGAAATAATGCAGTAATCCTATACTCTCTAGTGTTTACAAAGTGTGTAAAATAAATTCTACTGCTCATTCCTAATCATTTTTAATCTAATTTAATCCTGACTTGATGCCTTAGTTGAATCACTGCATAGTAAATTCACATTCTTCCCTTGGTCATCATAAGCCCGGTGTCAGATAATAGTGAGTCATTTATAGTAAATCCTATCCACGACATTACCCACTTCACTGTCCCCATGTTTTATTGCTCTTATTAGAATTATTAATTTATTAAGTGGATTTACAGTATTCTAATGTTCTGACTGAAGCATAGGAACTAAGATGAGGGCATCTGTGTCAGTTTCAGTCGTTTTTTCTTCATGATATTGGATCCAAATGTATAAATCCTGCCTGCCTGATCTATGATTAGTAGAAAAAAACCAGTTGTCTTGGGATAAAGAAAGACCCAAAGGTGAATGGTGTTTTCATGAAATGATATGCAAAATTGATATGCACATGTAGTTACATTATTAGTATGGAGTTATGTATGTAGTATAAAAAATATATGTAAGCACTACATTCCCACGTTGTCACATGGTTATCTTTTTATGGCAGATTCCCATCTGCTTTGTTGAATAGTGTACTTCATCTGTTCTCATTTCAGTTGTCTCACCTGTACATTTACAGGTGAGACAACTACAACTTGACAGTTGTTCCTGATGCCTTGTCTTCCACTTTTATCAAATGTCTGTGGCACAATGTAAAAAACCACTAGATACAAGCGTGCATGTTGTGTCACAGTATAATTTAGTGGCTTGTCACCAATGCCTGCAGAGCTGAAATAATTTTTATGAACACAGTATGAACTATATACCCGAGTGTAGGTAAAACACACACGTCAACAACAAGTTGTACAACCCAGGCGCCTACTACAAGTGACAACAATGAGCCTACTACAATTGGCAACAATGAGCCTACTACAACTGACAACAATGAACTAACTACAACTGACAACAATGAGCCTACTACAATTGGCAACAATGAGCCTACTACAACTGACAACAATGAACTAACTACAACTGACAACAATGAGCCTACTACAACTGGCAACAATGAGCCTACTACAACTGATAACAATGAAAAAACTACAACTGACAACAATGAGCCTACTACAACTGGCAACAATGAGCCTACTACAACTGGCTACAACGAGCCTACAACAACAGTTACTACAACTACTACAAACACTGCACCAGCCACAATGACTGTTGTCAGTGAGACAACTAGTTCCAACACCAAGAATGGTGGTCAGTTCGTCTCAACAGAAGGTATCCACATACCTGGAACTGCTGCATGTAGCAGTATATCATTATTACAACTTTTTAAACATGTCTTCAACAAACTGTCTCAACATGTATATTTCATAATGCATATTTGTATTATAATCTTATCTGTGTAGCTACAACTAAACTGTACAATTGAAAGCAACAGAACAATTTGATAAATAATGTCAATAATTGCATTCTTTGGATTTGGAACCCTAGTTTTGTAAAGAATAATACAATATAGATAATCCATTTCGAACACCGGGGTATTACATGTGATTATTCACATATTAATTATGTTGTAAGTGAACAGTTCTGAAAAGGTTGTAACAGTGTTACATTGTAATATGAACATTTTAACTTTCAAAAAAAAATTGTTTTGAACCACTCAAATTGACATGTGAAAACAAGATTTTTTAATTGAAATGCAGAAATGGATTTAAGATTAAACCACAGGTACAAGAAGTACTTTGACAACAAATTTGGTATCGACCAATGAGGCTACGTCACCATTGACTCTGGCGACCACAGACGAAATCAGCAGCATCAGTTTTACTGATACACCTAACACTACTTTGGTCCAAATGCCAACTGTCACTGCAACTGCTAATGCACTCACAGCTATGGACATCTCAAACACCAGCCATGTGACAACAGATGGAACCTTGACAGTTTCCCCTGCAGGTATCCACACCTGGTGTGCCTGTGTGATGTCACAGAGTGGATCACTTTCTGCTAGATGTGGCCTGTTGGTTGCATTGTCACCACTACACGCATTCTGTGTTACTGCTTGGGCCAACTGTTCTTCTGCTGAGGCTTCTGACAATGGAAATGTAGTTAATGTACATGTTTGTAATCTTCTTCTGCTGTGCTATGGTAAAGATAACAGTAATAATACATATTTCTCCTACATCGTCTCATCCTCTGTGTGGTTTTCCTATGTAGCCTAATCTAACCTTTATGAAGCAAGTGTGACTCTGTTCTGCTTATGATCTTTTTCATCATTACATCATGTTGGTACTATGTTTAAATTATGGTGTTTCTATAATTTGGTTCCACGCCATTTAAAGACCAGCCAATCTGATGTTTTTCTCTCACTGTGATTCTTGTAGACTGCACCTCTGACAATAATAATAATAATTACTGTTGACACTTTAAACAGCTAGGAATTAACATATGTATTACTTGTTAATAGTTGAATTTGAACAGTTCTTTCAGACCTAGCAAAAATTTGGCTAGATTTATAGATAATATAATTTGGCTAGATTTATAGATAATATAAACAGTAAACAAACACAGCATGACAGAGACTACTTCCCCTTAAGTGTATTGTCCATTAATTGCAGCTGCTGAAATTACTACTACAACCACTACTACTACAACGATTACTCAACCAGGTAAATGTTGTAGTCAGAGAGCTACACTGCATGAGACATAACTTCCTGGGAGGGTTCCATGGTGTAGATGTTTAATGGTGGATTCCCGTTATGTGTATCACAATCTTCAGCAGAGCATATTTAATTTGTTGGGAACATGACAAAGGTTCTAATATTTAACAATAATATACAGTAGTCTAGATGCACTAAACTGCCTTGGCTAGTTTGTCACCAAACAACCTGAATAACAGTATACTTGATGCACCTCTATGTCTGATGCCTGTCAAACTGTTCTGACACATCTTCAATTAACACTATCACTTGTGTATCATTAACTACACTGCCTCCATACTAAAGTCTGTATTGCCATCTATCTTACAACTGCAAATTTTTGCTTGGTCTTTTGCACTGAATTGTACATACACTGCTTCTAAAACATCTCATGGCAATTTGTGTGTCCATTTCAGTGAAATTTCCAGTTTACCAAACTGGTGCAATAATTCTTTAAGAGAAATGCTTCACAAACGTGTTTGCTTATGCTAATAATAACCACAACACTGCTGCTACAGTGCAGTAATAATTTGAAAGTGCATGTATTTAAATATGTTGTCCTACAAATGGCTATTACTGTTCTACAGAGTTGGCCAGAATAGAGTAATATAATATTTGGTTCTTCACATATGTTGTACATAACCCTTGCAGCTCCAGCCCCGACTACAACCATGACAACTACAACAACCACAACTACAGGTACCACTTGTTTTCAGAGAAACACACTTCACTTTGATGACATGGTGATGCCAGCACGTTTGTCTTTGTAGATTTGCTGCTTACAATTTGCACTTATTTCCATTTTATTGTTACTTTTCAGTTGCTGCATGCATATGATTCTTCTTTTCAGTCGTTGCTGCACTCTTTTAATCTTATGTCACTGATTCACTGTTATATTTAAGCTTATGTTGGTATTGTCATACATGAACATAATTATAAATTTATAGATTAATTACAAGTAGGCCTATGTTATTATCTATGGTGGGTAAAGTGGGTTTACAATGTTCAAGTAACACAACAGGGATGGAAGAAATCTTTCCATGATCAGCAGAACGGCAATGGTCTGTTAGGCCCTTTTTAAAGAAACTTAATATTTTACCTGACTTAGGATAGAAACAATAAGAACACACACGATTACAATAACTTACAAGTACAATATTAACAATTTTGTAATTGCAGTTAACTAAGCAGGTCTAAGGCAACAAAAAACTGTTGGCAGTAACAAAACATGTCCGTTCTTTATTTCCTGAAGTAATATTGACATAAACCATGCAAATGTCTGCAACAATACATTCCAGGTAAAAGGTTTGTTGTGCAAGAATTTGCAACTGTGGTTTGAGGGAAAATTTAATCTCTGGAATATCTAGACTACCTAATGTGTAATATTTATGGTCCGCATATTTATGCCATCAGCATGAATTAATTTGTGTAAAGGTATTTTCATGATCATAGATAAGAATAATCAGTTAAGTTTGTTTGATCATCTAACCATTAATTCTACTAACATTTTTAAGTTAAGTGATAAAACACATGATGGGATGGTCTAAAACACAAGGACGTTTCTCTGCAGAGATCATAGACCAAGTCTGTTACATAGGTAGTAAATACGCCTGCTGAGTGCATGCGCGTGTGTGCGTGCATATATAATATATGAAAGACACAACTTTTACAATATACACAATTTCTGGTTTGCAGCAGAGGCTGTAGGCCTCAGATTGTTATCAGTTATAGAACCCTATGTACAATAGTACACAAAGAAAGTATCAGTTGTGTTGCTGGTCATGATTATGAAACCCACAATCTCAGTGCACTATGATAACCATCAGCATTTTGTACAAGTGTTAGTCATACTCACTGTTTTATTGAAGGCTGATACCCAGCTGTGATAACCAGACTACTTTCTATGGAGAGTAGTGACAGTTCCTTGCTGTACTAGTACAGTGTAAACAGTTTGAGCCAACAGATGATTTGGTTCAATAAGTCAGCTTCAATGCACACTCCGTTCATTATGTTGTACCCACAATAACAATGCCTGGAAGAGGATCACATGTGATGTTGATGTAAAATATTTCCTACTAATGATATCATAGTTTAGCCATGTCTTCAACAGAAATTAGCATTCAGCTGTGTGTTTACTCTAGGGAAATGATTGCCTCTCTCTTGTCGCCACATTTGAATTGTTCTCCGGTTTTCACAGACTTCTTATGTATTCTTACAACATTTGTCTATGCCATAGCAAATTCATTGCATATGTTTAGATGCTGTTAAGCAATGTAAATACTGCTATTGGAAGGGACTCATTGGATGATTCCCAAAAACTAACCAACCAAAAAGCAGCATATAGTTTTGCATGGTGAAATAGAAGAATATTTTCAAGTACTGGGTAGTCCAAATTCGCTGTAGTGTAGCAAGGCTTAGAATGCAAGACGGTGTGTTTGTTACGTGTCTACAGCTGTCAGTATGTACTACTTACTATCAACGAAAGCAGCCATCACAGGACGGAATGTTTTAAATTACTCAACAAGTCCAGTACACAAAGTTACTAAGGCACCATTTGACAGGCTAACAAAGAGTATGTGTTGTGTTTTTATAAGTATCTTATGCTTTGTGAATGTTTACCTTTGGCTTTACCCAGAACATGGACAGTAACTAGGCTTTGTATAAAGGGTGATATAATTTGAGGTGTTGTCAGTTCTCCTTAGAGAGGTAGATTGTCATGTCATTTGCGTATGAATCAATTTATGATCTTGATCTATGCACCTATGCCACAGGATTCCAGAATATTGTAGCCAGGTCAAGCCTAATGTCTTAGCACAATGATGTACCATTACAATCTGGTATATGTATCTTTCATCATTCACCTATACCGTGGATAATTATCGTATTGATACTTTAGCCAGTGAATCAATGGTTTCCACAGAATTGTTAACCTGTTTGTTACAACATGTCTGTGGCACAAACATTTTACAGTAATACTGTAGATTTTTTGTTGTTGTGTTGAAGTAATTTATAAGTTAACGTACAGCTGATTTAGCTTGACAAAATATACAAATGCAAATACAAATGACTACTTAAAAGCATGAATTTGAGATAACCAAGTATATATTTATTAAGCATTGAATTGGTATTCATAAAGTTTAAGATTTCCTGTTCAAATTTAAAGAAATTTGTGTCGTTCATAGTAGCAGCCAAATGTCCTGAAGCAGGTAGTGCGTCGGCAAGTGTAAAGGAAGCATATTTTTGGGTATTATCTTGGCAACAGGTTTTAAAATAATCTAAATAGCATATAGAACTTAAAAACTCTTCTTGCCATTTTTTTTATTTTGTCCCATAGTGATTTTGTGGCCATTTAAAAAATGGCCACCAAATGTTATTTCGCCGTACGTTAATAACTGTTTCATGTAGAGAAATAATTGTGGTGTGTTCTATGGGACAATGATTTCAAATAAACAATTTTTGGAATTTTCTGGCTCTCGCATCCGCCATTTTAAAAGATGGCGGTCATCAATACAAATGTCACAATATCTCAAAAACTACATCACATTGAGCAGTAATGTTGATGACATTGGACAGCTTGGTGGTTAGCGATATACACCAATGTACATTTTACCTTCATTAACATTCATATATCCTCCATTTTTAAAGATGATGTACGGCTCAGCCATTTACCCATGATATCAAAGAACTACGTAATCTAGAGCCAACAAAATTATGCCAAGACGTAATGTTTTTAGGTATGAGTATTTAAATTGTATTACTTTTAACCTTTATTGACTTTCAAATATCCGCCATTTTGTAATATCCTCCATTTTTCAAGATTGCGCCTGACAAAATGTATAAAATTATTATATCCATAGCTTAAGAACAATGTGATTTATAGACCAAAAGTTGATGTCAAATACAACATTTTTCGAAGTAATTATGTGTTGTTTGACTTTTGATCATTCTAACAGATGGCCCCATCAAACATTTCTGTATCTTAAGAGAGCCTGTTATCCCTATGTCTTATGATTATGTATCGTTGAACCTTGAAGCTGATGTGGAAATATAGATGTTTGGAGGTAACGATTTAAAGATGGCTCTTAGATATTCTGCAAAACAGACAGTGTTGGCCAATTCAATCATTAGTTTATTGATTTCAAAAGTATGCCATAGCATATTGAAAACTCACAATATGTTCATCCACCCCCACCCCACCCCATCCAACATCAACTGCAATTGCACGGCATTGTGATGCGCATTTTGGCTTTCATGCATGAAAACTGTCTTCCACAAACTTTCACCTGTCTTCTGGAAACTTTCATAAAACCTTTTCACTTGACAATCATATGATAAGCACTAGGGTGACAAAGGACAAAGGAAATCTTGCTGTCTTGGAGTGTAACTGCAAAGTAGATGGAGTAGAAAGATGGCTCAGAAACTGAGATTCTGAAGGTAACATCACTACTTTTCCCACGATGCCCGATGCAACCTGTAATATAGCCACACTTAATGATCATGGACATGCACCAAAATGACAAAGATTTTTTAATGCACAGCTGCATTGTGTCAGCTGCAAAACTGAACCAGTCCTGAATTCTGGAGCTAGTGTTTCCTTGGTTTGCACTGACAACAATCGGCCACCATGCTGGTGCTATCCAGTCTCCAGAGATTTGTGATGATTGGGTCTAAGACTACATCCCGTGATCAAACATTCACCTGCACATGTGCTCGCCGTGTATATTCTCACACAATACACCATGGGTACGTGGGAGTTTGTTGAATCTTTGTTCATGTCTCAGTAATTTGAAAAGTATCACCATACCTTTTTTTCACATGGGTAATGTAGAGCCATCCAAGACATAATGGTGTGCACAAGAATTCTTCACAGCCCTTGACCACTACAGTGGACTGTTCTGCTCCTGCAAATCCAGCCAGTGCAGCAAGTAGAGTTGGGAAGACGGAAGAAATACTGTGAAGCTGGCTTTTCCAAATACATTGAACCAGCTTGATGATTTAATTGCTGGAATTACATAAGATTCCAGAAAGCTGAACAATAATATTGAATCTGGATAATTTCTTCATGATATGTTGTTTGAATGACATTCTGAAAGTTAACCGAATAAATTTTACATATTAGATACACATAGGGTATTATTGAAATTATATTACAGTGACATATGTTGAAACGCTTTGAGTGGCAAGTGTTCAGATAGAATGATGCTATTGTGCCACTTGTGGCATAACATTTTATCTTAGCCCAGAATGCTTGAAACGTTAGGTATTGATCATTTGAATATGTCACCTGTTTTGTTACTAGACTTCATTGAAGCAGATTATAGCTAACATGCAAACTAAATAGGTTGCATACATACAAGTGTTTAGACAGGTTTTTGGTCAAAGGGTACAACAAGTATTTAAGGTCCTCTAGGAATAAGACTCTAGTTTTGAATTTTCTTAGTAAGTAATATCACCAAGTAATCTAACCTTCTTTGATTGCTATTCCTTTCAAAAACAGACACAAGGTCTCTTTGAACCAGCTGTCTAGATTAAGGTTTTGGTTATTCCAGTTGTCCATGTGTTTAATTAAAGTTGCTGGGACTTCTTTTACAAGGCATAATCTACAAAGGTGACATTGCTAACTAACACGTGCACAGAAGATTCCATTCTCTTCTGTATCATCAGCACAGAGACATATGACGCGCCATTGTATGATAACATGCAAGCATGCTGTGTGCCTTGTCTGTGGTGTATGTGGTATGTTGTTGTAGTTGTGTACATCAAGCATGCACTCAGTGATACCCACATATCATTGAGTGCATACACTATGTGTAGTCATGTCTCATTGATCAGCTGATAGTAGGAATTGTTTTCTACAACTGGCTCCCCATTTTAAAATCACAACCCAGGTTATGTGGCTTTGATAACTTGCACCTTCAGTTTCAACTGTGACAATTAGAAGGTGTATTTCCAGTGATGTTCAGTTCATCAGATTGAGCTTTATCATTGAGGTTTAACATTTAGGTGGTGCTTTGGCATTTTAGCAGTGCATCATATGTGACATTTCTATGGTGCACCAGATGGAATCTGATGATGCATTCAACTGTGATATTTTCAGCTACGATATTTTCACTGACTTGACAGAGCCTCAGTGGTAACATTTGGACGGTGCTTCAGTAGTGACATCTTCATAGTGCCTCTGCTATGACATAGTCTCAGCTGTGACTGTTATTCTGGTTGCAGTTCACTCTGGTGGTTCTGGCTGTGCTCCTCAGCTGGGTTCTTGGAGAGTGGTCTTTCTCACCTGTTGGCCTCTGCTTCTGCAACTTGCACACTCAGTCTAACCTCACTGTAGTGTGTGAACGACTAACTTCATTAGAGATGTGATTGGAATGGTTGGACATATCTCGCTGTAATAACGCTGTCTCGTGTATTAATGTCTTGGTGATTTGTCTGATTAATCAGTCTGTTAGCAATAACTTGCCCTGACACTCGGTCAGGTTGGTGAACAAATAAGAGTAAGACAGGGTTGTGGGTGAACTTGTAGATCTGAATTCAGTATCCAGTCATTTGGACTGCTAGAGAAAGAACTTAACACTTTATCCCCTGCTGTTCATTTGAACATTTATGATTTATTCGGGAAAGTGTTTCTAAGGTTGGGATGTTTTTAAAACATCATATGACACCAGATCAAATAATGTGTAACTCCACACCCTCTTTCTTTACACAGAGTTTTGACTTGCATGTACCTGTGGTAATTATTTGCAACTTCATTTTGCATGGTGTCATTTCAGCCATCTTAGGAAACCTCCCAGCATATACTGAAATGCAGCTTCTTTCTGAAATGTGATAAGGAAAACAAATTGGAAAACAATTTAGACACTAAGTGAGCCAAGTGTGTCTTTCCCCATGAAATTAATCCTTAGAATCATAGAGTATCCATTTTTTAGCTCACTAATTACTTAATTATTTTGAATGTGTTATATAGTGTTCCAGACGTAGATATAATACTAATTATATATTATGGATGTACAATTATTATACATTAGATTGGTATGTTGCCTTTTGTCAAGGAGAGCACTTTGACTGTTATGAAACAGGTGAATGTTAAACAATTTATAAAATACACAAAGAATTGTTTGCAATTATATGCGGTAATGACTACAAGTATCTTACATAATTACATATATATATATATACTTTACATTTACATCATATATGTATCTACACATTTTATTTTGTTAGTTAGATGTTTTTTAAACTTTATTGATGCATTTCTAATAACTGTATAATTAATCTGCAATAAAATTTTGTGGGTATGATGCAATTTATCAGATAATATTTATTACCACACCTGCCATGGTTAGTTGTGTAAGTTTCATAGCAATAACTTTATGTGCACATGACACAGTTTAGTATTAATTATCACACCTGCTATATACCAATAATAACTACTTATGTAAGTTTCACCATGTATGATATGTGGCATTGTGAATTTTGTGTGTGAATAAAATGTTGTTAGTCAACTGTATTCTTGTATAACTTATACTGGTCATCAGAAACAGCGACACTGAATGACTAACAGACAAGAAAACCATATACTAACAATTTATGAGCTCATAAGCCAGAGTTTGTTCTTAGAAATTGATTTTGCTCCTTAACAGTGATCTTTTATACTGAGAAATTGTCAACACCAGGATGCACAGAAAAGTGTCACAGAAAGTGTCCTTGGTGATACAGCAGTGGCTTTGTGAAATTGTGAAAACATTACATGGATTGTGTTTAATGATGGATTTTCCTGATGAGCTCATTATCTTGAAATTGACTCTTCTGTTGTAGTAACATTCTGGGAAACACACAGTGAAATAGTTATTTAATATATTAATTAGTTTATTTAATATATTAAACAAACATTTGGACTGTCCACTATTATACAGTAGAACCCCTCAGAGTGACCACCCCTCAAAAGTGGCCATATTGAGAGTTTCCTATGAGACCCGTGTTCTGTACAATGCCCACTCTACTACGTCCACTAGGTAGTTATTGTGTACACATTAAAACTTGTTCATGTTGAATGAAACTATTCAAGTGTTAAAAAAATAATGGTTATAAATGTAATTAAAAAACCACTAGAAACCATTGCCGTTTATATGCATGTTGTTGTATTTAGTTTTACCAGAATGTAGCATCTATACATCTGACAAACCTCTCTAGTCAGGCCACCTTTTTAATCAGGCATTGCAATGTTAGAACTGTATTATGTCATCATTTAAGTTTTTAAGTGTTCACATCGTCAAACACCTACAATCACACTCCGGTCCCAACTAACATTTCCTTTTCAACATTATGTAATCTTCACTTCAATTGTTAAATTCTGTAAATATTCTGTTGAGACTATATCACAATGTTTGACAGTGAAACGATGCCTGTGGCCTTGCAGTTGACGTAATAAATATGACACGATATAGTAAATATGCCCCTATCATGTAGATCCTGTAAGAATGTTCAAATATCTAGTTCATAACTTATTGACCTGAATTCACATTTACCAGGTGAATAACATCGCCACAGCATCAGGTTGTTCATTTGATATTCAAGTAATGATTTATTGCAGTCTCATTGTGAGAGAGAGACAGACAACAGTTAGGTTGTGTTGTTGGGAGTAACAAGTGCAGATTGATTCTGCACTCGCCTGAGAATGGAAACGTGTGAAAGGAAGAGTGATAACATTCCTATTGCTCCTGTGGGTTTCAATTCATGTGTGGGTAGTACACATAGATAAGGTGAATGAAAATGTGTTTGATGTATCTGGGTCACATGTGGGTCATGTCAGGACAGGATGATTGCTGCGGGTGTTCTGTGATTGATCAGCGGGGTACAATTGGAGTCAGTTATTAATTAAAGGAACTTACTCAATATTTTATGTCAACAGAAACATACATGATTAAATATATTATTATATAACATCATTACCAATAAGATATATTTCCAGAAATCAGTTACTTAGCACTATATATAATTTCATGATTATAATTATGTACAAATATGACTTTCATTAGAGACACTGTAATGGGCAGACATAGTTGTGTTGTAAATATGTAGCACTGATAAGGTATGTAGCTACAGTCAAAAATCAAGTATATTTCCATACTGGCACATCTGGGAGTTATAAATAAAGATAGCACTGCCATTGGCATAAAACATGTAACAGGGGTAGAACTACCCACTAGTGGGCAAGTCTGTACACTAGTAAAGATATGGGTGGACTAATAAACCTGCCTAATAACTAGTCTGGTTGTCTAGTAAAGGTCAGTGTGTCATCCACCCCACCCTACATTAGTCAATGAAGTGTTTGTAGTCACAGTGACCTTAACCCAAACCCATCCACAAGTTGGATTCAGTGCCAGTGAGCAACTGGCTTCAGCAGCTTCATTTACTGATAAATTACATTTTCTTAGGCATGGCCAGTGGACACCAGCTGTGAACTTGTCTGGGCATAAGTTGTCTTGGTAAGATTAACTGTTCTTTGATGTCTATAATTTTCTAGTGTGATATTTTTATTTCCATTAATACAGTCCAGTAGAGCGGTTTTCATAACACCATAATGTGAGGTAAATTTCCAGAATGGTTATGGAAAATTCAAAATGATATGGTTGTACTGTGGGGCAATGAGTGCAATTGACGTTCTTTTTCAATCGCATTTTTTTTTAAATACAGATCATATCTTCACTTTTTCATTAACTACTTTTATATTTCTGTATTATTTCTTTGTTACCTTTATGAAAAGTGCATTGTTAGTTTACCGGGGTTGCTAAATATATTGTTTTTTAGTTTTAAATAAAATTGTAATGACTTAAATTTGGGTTGTTTTTATATTTTGCCGGACTAGTAAACCTTTTGGGAGACATGTAAACCTTTGACTTTACTAGTCCCGCTGTCTAGTAAAATAAATGCCGAAGTTCTACCCCTATGTAAGATTTTATTTGAATCGGGACATGCAGTATGTATAGTCAGTCTGTTAAAATAGACAATACTTTTGTATAACGTAGCGTTACGTAAAACTTGGCCTTTAAATCAAGTGAGTCGTGTGTCAAGTGTGTCATGTATCCAGTCATCCCAGTATATTTGCACTAAGGGCGCCGATATTTGCAGAAGCACATTATTTGTTTAAGAAATGTGCTGCTGAAGTATTTACTGCGATGTTAGTTTCAGTATTTGTGTGATTTATGTAATTCATTCAGTGATTCACTGCTAATGTTAGGACATGTTTAATTTTTTTTATATATAAACCATAAATTATATGGTAAAAAAGAATTTTTTTTGCCTAGTTAAATTATTATTTGGTAAATACATAAATATTAAATACTAGTTGATGTGAGAATATTACAGTCAGATGTGGGGCAATTCCAACTCCAGAATCGGAATCAAAGTCAAAGGCTGATTCTGACTTCTATTATGGAATTGGAGTTGGTTAATAGAAAAGTAGTAGAATTGGAATCGGAATAGGTATGGACTGAATTGGATATGGAATCGGTTTAGAAAAGCAGCGGAATTGGCATAGGACATGCTTTAAGTGGAATTGGAATGGCATACTGGAATCAGTTGTTATTTCATTGTGACTATTCTATTTTGTGGTTTCAAAATTAACAGTGAATATACATTTAAAAAAATTGAATTAAAAAAGGTTAGTTCAGTAATAATATGGACGCCACTGAACTGATGATATGGAAACAACACCACATTTGATTGCAATGTTATTTGTTTTAACTCAAGATTGTCAGCAGCCAGTACTTGGAGAACACTTCATACACTTTTTCTTCTTTAAGAGATGTTCTCTTGAGAAAGCTCGGTCAATATTTACACAGTGTTATTGTTTTGTAGTACCTACCTCTCAAGAAATGATAGTTATACAACCAATGCTGTAATTGTTGTGCTGAAGATGTATTTTGCTTTATATGTACAGGGTGAGAATAAAATCCTACACATTCCTCATCTGCAGTCCAGTCACAGGTTTGGTAATTTGTATTAGTACATAACTAACATGTTAAGCCCTGTCTCTTGCTGTTCCTCTGTCACTCCTTTCCCCCTCCCCTTCCCATCTCCATCCCTCCCTCATTCTCTCCCCCCGTCCTAGTGTTTTTAATTTTATCCCAGTCTCATCTCGGCAGTTTGTATTTTACACCTCATAATTTAGCATAATGCCCAACTTTTGCAATCAGGGATTATGAATGTGTTATCTCCACTATAAAATCATAATGATTATTGGTGAACTAATTATTCTAAGATGAAAACAAATATAGTAACACCAGGATGTTAAAATAAAAAGTTACTCAGAATTGTTAAGAAAACATTTTGCTAAACAGAAGAAGAATTGTAAAACTACTTCATCATATTGACAATAGAAAAAGGCATCAATAAATCTGATTAATTCAGATTTAAGGTATTTCACTAAATAGTGGGATATTAGATCAAGTGGCATATGCCAATAACTACAAATATTACCTTTTATACATTGTACTGGTATAATACTAATACATGTCACAGTTGGCTTAACAGATCGCTTCAGTTCAGCTGAGTCATACGTGCATTATGTTATTGATAGATTGTGTAGTAAATAAGTATGTGTTATTATGTATGACTGACAAAGTAATCTTTAGCCATGGGCCTACTTGTAGCAGTGATTTTCTTAGAAACACAGACAGGTTTGTTTAGTGTCAGATTACGTCTTATGTGGTATTCAGGCATGGAAATTATAGCCACTTATTAGAAACATTAGTGTGGGTGTAGATTAATGACCGCTCATTACATGAGACCTGTCAATGTCTGTTGCTTGGATTCTTGTACTTTGTCACCTTTTGATAATGTTTATTTAGTTAGTCAACATATAGATATATTTCTTTAAAGAACATGGATATTGGGCAATACAAACATATATCACAACATAGTAATTAAGTAAAACTATAATTATTCAAATATATTTATATATATATATTCACTGTGTTAAAAACAAATGTCCAGGTTACAAGCACTAGAACATCCAAAAACATGAAATGATTGTCTGAAAATGTGAAGTGGTCTTAATTTAAAACATTACACGATAGCTGATCAACTAATGATGAATTGTTTTATTACATAAGAATTGGAGAAAATGGTTGGATTGTTCATGTGCATGTTTTTTTGGTTCAGGCAGCAGGTTAGAATAATGTGTGTGTGTGTGTGTGTGTGTGTGTGTGTGTGTGTGTGTGTGTGTGTGTGTGTGTGTGTGTGTGGTGTGTGTGTGTGTGTGTGTGTCGGCGGCGGGGGCGGCGGCAGCGGCAGCGGCGGCGTGTGTCTGTGTGTCTGTGTGTCTGTGTGTCTGTGTGTCTGTGTGTCTGTGTGTCTGTGTGTCTGTGCGTGCAGAATTTTTATAATAATAATAAAGCTTTATTTGCCATTTTCAACATGCAAGTACACTTCATGGCAAATAGGAGTGTATTCGGTCGTTTGTGTCACATAGTGCCTATATACAATAAAATGAAATATGACAAATAGATATATAATGTATACATATAATGTTCTTTAAAATTATAAATGAAAACTTATTATTTTGATCTAATATATACAGGCCCGGGGGGTAATCTATTTAAGATGTCCTTTAAAATGATAAATAAGTATTGTCCTTTAAAATGATATGTATTTATTTAAAAAATATTATGTTAAGCTAATAAATAAATAAATATTATGATATGTCCAGAATGTCATTACAATTTTTATTATATTTAAAATGATTATGTTAAGCTAAGTTTTCACAATAAAAGAAGATTTTGTGTTCAGCTCTATCAGTTTGCTATTGGAGAACAGGTGCACACTCCCCCACACACATATGGCCCAGCAACACCAGCATCAGAAAAATAACAAGCAGGATTGTGGAGTATACTTATAGTGGCTATTGCATGGCAATCTGAAGAGTTAATCCCATATCAAATTCATGGATTAACGATAAATAATCCTGTTGTGAATACAGAGTGGGTAACACAAGGAAAACACAGAGAATTGTTTTAAAACCAGCTATTATTGATTTGTAAGTGTGGATATTGATTCTGCTGGTTGACGAACATGAAAGCACACCTGGGGCTGAGTGTACCTGTTGTGTTCTACCTGGACAGATGGGTGGAGACCGTCACACAGCCACAAGTTCATTCCACTTGGCTGGTCCTCAACTGGGTCAGTCCTTGACAATGGTTGCCACAACACGCCACTTTTGATGTCAGCCAAATTAATTTTTTATGAACAGTTAGCGTCAAGTAAATTGATATGGTTATTTATAATTGGTATCAGTGGTTCCGCTGATCATTATGGGTTTCAATGCAGTGTGCTGGCGCACCCAGGAACACAAATAGTGTGGGTTGAAACAAGTCAGAAATTATGACGATCGATCCAGTTTCATGTCACAAACTCCAGACGCAAAAAATAATTGTGTCATTTTTATTTTCAGAAAAGTAGAAATATAGTTAGTCACTGTTGCATTGCTAAATTGTGCAGAAAATAGGCTCATAGGTGTGGGTGCGTGTGTGCATGAGTGTGTATGTATATTGACCATATCAAGGATCATTTAGTCGGTCACGATCAATATGTGCTGGTAGACACAGTTGTAATCATCAGAAAATGCCCACAAGGAACAATGGCTTTTTGCCATGCGTTAAGACCAGGCATGCATAATGTGGATGTTGTTGATCTATAGTTGCACCTGGGAATGTTTTCTGCCCGCAATGTTTGACGGAACCCTTGAACACGCATACACACATGCATACACTCACAGAAACGTCATAAGTACACAAGAAGTATGTCTGACATTCAATAAATTTTAGTTATGCCAAATACACCTGTAGCAATTGTTCTTCAAAAGATCCTAAAATTGCCCCTGAAGCCATTCATGGAATGCTATCTATGGTGTCTGCAGGTGATATGGTTTGGTGATATTGACAAACACAGCACCTTCTGTCAGGGCAGGAATGTAACCCTGGGTCCATTGCATGATAACATCTCATCTGTCAACCACTGGGGGACGTAGGCTGTTGTGCAGACAGAATAGAGCCTTTCTTGTGATAGTGTCTGTCATTTATTTTGTTTTGATGTAATGGTTGTAGTGTAGATAGTTTGCTATGAGTCACCACCCTGGCATTCTCACCCACCTGACATTTACCTGTGTCAAACAAGGAAGTGACAACCCAGGCCAAGTCTGCTGCACAGTCCCCAAACAAACATGGCCAGCGTGATTTATGTGCAAGTGAAATTAATATGCTGATATGGTTCTGTTGTCAGCAACGTCATACATTACATATGTTTATAAGGAATTATGTTATTCTACAGAAAAAGACAATTTTGTTATACCTACTTTCAAATGATTTTTAAGATGACTCATTTATTTCCCAGATGGCATAATCATTCCTTAGATTCAAACAATGTGCTTCATATTTTAAATAACTTATCTATTTAACAGGTATATAATATATTTCTTCCGGTATATGTCATGTTTTGACAAACTTATCATTATTTACTCACCAAATGTATTTTATATACACCCCTGTGATTATACATAATAATTACTGAGATTATAAGAGTAATGTTTTAACTAGTTTATTTTCATTAATTCTTATTACTAGTAAATTTTTATAGCTACATATTCGAAGTATATTGACTCGATTTACATCTTTTGTGCCAGATGTTTTTCATCAGTCTGTCATTTTGTACGCCACATTTCACCATGGCAACAAAACAAACGTCATTCTGTCAAACATGTGGTGTGATGATAACAAAGAGAATTGACAAGTATTGTCACCTAGGACTCATTGTCCATGCATCAATGCACCTGAGAAATGAATTATTTCTGAGATGACATCAGTGAAACCAGGAAGGTTTACCTCATTATCTGGGTTAATCCCACATGTCTGTCACAGGTGAGCTCAGGCCCTTGTCTGTGCCAATTGACCACACTTCTTTATGCATGTTGTGACAAGGCCCATTGTGCCAAATGCATGAATCAGCCAAACGTTATTGGTGACAAAACTCACAACAGTGTCATCAGTAAGGTATATGCATATATATAATTAATTAATTGTCTTCAGTCCCTCCAAATTTTTGTCTTTGTTAATTTAACATTTTTTATTTTGTTTAGGACATAATTCCATCATTAATATCTATATGATTATGGATAAACATACGTGACAAAATGAGCATGCCTCAGTGTGCACATTCTATCACAGGGACAATGTTGTGGAGATAACTGCACTGAACATTGTCATTGTAGATCACTGTGTATCTGTCTTATTTCCCCCTTTATGGAATCAGGTATAACTGCTACGTGTAAAGCACATTTAGCCTATCACTGCACAGAGCAGTGTGAATGCTTCAGCAGTTAGTACGTGTGGCCAAGCACAGTGTTATTGCTTGAACACTGGTTGTTCGTAGTTCATAGTCAGTCTACAAGTCCACGAATGCACTGTTGATGCACATGACTTGGTGTTACCGCTTTTCCACAACACTATTTGAAAAATGAATAATAATTATTGATCTAAGACATGAATTTGTTTTATCATCATTAGTTCAGCCATAATCAGTAATGTTTACTGACAATGTTTATTTTTGTTACTTAGCAGCATGCTTTATAATTTTATTTTTTGGCATGTTTAATTCTGTTGCATTCAGTCACTATGGCTGCCTGGTGCCTGACGTTGTCTCAAACGTTTTGTTATTTATAGTGTTATTGGTTCTTCTACTTTACAACCAGTGTTTACCTCTGTGCAGAGAAACATTCCACATTTTGTAGATGTTTGTTGTATTTTCTTTTAGTATAATTTTGTTAACCATTAGTTTGTTAAATACTTACTCATATTCCTGTTGTTTACACAATCAGCAAGTGCTGGGTTAAGTTTGTTCTTCTCATTACATATTCAGTTATCCTGTCCATAAGTGAAAATGAACATTACTACTTAGATCAAAAATCTCAGTCACTGTTTTTTTAATTTCTGTCTGATTTTCATGTAATCATCTTGTTTCAAGGTTGCTATAACCACGTTTTTGTCACAACTAAAGTTTCTTACTCCTTCTCCTCTACACTTCTCTGTTGTATCTGGGTCCTGTTAGATATTGTCCTCATGATTTTAAACAATATTCTAAATCAAGCAAAATATTGTTTTTCATAACAAATCTTGTCATTA
This sequence comes from Ridgeia piscesae, assembly GCA_025642075.2. Classification (NCBI taxonomy): domain Eukaryota; kingdom Metazoa; phylum Annelida; class Polychaeta; order Sabellida; family Siboglinidae; genus Ridgeia; species Ridgeia piscesae. The sequence goes on from JAODUO010000984.1 coordinate 171,026, forward strand.
CGCTGTATTTTTGACTTGAGGTGTCACAGTTAGATTGTGTTTTGATGACGATTTGTAGTGAACCCAACGATGGCATATGAAGGCCAGCTTAAGATCACCAGTCAGAAGTTCACACATGAACTGACTGATGTAAACAGCCCTGAACACAATAAACTGGCTGGTGATGTCCACCATGGGGTATGTGGCAACTAAGGTCTCATTTATCTTATCTTATAAGGACTGGGTCAGGCAACAAACAGTCAATTTAGATTTGATAATTAACTAATTTTATCTTACTCAAACAAATCACATTCTAATAGGATAAAATTAGTGTTATGAAAGCAATTAATATATTTGTTAAGTTAATATGAGCTTGTTCACTGTACAGACAAATATAACAATTTAATTCAATGTTCCCTTACAGCAGAATTGCACAAATCCTGTTAAAGACTGTCAAATATGATTTAATTTACTGTATCACTTTTTAGATGTTGTGTGACATTCTTGCAAAATGAATTTGAAATAATAATTTCTGCATTATAACATGTTTGATTGGCAGTATAATCACCCCCTTTATTTCAGCTTGACAATGTGTACAAAGACGTCTATGGAAACAGATTTGTGAACATCACAAACATACGTTTCAGGTGAACTTATTCTCTCAGAACAGAGCTATCTGTGACAACATTACCAGTAGTGCTTAGTTTTGTTAGTCAGCAAGATTGGTTAGGCATACTGGTAATAATAAACATAAACATATAAATATAGTGAGTAATTGGAAGCATAAAAAAATTGAGTTTGTTACATTAAAAATTGTCACAAGTGTGTGTGTGTGTGTGTGTGTGTGTGTGTGTGTGTGTGTGTGTGTGTGTGTGGGTGCGTGGGGGTTTGGGG
>JAODUO010000985.1:0-35000 GCA_025642075.2 Ridgeia piscesae
TAAAGGGGAAAGTTGGAAAAAGGGTTGGCCCGCGGGGTGGGGGGGGGGAGGCCCCGGGGGCGGGGGGGGGGGGGGGGGGGGGGGTGCTGCGGCTGGCAATGGCACAAGCGAGCCGCGTGTACACGGGCTGGTGGTCCAGGCGGGCAGCAGCGGTTTGGCCACACGGCACACGCCAATGGTGCGTCGCCACAGCCGCGCATGGCGCAAGCGAATGGTCGCAAAGCTGCTGGCTGGCGGCATAGGCGCAAGCAAAGCGTCGGCGGCCCCAAGGCACGCGCAAACGCGCAACGCGGTTGCGCGGTCGGTCCCTGGTCCATGGTCGGCAAAGGCAGGGTTTAAACACGCAAGTGGCCGTGGCGCCGGGGCACGCAAAGGACGATGGTACGCGGGGCGTCACACACTAGCGTCGCACGGCATCGCATAACGGTCGCTATGCGTCGCACACACAAGGGCACAGGCAGCTACGCGTCACACACGCAACAGGCACAAGGCATGGCATACGCAAGGCTGTCGGCACACGTGCGTAAGGCATGCAGCGTACGCGCTGCGCGCTAACGGGGCATCACATCGTGTTGGCACGCACACAGCACACGGCAAGGCACACGCATCGCGTCACAGCAGGCACAGCAACGCTATGTCAAAAGGCATACACACACGCATGTCGCTACAGTCACGGTACAACCATACGCACCATACACATTACGCATGCACACAACACGCAGGCGGCACGGCTGCGTTGCTGTGCGGGGGCGGCGTGTGCGTGTGCGTGTGCGTGTGTGCGTTGTGCGTGTCGTGTGCGTGCGTGTGCGTGTGCGTGTGCGTGTGCGTGTGCGTGCGTGTGCGTGTGTGCGTGTGTGTGCGTGTGTCGTGTGGTGCGTGTGTGCGTGTGTGCGTGTGTGCGTGTGTGTGCGTGTGTGCGTGTGTGCGTGTGTGCGTGTGTGCGTGTGTGCGTGCGTGCGTGTGTGCGTGCGTGCTGTGCGTGCGTGTGTGTGTGCGTGTGTGCGTGCGCGTGGTGCGTGTCGTGTCGTGGTGTGTGCGTGCTGCGTGCGTGCGTGCGTGCGTGCGTGCGTGCGTGCGTGCGTGCGTGCGTGCGTGCGTGCGTGCGTGCGTGCGTGCGTGCGTGCGTGCGTGCGTGCGTGCGTGCGTGCGTGCGTGCATATGTGTTGTCATTGTAGCAAGAAAACCTATTACCGTAAAAAATAATACTAATTTGAAAATTATCAATTCTCATCAACCTTCGAATGGGAACCAAATAAATTATGTTGAGACCAAACTTTGTGTTATCATCGGTCATGTATCATCGGTCATGTATCATCGGTCATGTATCATCGGTCATGTATCATCGGTCATGTATCATCGGTCATGTATCATCGGTCATGTATCATCAGTCATGTATCATCAGGTCATGTATCATCGGTCATGTATCATCGGTCATGTATCATCGAGTTTATTTTTATCATCGGTCATGTATCATCGGTCATGTATCATCGGTCATGTATCATCGGTCATGTATCATCGGTCATGTATCATCGGTCATGTATCATCGGTCATGTATCATCGGTCTTGTATCATCGGTCATGTATCATCGGTCATGTATCATCGGTCATGTATCATCGGTCTTGTATCATCGGTCATGTATCATCGGTCATGTATCATCGGTCATGTATCATCGGTCATGTACCATCGGTCATGTACCATCGGTCATGTATCATCGGTCATGTATCATCAGTCATGTATCATCAGTCATGTATCATCAGTCATGTATCATCAGTCATTTATCATCGGTCATGTATCATCGGTCATGGATCATCGGTCATGTATCATCGGTCATGTATCATCGGTCTTGTATCATCGGTCATGTATCATCGGTCATGTGTCATCGGTCATGTATCATCAGTCATGTATCATCAGTCATGTATCATCGGTCATGTATCATCGGTCATGTATCATCGGTCATGTATCATCGGTCATGTATCATCGGTCATGGATCATCGGTCATGTATCATCGGTCATGTATCATCGGTCATGTATCATCGGTCATGTATCATCAGTCATGTATCATCGGTCATGTATCATCGGTCATGTATCATCGGTCATGTATCATCGGTCATGTATCATCAGTCACGTATCATCGGGCATGTATCATCGGTCATTTATCATCGGTCATGTATCATCAGTCATGTATCATCAGTCATATATCATCAGTCATGTATCATCAATCATGTATCATAAGTCATGTATCATCGGTCAGGTATCATCGGTTATGTATCATCGGTCATGTATCATCGGTCAAGTATCTTCAATCATGTATCATCAGTCATGTATCATCAGTCATGTATCATCGGTCATGCATCATCGGTCATGTATCATCAGTCATGTATCATCGGTCATGTATCATCGGTCATGTATTATCGGTCATGTATCATCAGTCATGTATCATCAGTCATGTATCATCGGTCATGTATCATCGGTCCTGTATCATCGGTCATGTATCATCAGTCATTTATCATTAGTCATGTAGCATCGGTCATGTATCATCGGTCATGTATCATCGGTTATGTATCATCAGTCATTTATCATAGGTCATGTAGCATCGGTCATGTATCATCGGTCATTTATCATCGGTCATGTATCATCAGTCATGTATCATCGGTCATGTATCATCAGTCATGTATCATCGGTCATGTATCATCGGTCATGTATCATCAGTCATGTATCATCAGTCATTTATCATCGGTCATGTATCATCGGTCATGTATCATCGGTCATGTATCATCGGTCATGTATCATCGGTCATGTATCATCGGTCATGTATCATCGGTCATGTATCATCAGTCATGTATCATCAGTCGTGTATCATCGGTCATGTATCATCGGTCATGTATCATCGGTCATGTATCATCGGTCATGTATCATCAGTCATTTATCATCGGTCATGTGTCATCGGTCATTTATCATCGGTCATGTATCATAAATCATGTATCATCGGTCATGTATCATCGGTCATGTATCATCAATCATTTATCACGATACTATTATATGAATTTAATAACTGTTATACTATGACCAATTTAATAACTGCTGAACTATGACCATGCTATGACCAAGCATGTTTTCGATGGACAGCTAAAAGTGATAAACTGCATGCGTATGTAACAACCTTTGCTGGTAGGTTGACATTTCAACCATCCATATTCCACTGGTGTCTGTTTTCTGTCATCGTTCCACGGAGGCAAACAACAGCGACAGATGTCTCTCGTTGTATCTGGTCACGTGGTTATTACTTCATGCGTGAATGACCCACTCACACAAAACGTATCTAAAATTACACGGTGGCTGAGCATCTGCATCTGTCATCAGTGTTACGTAAAATATTAATAGCATAGTCTAAAAAGATGTATTCAAAAGTGCAGGTGCAAGACCTGTATTATAGATAAGCTGTTGTAAAACAGGTGGTGGCGGTGGCGGTGGCGGTGGCGGTGGCGGTGGCGGTGGCGGTGGCGGTGGGGCGGGGTGGCGGTGGCGGTGGCGGTGGCGGTGGCGGTGGCGGTGGCGGTGGCGGTGGCGGTGGCGGTGGCGGTGGCGGTGGCGGTCGGTGGCGGTGGCGGTGGCGGTGGCGGTGGCGGTGGCGGTGGCGGTGGCGGTGGCGGTGGCGGTGGCGGTGGCGGTGGCGGTGGCGGTGGCGGTGGCGGTGGCGGTGGCGGTGGCGGTGGCGGTGGGTTGGCGGTGGCTGGTTTTGGCGAGTGTCTTTATTCCAATAAAGGCGGTGCGTGGAAATGGTGGCCGGTGGCGGTGGCGGTGGCGGTGGCGGTGGCGGTGGCGGTGGCGGTGGCGGTGGCGGTGGCGGTGGCGGTGGCGGTGGCGGTGGCGGTGGCGGTGGCGGTGGCGGTGGCGGTGCGGTGGTGGCGGTGGCGGTGGCGGTGGCGGTGGCGGTGGCGGTGGCGGTGGCGGTGGCGGTGGCGGTGGCGGTGGCGGTGGCGGTGGCGGTGGCGGTGGCGGTGGCGGTGGCGGTGGCGGTGGCGGTGGCGGTGGCGGTGGCGGTGGCGGTGGCGGTGGCGGTGGCGGTGGCGGTGGCGGTGGCGGTGGCGGTGGCGGTGGTGTTACTAGAGTTAACGGTGAACTGTACTAGTGATTACAAAATAAACAAACTACTGCAGCGAAGATACGTCTTTCATTCCAAATAAAACGCGCGGTTACTGTGTTCGTTTCAACAATGGTCAATGTGCCATATTAAAAATGACATCCAAGTAGTCTTTGTGAAAACAGACCATTTCGCAGTCAACAGAGGATTTAATCACGTCATTTATTATTTATTCGGTTAGCTCATTAGCCTACCAATCATTGGACCCACGTATCTGCCAATGAATAGAGGACAACACATAAAAGACAGACAATTTAGTAGTGTTACACGTTGACAGTAGCTGTGACGGAATACAATTATTCGCACTGTGAAATATTACAATAAGACTCCGTTCATTGTGCGGATGTTGTGTTCGCTGGCTACGCCAGGGCTGGTAGAACGGCTTGTCAAACCATTAAAATGAGTCCACTGTGCAGAAAAGCGAAGAAGATTATGTATATAAAATCTTAATCAACGTACGTTTTCATTTTACGAGAACTACTTAAACCCCGACGAGATCACTACATATGCACCGTAAAACGATGTTTAGTGACTTGGTGGACCAACTTCGACTAAGAACTGTAACAACTAAGTCGGACCCACGCTGTGATATCGATGAACCCATATGAGTGAGGATCAATTATTAGTTTAGTTTCCCATCTGTGATATCGATGAACACAGATGAGTGAGGATCAATTATTAGTTTAGTTTCCCATCTGTGATATCGATGAACACAGATGAGTGAGGATCAATTATTTAGTTTAGTTTCCCATCTGTGATATCGATGAACACAGATGAGTGAGGATCAATTATTAGTTTAGTTTCCCATCTGTGATATCGATGAACACAGATGAGTGAGGATCAATTATTAGTTTAGTTTCCCATCTGTGATATCGATGAACACAGATGAGTGAGGATCAATTATAAGTTTAGTTTCCCATCTGTGATATCGATGAACACAGATGAGTGAGGAACAATTATAAGTTTAGTTTCCCATCTGTGATACTATTAATGGTGTCAGTGCTGTTCGCAAAATTAGATCTTGAATGGTCAGAAGTAAACCACACTCGCTAACAAGCTGCACACAATTCTTCGACCAGTGTCATTTTATTTTCCAAGTAATCCACGTACAAGATGCTTCAATTATTCAATTTCCCTTTAGATGGAACTCTAAAGAATTACGTCATGATTCGTGCACAATGGATCCTATTTTTACTGATGACGTCAAATACGTTCATATTTTGCTAGACAGTCACTGGACATTTTAATCATTCGCAGCACATATATCATATTTCTCAAATATGCCAAAGTCGCATTTCAAAAAATAGTTCACAATCAGCACAAATGGCTTAAACAGTGTATATTCTCATGCGTACACTATGAAAACCAGAAATACAACAATGACCGGTCCCTGGATATACTGATGACGTGTCGCTCCACTGGGTGGCAACAGTGTGTTGTGACGTAAGCGAGCCGTGTGAAGATCGAGCCAGCGACCACCACGCAATGCCACACTCAGTAAAGCTCATTAATCACTGCACTTAACGAATCACACAGATTAATTACTTGACGCGACATTTGTGTCCAGAAGCCAACTCATAATATTATAGCTGCTTAGCAGCCAAACGGTTATCACGTGTTCTTGTAACTAGAAACTACTCCTACAGGAAAATGTCTTCTATTGTCTTAGTAATAAATATCGAATGTCCTGTTCCTTAATAACGATATTGGGGAAGGCCAGGTAAAGTCGGCCCCTTAAGCACGGATCGACTTAATTTGACATTTGTGTATAAAACAGATTGATTTTTGTTACACTATCTATTTATCTTGACTAAGTATATGCACAGTCTAGTTACTCTATCTTAATAAACATAATATATAAGACGTCTTTTAAAAATAGACCCATTTTATTATTTCGCAAAATGTGGAGGCCAAAGTGGACACCATCACAAATCTCGAACATAAACCACGCTCATACCTGACACACGCACGGTGGGCCCACTACCCACGCTCCCCGCACTGCACCGAGCTATAACTTGTTTCTGATGCTGGAAAACATTTCCGAACAACACAAACAAGACGTAATGTCACTGTCTTCCTTCTACGTGTCTTCTTTTAATTTGACGTTTTCTTGTCTTGTTTGTGCCATCTTCTGTAAACCTGTTGGTTGTAGGCACGTTACCAGTCTTGCCATGACCTCGACGTCTTTCTTGTAAGGGCTGCGTGTGATGGTGCAGGCCTTCCCTCTATTTGTAGCGTGTCGCACTGTAGCCCCGTGGGGCCCACTTTGGACTCTGCCGTAGATTATCGGTCGGACGCCATTTTGTGATTAATCACGTTTATTCACGTCAAACTGAAATTGCCCATTCAACTAACTATGGACAACTACGACGTTGGGGGTCTATAAATAGTGCTACCGTTGCTTTGATTGCATTGCATATCATGAATCACGTGACAGTGGGGGCCCACTTTGGCCGATGGACCCACTTTACCGCCCTTCCCCTTCATCTAAATCATTTAAAAAAAACATTGTGTTATTCAGTTTGGTGCTCTTCTATGATGTTTGCAGACATTTCAGTTTCTTTATCGTAATCATATATCACCGAGGGATGGGGTCTACGTGCATACAGGTAGTGTGGTGAGATCTGGTGACCACTACCTGAAAGTAGAACTGAGACACCACCGAGGGACATCGTATATCCAGTTACAAGCCTGTGTCTGTGTAGGTAGGCCCTATATAAGGCCTGTGTCTGTATAGGTAGAGCCTATATAAGGCCTGTGTCTGTGTAGGTAGGCCCTATATAAGGCCTGTGTCTGTGTAGGTAGGCCCTATATAAGGCCTGTGTCTGTGTAGGTAGGCCCTATATAAGGCCTGTGTCTGTGTAGGTAGGCCCTATATAAGACCTGTGTCTGTGTAGGTAGGCCTATATAAGGCCTGTGTCTGTGTAGGTAGGCCCTATATAAGGCCTGTGTCTGTGTAGGTAGGCCTATATAAGGCCTGTGTCTGTGTAGGTAGGCCTATATAAGGCCTGTGTCTGTGTAGGTAGGCCCTATATAAGGCCTGTGTCTGTGTAGGTAGGCCCTATATAAGGCCTGTGTCTGTGTAGGTAGGCCCTATATAAGGCCTGTGTCTGTGTAGGTAGGCCCTATATAAGGCCTTTGTCTGTGTAGGTAGGCCCTATATAAGGCCTGTGTCTGTGTAGGTAGGCCCTATATAAGGCCTGTGTCTGTGTAGGTAGGCCTATATAAGGCCTGTGTCTGTGTAGGTAGGCCCTATATAAGGCCTGTGTCTGTGTAGGTAGGCCTATATAAGGCCTGTGTATGTGTAGGTAGGCCCTATATAAGGCCTGTGTCTGTGTAGGTAGGCCCTATATAAGGCCTGTGTCTGTGTAGGTAGGCCCTATATAAGGCCTGTGTCTGTGTAGGTAGAGCCTATATAAGGCCTGTGTCTGTGTAGGTAGGCCTATATAAGGCCTGTGTCTGTGTAGGTAGGCCCTATATAAGGCATGTGTCTGTGTAGGTAGGCCCTATATAAGGCCTGTGTCTGTGTAGGTAGGCCCTATATAAGGCCTGTGTCTGTGTAGGTAGGCCTATATAAGGCCTGTGTCTGTGTAGGTAGGCCCTATATAAGGCCTGTGTCTGTGTAGGTAGGCCTATATAAGGCCTGTGTATGTGTAGGTAGGCCCTATATAAGGCCTGTGTCTGGAGGTATATTTAACGAAGCATTGCGAAAAATACAATTTTGGTTTTCTAAAAGGGCCTATTTATATAACAATTTCGAATATACACGTGTGTGCTTTATAAATCAGTCACATTAAAGATGTTTGGCGCTGCACGATATGACAATGACAAGTTATGTAAAAAGAAAGAAATAATTCGTCTATCTTTAATGACAGAGATAACGAGTATAACATAATGGTCAACTGGTCGCTAGGGACGCAAAACCACAAACTCCATGGCAACGATGTGTTGATGAATAAACATAACCTGCCTTTTACCGCCATGTACTTTTGAATCATAGAATGTCAAATAGTATTATACACAAACACTAGTGCATATACATATCGATTTCATTGTTTATTAAAGATTATTCTCTCAATATACTTTGAATAATCAACGATGTACATTTCGACCATATTTAGTATCACATGATGCAAGCAGACATTCATCTGCATAGCTTTCAATTTATTATGCCTATGTCTAAAGAGTGGACATATTATACAATATACAATGTATATCAGTATTAAACGTGTTGTTTCATTGTACATGTTCTGTGGCACATATTCGCTGATTGGAAGTACATCATGGAGGGGAAACGACTTCCGGTAGATTTATTGGAGGAGAGACGACTTCCGGTATACTTCATGGAGGAGAAACGACTTCCGGTAGACTTCGACCGTTGACCTGCCATAACGGTGTGTCCAGTGACGTCAGTTGTGTATTTCATTGTGGCGACACCAGCACACACACAGATAGACACAGTAGGCTAGATACTACAGGCAAATGAATATACGTTACAAAGTACAATGCGTCAATGGCAACAAAAACACGCCCACTTCGCACAAAGACGAGACACAAGAAATGGAAAGTTACGTCATGTTATAATAATTATTATTCTCGTTGGATTTTAACAAGTACATTTGACATAGTACTGATGATTTATTATATATATATATATATATATATATATATATATATATATATATATATATATATATATATATATATATAATATATATATATATATATATGGCTTGTTTTTGTTGTTGCATATCAAACAACATATAGAAATCATAGATATTCTGTTTACACGCGGCATACATTATTCGTATGCAATCACAGTCGCGCTTGTTGAGCAAGTAACACTACATTATTTAGTAACATGTCAATAAAACATGCCTTGCTGAGGTTTAATCAGGTCACGTAATTACCAATGTACCGTTGCTTGGAGTGGCGCCTGCGTTGTCACGTTTAAAGTTGCCGGACCACACAAACCTCATTGTCACCTGGGTTACCCAGTAACTGTCACACCAATGACATTGGTTACTGATGTAACAATTGTACGGAGTTCTTGAAAAAGCAGAAAAAAACACCCTATGTGTAACTTGGTTATAAGTCGTATAACTGTTATGATATGTTGCAAATAGTACCATACTATTATGTACAGCATTGATATGGTGTACGCGTTTTGCCTTGCAATGGCAAATTGTTCTATATAAATATTTCCTGAAGTAATCGTGGTGCGTTCAAACGACGTCATCCACGTAAGGTAGATATTTACTGAAGTCTCCTGTTAGAAACTGTATTTCTGGGTATCAGTTTGCCTACACTGTACACAGTGTATCTGAAGACAACAGTTCTCTCTTTCTTACGCAGGTTATACAGCAAATGACTGTTGGTGTTCAGCTTTGGACAGATGTGCTATAGCTGGATTTACCTGACAAGACATTTGTGGAAGGCATAAGTTGTCCGAGGTAAGTTTTCCGAAATAAGCTGTCCGAGGTCAGTTGTCCGAGGTAAGTTGTCCGAGGTAAGTTGTCCGAGGTAGCTTCTCGTTCAGAGGACATCTGTCAGTGCGCATGTTCCACCACGATAACAGTTCAGTTATTATCTGAAACGTTCGTTGCAATCTCACTGTCCTTGTCTACATTTTCCGAATGTTTGGATCGAACCTCCGTTTCGTCATTTTCACCCTCGTTCCCGGCATCCGTTTCCTGTTCCGGCTGTGTGACGTCACTAGTTCCGTCGATGACATTACCTCTCATGTCCCGGTTTTCGGAATCCTGATCTGCTACAAGCGACGAGTCTGAGTGAACATCTGTCCCCGTCCGCCGCATCGGTGTCGTCACCGGACTGGCCATGGGAACAGACAACTCTTCCTGCAACGGCCTCTCGACTGGTGGGTCAACTACGGACAGTGCTGATTCTTGGACATCGTCCGGTTGACCTGCGACTGTATTCTGGTTGAACTCTTCCGGACTGCTTTTTTTCGTATCGATCTCGACATTACGCTTCCGGTCGAGCTCGGTGATGTTCGGCATCTTCCGTTCGGTGTCGTTGACGGCGTTCCGTTTCCGGTCGGAGGTGAGGCGCTTGCGTGGCGACTGGACGCTCGTGCGCCCCAATATCGGCTGGTCAAAGCCGGAGTACTCGCCGAAGACCGGCAGACTTTGGTCGCCGTCCTCTTCGGTGTCTTCGAGTGGGTTGTACCCCCGCGGCAGACGTCCGGCGTTCATCATCCACCCAGCACGAATCATCGCCTCTCCCACGGTCGGCACGATGCTGGTGTCGAAGCGCTCGGTCGACGGCTGAGACTGTCCGGCCGACGACACGGGACTCGTGTCGCGGTTGCGACGTAGACGTCGCATGGTGTTCTTCAGCTGGAAACTGATCTGTCGCTCGACGAACAGCGGCTGGCCGAAGCGACTGAAGACGTCGAGTGCGTTGGCGACGCCGAGGCGGTAAGCCTCCTGCCGACTGCGTCGTCCCGAGTTGCGCCGACTGGACCCGCCGCTGCCCGGGGACGGCTCCCGCTGCGGTCTCCGGCCTCGTCGACGTCGGCGTCTCATCGGGACGACGTTGATAGACGGAAGGGTGTGAGAGCGGTCGAAGTCGTCGTAGATCGTCTCGTCGAGGTACACGTAGGCGAGCTCCCGGTTGACCGACTGCGGGGTGTTGACACTCGACACCCCCGGTACAGCGACCGACTGCGGGGTGTTGACACTCGACACCCCCGGTACAGCGACCGACGGTTCACGCGACGACTGATAATAGTCCCACGGCGGCGCGTAGATGGAATCGGGCCGCGACGGTAATTTGTCCATCTTCCGGCCGTGCACGAGCATCGACGGCTTAGCTTCCGGTAGATTCCTAACGGGTGCGCACGACGACCGGATGTCGAGCGTCGTCGTCTTCTCGCGCTCGAGCTTCGGCACGAACGCCTGCGGCTGTTGCCCGCCCAGATGGAGGTCACGTGTTCGCGGGTGGTTCTGGGAACGGCGCGTAGTCGGCTCCTGCTCGGGCGGGTCTCGGGGTGATACGACGACGGAACTCGACTCCGGGTACCACCTCGAGCGGCGCGGCGTCATGCCGACGGAGTAGGCTGTCCGCGAGGTGTAGTTGTAGGCGGTCGGCAGGGAGTGAGCAGGCCGCCATTGCTTCTGTGTGAAGGGCTTCAACTCGACGACAGGAAGACCGTCGGAGGCCGCACTGCTGATGGCCGGCAGCCTCTCAGACTTCTCCGCGCTCACAAGCATCGTCGCCGCTGTCTCTATCCGAACTGTTCTGCCACCTGGTTACGTCGCCGGTTTTCTCCTATTATCGCCCGCACGCTGTCGTCTCTTGTATTACCACACAGAACAGTTTTGATACCGACCATGTCCATTTGTCGCATGTGTTGTTTACTGGACACAGTCGCTTTTACTGTTCTTGTTGCTTGTTGCCAAATACACCACACACCGTAAACTTCACACCGAATCTGTGTCAAACCAGACAATTCTTCCTCGAGCCATTTTCCTGCGAATTCTGCCGGTGGCGCGTCCGGGCTGGTCGAGCCGCCGCTGATGTGTCCGTCTTCATGCCGCCGCTCTACAAGTCACCGTGGCCCGGGCGACTATCAACAGACGTCCCGTCGGCAAGTCGAGCAAGGCCGGGTCGGCCAACACAGAAATCTCGTGCCGCAAGACTGGCGCGAAACAATGGAATCAGCGCCGAGCCAAACGAGCCGTCGACGCCAAGGACAGAGAAGGCACCAGTGGGCATTATTCTACGGCTCACGGTCGATAAGTACACCGCCGTCATCCACAATGGAACACAACGCGTTGTCGCTGTTTGGAAGATTTCACAAGATTAGCGAATCCCGTGTGATCGCGATAAGTATAAGTCGCCAGGCACAAAATGAGGTTAGGCCAATCCCTGCGTAAACTACACGACGCTTTACGAAACAATCAGGTCGGGGATATATGAAACAAGTCATGTATGTTTGGCAATGTTTTGCAATAAATAATACTTAATTAAGTAAATGCCTTGGTGTAAACTCGCTCAAGCAAACTAAGTGGCGTGTGTCGTGTGTGCGGTCCAGTGTCTACGTAATTGCGGCCTAAGCTGAAGAATAGTATCAAGCCACCAGGGGTCGCTGTGTCTTCGGTGGCCTCGTTGGTACGGCGAAGTTGACTGCGACCAGTGATAATAAGGATATGTTACGCCACGTCTTTAATCCTTCATGTTTCATAGAAGCTCTGGATTATGTGTCATTCAGCTAACGACAATATTTCTTAGGACGATGTAATGTCTTCAAGACACGGCACTCAAGTCTCCATGATAGACCCTGGCGAGCTGGTTGCACGGTTTTGTGTCCTCCACATACACCCGTATATGTCATTGTTGCCCTATGTTTCCCTTTGTCAAGAGTGTGTAAGTAAGTAAGTAAGTAAGTAAGTAAGCTTTAATTGGAATTGTATAATCATATACAACGACCACGATATTGATCGTCGATTTTTCCCCATTTTCCAATCACTGCACCGAATATGTTTAACAACCAAATTCTGGCCTCAGACTAAAATGACTGCAACTTGTTGAGGGAAACATCAACGCAGGGGACGTATTTGTTACATTCCGCAAGAGTATTCGCGATATGACGACACCAGATTTATTTAACCAAAAGCATTTTATCTTAGTAGTCGATGTCCTGAACTCGTATCATAATTACCAGCTTTACATAATTGTTGGAATTAAGTATTGAATGTGATTAAGGTGAAGCGGTAAAAGCTAAAAAAAAACCTTTTACCTGGTGTCAATACAAAATAAATTGAAGGCACTTAGCAGCGAGCTGATACTAAAGATGCAATGGTGAAACTGTCACTGCAGTTGTTCTGACATGTATCGACAATAATAATTCCCGTGTAATCAAAACAACTTCAGATCTACATGTCAGAAACATTACGAAGCAGTATAAAACTGCTTGTTGACATGTTTGAACTGAATGGAGTGCCGACAACATAATCAACAACGCTTAATTCCCGGTTCACAGTGAACCTTCGGACATTTCACGGACAAACTCATGTTTTCCGAGTAAAGTCGTTAGACCGTTGTTCTAAGTGACACTATTTCCTTCCGTGGTGTTTATGCGAATCGTCTCCAACAGTCGTATCAATTACCAGTGTCAATTATTCTCAGACGGACACCGATTAGTTGTATTGTGACGACGCCTCAGTGCTAAGGTATTAGTGTTGTGTGTTGTTAATACGCCTGACCTTATACCTGACAGCTGACAGCTGACAGCTGACAGCTGACAGCTGACAGCTGACTGCCTGGTAGTCGGGCTCAATTAGAGCAGGCTCTGAAAGCACGACTAATCCCCGCCTACATTATCCGTGTATGGTGACTTACTTCATAAGGACCGAGCATGTGCCATGTAGACTGAATGAGTGACTCGTGTCTGTCTGTATGTCTGCCAAACAGCCTGTGTGCATGCAAACGTGCATGTGTACGTGCGGGCGTGCGTGCGTGCGTGCGTGCGTGCGTGCGTGCGTGCGTGCGTGTGTGCGTGCATGAGTGGATGACGCCACTAAATGGGGTTAGATTGCTGTGTAAACGATTTGAAGATGGGTTATATTCCAATATTCCACTGTACGAAATTGTTTGAGCGATTAAATTTGTATATATAATCCAATTATATTGCTGCTGCTTTTTCTTGTGTGTGTGTGTGTGTGTGTGTGTGTGTGTGTGTGTGTGTGTGTGTGTGTGTGTGTGTGTGTGTGTGTGTGTGTGTGTGTGTGTATATATATATATATATATATATATATATATATATATATATATATATGTGTGTGTGTGTGTGTGTGTGTATATATACACTACAAAATACATAATTTGATGCGCCCCCTAATGATTAATCGGGTGATATGGTAAACAAAGTAACATTGAAACATTTTCATTTCTGTTCATTTTTGGTGTGACGTGTTTCAATATAAGTTTCATTTTTATTTGTTTATAGTATTGTGTGATAAAACATGTGTCTTTATTAGTTTGTGTTTCATTGCCTGAGAGCCAACCATCGTCTCTACCCTCTCTGGGGTAAGGCCGCCAGGGTAGTCACAACTACGGAGCATTGTTTCCTTCACGTTGTGATGGGCTCTATCGTGCTGCCACCTCGTGGCGCTGAGGTAATCGAGGCTAGACAACTCAACTAGTATTGCTTACAACCTGACATACCACATAGCGAATGAGGTTATTTCACAACACACGTCGTGAAGATGAACCAAACTCCGCTAGGTGGCTGCACCGTCGCCCGTCACAACCGTGTTCTGTTTCAAATGGCGTCCAACTACTAAGATTCGTTCACCTAAGCTCCATGGTGTGGGGGCCACAATTGTTCACCTACAAGAAAGTTCTCAATTTGTTAGGTTATGGCTACGGTTGGTTGAAGGTGCTTTTGACCTGACTTTGCTGCGCCTCTTCTACGTAGACAAAACTAGACATGTTCCTTTCTTGTTAGTCTGACGTGTAACAGGGTTAGTTGTATGGTTAGAGTTTGGTTGGAGGTATATTTGACAAGATTGACATAACGTGTTTCTATGCATATGCACGTGCACGTGAAGTAGCCGGACACTCTCTTATGCGATCCCATCAAGCAACATTAAACCTACGTCTCTTCACTTTATACTAAGCAATCAGACCATCTTTAATTTGCAATTACTCTGACACAAATCGTAACAACATCATACGAAATGCATATTGTAACGTTTAGATCAAGATTACCGCAAACAATTTGAAAATAATAACTGATCTGCGTAATACTAATTTCTAGATGAGTGTTTGTTAGGTGCAAAAACATACATATAAATAAAACACACCAGTCTATAGGGGAACGATTAATGATCTAACTCTGTGGTGCAAACCTATAAAACTTGCAACGGAAGTTTTTGCTGTGTCAGTTACGTCCGTAGAATACAAGTCATAGTTCGAGTCGTTGAGGCCTGCACTATTAATTAAACAGGCCAAATAGCATTAAAACACGATATGGCGGAAGACGAGTCTGTGTGTCCTATTTGCGCTGTTGAAATTTTTCGCAGACACGCGCCTATGACACTAGATTTATTCGGGGTGGGACCGGCGCATAACAATATTTCTGCCCTCAGCGAAATCCTAGCGGGGGTCTGCACCGAGTGCCACCTATTCTCGCACCTATGACAACAAATAATGGTCACAATGGGTAAAAGGCCCCTGGCCATTGAGTACACGATTAATATTTAATTTGTCGCTGTTTTGAATTACACCAGTACATAACAGCTATTACGTGAATATTATGTTTGCCAATCCATATGTTATCAATCAATATTGACACATTGTAAACGAAGCCTTTTCTCAAAAGCGATCCCGTTGTCCAGCCAAATTGGTTGCACATTCCCATTAATAAACCCCTCAACGTTTGCCGGCGATCTAGACGCAAGAGCATGCCTGTTTAATGTTGACACTTGGCGACATGAATCGATACAAATTGGCTGCGCACGCGAAATGTCTCGCAAACGAGCGTCGTTACCAGGACGATGTCATCAATAACTTCTTCGAATAAACACCTCCTTCAACGACAATTCACGTCGCCTGAATGGGAAATCGAGTCGAGGAGAGAGATCGCTTATGCATCAACATTGTTAATGCGGTCGCTGAGCGCTCGCTCTCGGCTTGTGTGAAACTGAGAGCGCGGTTGGTCGGGTCGGGTCCGGCGATCAGTGCTGCTGATGTTTATTTCATAAGCGCTAACGATCAGGGATGGTTACGAGCGGAATGAGTCGACGGTATCTAGTTGTGTCGGTGGTAGACGACCGCTTGGCTCGTGGTGTCGGTCGCTCCGGCTGCTGGTAGCCGACAACGCGACGCTGTGCACGGTAAGTGAAACTACGACGTCTTATAATTGAAATAATACACAGTTAAAATTACAGCATTTTTCGGTAGTGAAGATTTCATGTAAGTTTTTTTCATGCATAATGAAAATAACTAGTTCAACTGTACATATAATGAATACTATGTTACAGACAATGCTTGCTATAACGAACGGGTTGGGACTTGGCCAAACTGATCAATATATTCGATGCCCCTGGTACCCGTGGGTGTACACCTCTGTTCAGATCAGAACTGAGATTTCATAAGTGTTCCTCTAGATCGATGCTCCTTATACATCAACACAGTTACCAGAGCAGTCGTTTCAGTTACCAATTTAGTTAAATTCGACGTTTTCCAGTTAACGTTTCACGCATGTAACGTATTGAATCAGCCAACTTAAACGTGTTTGCCATTTTCAGCTGTGTTAAAAGGAACACACGTAGCCGCAATGCCACACATAGAGCCGTACCGGAAGTTGGGGTTGATAAGACACCTGCGCGAACACGTGGCACAGAACCGTGACACGGCGAGACGGGTGCACGAGATCAAAAGTCTGCTGCGGGCCAACGTTCGCCTCGACAAGTTTCCGATCCGGCACAATGTGCTGAGGTCTAACACGCCCGTTGTCACCTCAACCGGAAGTGCGTGCGTCTTTCTGCGCATACCTTGTCGCGTCAGCAGCACGATGCGCCTGCGTGGCGACGATAAGACACTCGTGATCGACGCGCATGCGCCAATACAAAAGGGTGTCCCCATGTACTGTGACGTGCTCGGTCCGAGTGCATGCCGGGAATGCACTCGACTGTACAGACGTAGGCAGTTTGAAACCGACATAAATCAGGCACATCCGGCTTTGGAAGTCAACCAGCGGACAATGCACGCCCGGAGGAGCTTGGCACTGAGCGTTCGTCTTCCATCGTTGCCCTCATCGACTATTACGACGACCACGCGGCATCCGAACCGCAAAGGCAGGCCACGGAAGTCGCGGTCGGGTGAACGGACGCGATCACCAGCGAAGGCGAAACCTCCAACTCCAGTCAGACCAATCCTCGTCACCGATAACGAGATCCACGCGAGGGTCATCGAGAAACAGCGACACCTAGCGGCGATAGCACCATCAGAGGTGGCACCATTGCCGCCACCTGTCGCTCCGCCGCCCGTCTCCCCGAAGCGAGCGTCGGCCGGGAGTAGACGGGTGTCGTCGTCGGGGGAGATCCACATCCCCATGGTGTCGAGTCGGGAGTCGAGCTTCCTCTCACGCGCCATGAGTAACGAGTCGCACTGGTCCGTCGACGGTGCACGAGTCCCCGCGACGGACTGAGGCCGTCTCGGGCTGACGACCAGTCGCACAGGCGCCAAGTCGTCAGCGCTGTGAGCGGCTGGTGGTGGCCTGGACGTCGTCGAGGACACTAAGTGACTAAATTAACGCCACCTTTCTGGTAAAATGTATATAATGTACAGCCATGTAGATTAAAGTGATTGTGAATAACAAGACTGGTAGCGTGGTGGGCAATGCATTGCAAACCATGAAACGTCTTGCGTGCGTGCGTGCGTGCGTGCGTGCGGGCGGGCGGGCGGGCGGGCGGGCGGGCGGGCGTGCGGGCGAGGGTGCGTTTGTATGTGTTAATGTATAGCACATATGATACATGTCAGGTACATTCAACTGTGGCTCACGTACAATACAAACAGTACGATCTACGGTCGGCCAGTCGACAATCACTCCGAAAGTCAGATTCAAATGATCGCGTTCGTTCAGCTTCGATTCATTTGGCTCCGCGATGTGGCGCCACCGTTTGGCGCTCTCACGAGAGCACAATAAAACTGAATTAATAATTACCATAGTGTTAATTTGTTAATTTTGTTGTTGTGTTCTGTACTCAGCATCTTCTGTGGCAGAACACCCAAGGCACATCGCCCCCGAGTACAAATGTTCTACTATAATTATTATATTAGTTATGTAGCCATTTTTTGATGTAGTTACGTATATGCATATCCATGCTATGTTTGTATCCATCTAGTCGTCACCTCGTTATCCATAAGCGTATATATATATATATATATATATATATATATATATATATATAAAGTCAAAAATTATTGTCATACGCAAACAATTTGGAAATATCTGCGCTATCTGCTATAAAATGCGAGTAAACTGTCAGTGTAGGTCCCTTCCCATAATGTTACAGAATATTCTTCTATCAGTTTATCACAAACGCTAACTTCTTCCGTAGCACGGTTTTGTTCCTGGAGAGCCGACACGCACCAGTGGACAAACTAATGATACGTTTCGAATGGTGAATGAAGTACAACTTAACGAGTGTGTCGTATCGAACACTAACTGTTTCTGCTGTCCTCCCTGTCACGGCATTGTTAGCCTTGTGTGTAACGAGCAATGCGACTAGATTACACGTCACTCCAACATATCATTACAGCCGCGCCACACTGCAGATAACGGCGACAACACAACACACAACACAACACAACACAGCGTAGTAATTGCTAATCACCAACGAAATGTGACACGCCACATTCCGCAGTGTGTATGGCTAGTGTAACACTACGCCGCGTCATGTAGCTGCACCAATGAGGAACTCCTTTGTTGCTTGGGTATCGGACGGGCGAACAAATCGGGCACTGAGAAGGTAAATTCCCATGTGTACTGTTGACAGACAACGTGTCTGCCTCGACCGTTGTTAAAATTGTGGTAAAGCAGAAATGTATATTGTGTCTCGCTACATGATGTACTGTTGTAGTTGCGATAACTGTTATCAGAAACGCAGTTACGATAAGTGAGCGCTAAATAAATACACGATACAAGTTTGCGGGAAGTGTGGTAGGCAACCATTGCTTTCTGCAAACACCGACGTGCAATGATAGAACCGCGTCAGTGTTCGTTGAAATACGCACGTGCTTTCATTTAGCATGACGTATGAGACGTACCTATAGCGCAACCGAATCAACACATGGGTTGTGATGTGGTTGAGTTGCTGATCACGACACATGTTATTTACTCAGACCAGATGAAAGCATGTCGGTCGAAACCAATATACATCCAATTTGTACACGAGTGGCCCTCTTTGGGTCGTCTTCTAAGGGAAACCATGTCTACGTTGTACTCTTACGTCTACTACGGTTGTGTCGTGTTTTAATTCCAGATTGACAACATTAATAATCGCGTATTAATAGACTATAAACAATATTTGTTTATATGTTGTTTATATGTTGTTTATATAGGTTGTCTTCGTACGTTTTATTAACCGAAACCCCTTTGCGAAGATACACCGAGACCCTCATGTTCGCGAGAGACCAGTAAGACGTCGTTGCTGTGATCGAAGGTGGAGAGTTTACAAACATCACTAAAGTAAGACTATGAATTATGCATAAGAAAATAACATCGACAATCAGCCAGTGTAATACACCAGGCGGCAGTGAAATGTCGACATAGCGGATTTAATCACGGTGGTTTACAAATTATCGATCGGGTAATATAAATCAATGAGAAACTCATGCATAGGCGCCGTGTGGTTGATTTCAGCGGCTGAATTCTATTTCTAACAAGTTAAAATGAGTTGTAACCGACTGGTGACGTATGTATGTGTTTTATTCACGCCTATTGATTTGTGATCGCTGCGAGAACATTGCGTGCGTGCTAAATTTCTCAAGTCAGTCGGTCGGTCGGTCGGTCGGTCGGTCGGTCGGTCGGTCGGTCGGTCGGTCGGTCGGTCGGTCGGTCGGTCGGTCGGTCGGTCGGTCGGTCGGTCGGTCGGTCGGTCGGTCGGTCGGTCGGTCGGTCGGTCGGTCGGTCGGTCGGTCGGTCGGTCGGTCGGTCGGTCGGTCGGTCGGTCGGTCGGTCGGTCGGTCGGTCGGTCGGTCGGTCGGTCGGTCGGTCGGTCGGTCGGTCGGTCGGTCGGTCGGTCGGTCGGTCGGTCGGTCGGTCGGTCGGTCGGTCGGTCGGTCGGTCGGTCGGTCGGTCGGTCGGTCGGTCGGTCGGTCGGTCGGTCGGTCGGTCGGTCGGTCGGTCGGTCGGTCGGTCGGTCGGTCGGTCGGTCGGTCGGTCGGTCGGTCGGTCGGTCGGTCGGTCGGTCGGTCGGTCGGTCGGTCGGTCGGTCGGTCGGTCGGTCGGTCGGTCGGTCGGTCGGTCGGTCGGTAAAAGCTTTATTTCCTGATGGTAACATCACGTATACGTCTGATATGATTCCGTCCACGATAATATATTATCAAAATATGAGTTTTATGTTTCAACATCGAAGGCGATCTCGTTAGTTCTTAAGTACAGTTTTGAATTATAACACGGCAGCTCGATACGTGAGGTGGCACTTGAAATAAAACGTACATTGCCAATAAATGGCCGACTTTGAGATGTAGTCATAATACTCCGTTTGTAATTCTCTAAAATGGACACCTGGACCAGAGGCCGGCCACAGACATCGGGGTGGATTTTTCACCGAGGCACAAACCCGCCACGTAGGTTTGTCAGTGTGAAGAATAAAAGGGGCGGGCAACTTACGACGACTGAACTGACAGTGTGTGACTAGTAAGACCCCGACACGCTACAAATTCCACAATTGCGAATGTCGAATCTTGTGTTGTTGTTTTGAACAGTTCACAAGTTCGTTCATTCTGCATTGTTTCAGCTCACTTAGTTGTAAGGGTGAGTGCATGGTTGTAGACAGTGGTGGATATATGTGTACACGTAGTAATCTTCGCGCAGTTGTCACAGCATGACTTAACGCTTTTTGCAACGTGAAGATGTTAGGATGTACCTTACTGTTCTACGTTGTTTGGGAATCGGCAAACTGCTTCAACAAACTCACAATGAATACCTTAGCGCGATAACAGTATTAGCACGTTGACTGTGTCAATGTAGTGAATGGTGGGATAATATTATTACTGATAACTAGCTCCGCTCACTATCAATATAATCCACTGTGTACCTTTGTGTGAGAAAATCACAGACAATGCGCGATAGTATTTATTGTCAACTGGTGGAATTAGGCGTTTACTTGTCAATCTACAAGTGAGCCTCGTTGTGGTCAATACTATTACAAAACGAACAGGAGGAACATTTATCAATTGCAATGCCCCAAGAGTCTCAAAACAGTACTAGTTTGGAATTATATTGCCAACAGGCGGCGCTTAAAATATAAATACAATATTGACCAATCACAGGCACCGACACACACTTATCCGTAATTCTTACCGATTTATGAGTATTCGTTCTTTGCTGGCAGTGAAAACGTGTGACATGCGTAACAACATATACTGCGGACTACAACTTCGTGACAGGTACTACAAAGACAGCAACATCTTTGCCTAGACGATAGTGTTTAGAACGGCAAAGGCGTGTGAACAATGCGGTACTTCGAATGACGTCATTACTACGCACACGGCGTCTATGGCAAGCACCGTGTTTGGACGTAATTATAGCCGAAATGAGTGATTTAAAATCCTATTTCACCCAACGAAATATAACACAGTCATCACATCAAATACTGTGTCAATGCCACTAAGCATATATCGGCATTTGTGCAAAATAAACGTTGTTTGTCTTCGCTAGAGCGTATCCTCATCGGAGTCTCCACAGCTCAGGTCTAGCACACTTCCCTTGGGCGAGTTGAAGGGCGTCTTGGGCGCATATGACTGCTGGGCATGCACCGGCACATACTCGTGTCTGGGCGACTCGGCAATGGACACCCAACAACTGTCTCGTGTAGTTGGAAGTGTAACACTTATGGTTGATCTTATTGCTCCGCGGAGTCTCGACTCTCGGCGTCAAAGCTGACTTTGTTACACTTATGGCCGACCGACAGGTTCTGGGGGTCTCCGGGGTCAGAGCGGACTTCGGCTCGGCGATACCGACGAAGTCGCTCGCTCTCCACAAGCTAGGTCCGGCGGTTTTCGGTCGTCGACAGCGAGTCAGACTCGGTATGTCGTATCCGTCGACAAGTCTGAGGTTCTGGAACGACTCGCTGACGTCGCTGCTGTCTGTTCTGTGGCGTGCGGTGTCGCTGGTTGTCTCGTAGAAACCTGCGGACACCGGCCGATGTCTGCAGCGTGTCTTCTGCCGGTAGCGAGCGTTGGCCTTCACCTGAGCTCCCTGCAGGATCGGGTCACCGGGGTTTGCGCGCAAGACTTTCACCCACTCGTTTGACGTCAGTTCCGGTGATGGTACAGACATGTTAGGAGACCACGTGCCCGGCTGGCACCGATCTTCCCATGTCTTCGACAACGTCGTCCCGCGGGGAGAGTGAGCCTCTCTCGGGCTGTGCATCAGGCTGTAGATGTCCGGCGTCAGAGACAGACTGCGGCTGTAGATGTTGAGGGAGCGAGACGTCGCCGGAATCATCGCCTTCGTTTTCGCCGACTTCACCCGCCGTTGTTCGCCGCGGCATCGGACGTTGTTCGGCCGATAGTCCCCAACGCCTGGTTCGGGTCGCATGGTGACTCCGTCGACCCGGAGGAAGGCATCATCGCTCGGCGCTGGTATATGAGTCCTGTTAGACGCTCGCCCCGTGAAAGCGTCGGTTCCGGGCCTGGCAGAAGACCGCGCACTGTTCATTCGCGCGTTGCTGCGGTTCCGTACTTGGTGGTGTCCGTTGTGGTTGACGCTGTTACCGTTGCAGGTTGTCCGGCAGTCGACGTTGCCCGTGAAGCCGCGCCGCTTCACCGACATGGCCCGGTCACCGTCCCGCACACCCCACGGCGCTCCCGTCACCCCGCCGACACCGTCGTAGTCTGCACCGACGTCTTGTAGGCAGTACATCCACACTGAAGACACAATACATCCACACTGAAGACACAATACATCCACACTGAAGACACAATACATCCACACTGAAGACACAATACATCCACACTGAAGACACAATACATCCACACTGAAGACACAATACATCCACACTGAAGACACAATACATCCACACTGAAGACACAATACATCCACACTGAAGACACAATACATCCACACTGAAGACACAATACATCCACACTGAAGACACAATACATCCACACTGAAGACACAATACATCCACACTGAAGACACAATACATCCACACTGAAGACACAATACATCCACACTGAAGACACAATACATCCACACTGAAGACACAATACATCCACACTGAAGACACAATACATCCACACTGAAGACACAATACATCCACACTGAAGACACAATAGATCCACACTGAAGACACAATTCATCCACACTGAAGACACAATACATCCACACTGAAGACACAATAGATTCACACTGAAGACACAATACATCCACACTGAAGACACAATAGATCCACACTGAAGACACAATACATCCACACTGAAGACACAATACATCCACACTGAAGACACAATACATCCACACTGAAGACACAATACATCCACACTGAAGACACAATACATCCACACTGAAGACACAATAGATCCACACTGAAGACACAATACATCCACACTGAAGACACAATACATCCACACTGAAGACAAAATACGTCCACACTGAAGACACAATAGATCCACACTGAAGACACAATACATCCACACTGAAGACACAATACATCCACACTGAAGCCGCTCGCTTCACCGACATGGCCCGGTCACCGTCCCGCACACCCCACGGCGCTCCCGTCACCCCGCCGACACCGTCGTAGTCTGCACCGACGTCTTGTAGGCAGTACATCCACACTGAAGACACAATACATCCACACTGAAGACACAATACATCCACACTGAAGACACAATACATCCACACTGAAGACACAATACATCCACACTGAAGACACAATACATCCACACTGAAGACACAATACATCCACACTGAAGACACAATACATCCACACTGAAGACACAATACGTCCACACTGAAGACACAATACGTCCACACTGAAGACACAATACGTCCACACTGAAGACACAATACATCCACACTGAAGACACAATACATCCACACTGAAGACACAATACATCCACACTGAAGACACAATACATCCACACTGAAGACACAATACATCCACACTGAAGACACAATACATCCACACTGAAGACACAATACATCCACACTGAAGACACAATACATCCACACTGAAGACACAATACATCCACACTGAAGACACAATACGATCCACACTGAAGACACAATACGTCCACACTGAAGACACAATACGTCCACACTGAAGACACAATACGTCCACACTGAAGACACAATACGATCCACACTGAAGACACAATACATCCACACTGAAGACACAATACATCCACACTGAAGACACAATACATCCACACTGAAGACACAATACATCCACACTGAAGACACAATACATCCACACTGAAGACACAATACATCCACACTGAAGACACAATACATCCACACTGAAGACACAATACATCCACACTGAAGACACAATACATCCACACTGAAGACACAATACATCCACACTGAAGACACAATATCCCTGAGAATCCACACTGAAGACACAATACATCCACACTGAAGACACAATACGTCCACACTGAAGACACAATACATCCACACTGAAGACACAATACATCCACATTGAAGACACAATACGTCCACACTGAAGACACAATACGTCCACACTGAAGACACAATACATCCACACTGAAGACACAATACATCCACACTGAAGACACAATACATCCTAGAACAACCCACTGAAGACACAATACATCCACACTGAAGACACAATACATCCACACTGAAGACACAATACATCCACACTGAAGACACAATACTTCCACACTGAAGACACAATACATCCACACTGAAGACACAATACATCCACACTGAAGACACGACACATCCACACTGAAGACACAATACATCCACACTGAAGACACAATACATCCACACTGAAGACACACTACGTCCACACTGAAGACACAATACATCCACACTGAAGACACAATACATCCACACTGAAGACACAATACGTCCACACTGAAGACACAATACATCCACACTGAAGACACAATACGTCCACACTGAAGACACGACACATCCACACTGAAGACTCGATACGTCCACACTGAAGACACGATACGTCCACACTGAAGACACAATACGTCCACACTGAAGACACGACACATCCACACTGAAGACACGATACGTCCACACTGAAGACACGATACGTCCACACTGAAGACACAATACATCCACACTGAAGACACGATACATCCACACTGAAGACACAATACATCCACACTGAAGACACAATACATCCACACTGAAGACACAATACATCCACACTGAAGACACAATACATCCACACTGAAGACACAATACATCCACATTGAAGCCACGAATCCACACTGAAGACCAATATCCACACTGAAGACACAATACATCCACACTGAAGACACAATACATCCACACTGAAGACACAATACATCCACACTGAAGACACAATACATCCACACTGAAGACACAATACATCCTCACTGAAGACACGACACATCCACACTGAAGACACGACACATCCACACTGAAGACACAATACGTCCACATTGAAGACATGACACATCCACACTAAAGAAATAATATATCCACACTGAAGACACAATACATCCACACTGAAGACATAATATATCCACATTGATGGTACAATACATCCACAGACACAATGACAACGTCTACAAGCAACAATAACAGTTACTGTCTGTATTTCGTACACAGACACTCACCAAACCGCGCATATAGACACTCACTGTTCGTTTGTTAACAAATAATAACGGCGTTTATGATAGAATATGTCAGTCTTTATAAAAACTTTAGCCATGACATGGCGGCCACTTGTATCGGCCCAGGAAATGTTTACACAGGACAGCCTTATACTCTCTACACTCTATATGTGTAAACCAAGTTTGTTCAACAAACAGTTCTAGGCTGTAACGTCTACCT
Organism: Ridgeia piscesae; assembly: GCA_025642075.2. Lineage (NCBI taxonomy): Eukaryota > Metazoa > Annelida > Polychaeta > Sabellida > Siboglinidae > Ridgeia > Ridgeia piscesae. The sequence goes on from JAODUO010000985.1 coordinate 25,917, forward strand.
CCAAAACATCTTATATTATTTCCCATACCTTGGAGACGTAAACCCGATTAATAATTTATATCACAAGTCAGCGTGTAAAACGATTCCTGCCTAAGAGCGTGGTAATTGATGGCCGCCGGCGCCGACACTGCAGCCGCTACGCTGCCTGGAGACGCCATCAGCCAGCCTCGAGTCGACGCCTGCCATGATATCGCTTTGTCAGGCAGCCTGCGTAAATATTACGATGATATTTCTGGTTAGTAATAACGATTAGATAAATGGCGGCAAGTGTAAGTTTCGTCGGATGGTTAAGGTATTCAAGTACGTACACCCTGTTTCGTCCTACCATCTACCTCCATTCGCTGTCCGGCTGTGCTCGGTGTAGGTCTTACCTGGCGGCGGTCGACACGACGGCTTGCTACCGGCCGTGACGGTCATTGATGCTGGCCTCTTCTTCATAGCGTAGCCATGGCGTCGCGATTTGCCAATTTACACCTAGAGTGCTGACGGTCGTTTGAGCCGACTAAAGTGGCCTCTTCAGTCGTGCCGATAAACTTACGTAAGTTACACCCGCTAATCACCTCTCGTAGCAAGAGTTCTATAATTGGATATGGCGAGCTCTGTGTGGCCATCTCCGGCGAGACGTGGCGAGTGGCAGGGCTTCGACCGAGTCGAATCGATGCCTGCAGAACAAGAACAGCGAGGCAATTACCCGTGTTTACGAGGCGGCGTTAACTTGATAGACTTCCGGGCGTAATGTGTTCCACTGAGCCAGTGATTCGTACCAGGTGGAGTCGAACATTCCGAGGGAGACAGACCAACGCCCAGGACTGGTTCTACAACACGACCATGTACAGCTATAGTTGTATACAACCATCTAGCTCCTCCCCAGACGAACAGTTAACTGTGAAAGTGCAAAGTGTCATTGCTCGTGCATAGAATATACAAACCGAAGACATTGTAAAGACAACTGCGGAACAGTAACAACAAAAGGGCGGGATATGCTTAGATAGATAGGTTGGACGCTCGGTAAGCCAAAGGGCTTCCTTGTCCACCTGCCACCTAGATTTAATTCTCTGCATGGCAATCTTGTTAAATATTGTTAAAACTGAAATTAATACGTCATTTAATTATCGAAACTTCAATGTTTGAATTGTTTTATTTTAAGTTATGCACACACACATTTCGAGCTACATTGGTTACAGTTGTTACATTTGTTACATTTGTTACACATGTTACATTGGCTACATTGGTTAAATTTGTTACATCGGTTATATTGGTTACATTGGTTACATTGGTTACATCGGTTACATTGGTTACATTGGTTACATTGGTTACATTGGTTACATTGGTTACATTGATCACATTGGTTACATCGGTTATATTGGTTACATTGGTTACGTTGGTTACGTTGGTTACATCGGTTACATTGGTTACATTGGTTACATTGGTTACATTGATCACATTGGTTACATTGATTACATTGGTTACATTGGTTACATTGATCACATTGGTTACATCGATCACATTGGTTACATCGATTACATTGGTTACATCGGTTATATTGGTTACATTGGTTACGTTGGTTACGTTGGTTACATTGATCACATTGGTTACATCGATTACATTGATCACATTGGTTACATTGGTTACATTGATCACATTGGTTACATTGGTTACATTGATCACATTGGTTACATCGGTTACATTGATCACATTGGTTACATCGGTTACATTGATCACATTGGTTACATTGGTTACATTGATCACATTGGTTACATCGATTACATCGGTTACATCGGTTACATTGATCACATTGGTTACATCGGTTACATTGATCACATTGGTTACATCGGTTACATTGGTTACGTTGGTTACATCGGTTACATTGGTTACGTTGGTTACATTGGTTACATTGGTTACGTTGGTTACATTGGTTACATTGGTTACATCGGTTACATTGGTTACGTTGGTTACATTGATCACATTGGTTACGTTGGTTACATTGGTTACGTTGGTTACATTGGTTACATTGATCACATTGGTTACGTTGGTTACATTGATCACATTGGTTACGTTGGTTACATTGGTTACGTTGGTTACATTGGTTACATTGGTTACGTTGGTTACATTGGTTACATTGGTTACATCGGTTACGTTGGTTACGTTGGTTACATTGATCACATTGGTTACGTTGGTTACATTGGTTACGTTGGTTACATCGGTTACATTGGCTACGTTGGTTACGTTGGTTACATTGGTTACATCGGTTACATTGGTTACATTGGCTACGTTAGTTACATTGGTTACGTTGGTTACATTGGTTACGTTGGTTACGTTGGTTACATTGGCTACGTTGGTTACGTTGGTTACATTGGTTACGTTGGTTACATCGGTTACATTGGCTACGTTGGTTACGTTGGTTACATTGGCTACGTTAGTTACATTGGTTACGTTGGTTACATTGGTTACATTGGTTACGTTGGTTACATTGGTTACGTTGGTTACATTGGTTACGTTGGTTACATTGGTTACGTTGGTTACGTTGGTTACATTGGTTACGTTGGTTACATTGGTTACGTTGGTTACATTGGTTACATTGGTTACATTGGTTACATTGGTTACATTGGTTACGTTGGTTACATTGGTTACGTTGGTTACGTTGGTTACATTGGTTACATTGGTTACATTGGTTACGTTGGTTACATTGGTTACGTTGGTTACATTGGTTACGTTGGTTACATTGGTTACGTTGGTTACATTGGTTACGTTGGTTACGTTGGTTACATTGGTTACGTTGGTTACATTGGTTACATCGGTTACGTTGGTTACATTGGTTACGTTAGTTACATTGGTTACATACAGAAAACAAATATGATCTAATATCGAGCTCTATAATGACATGAATAAATTGCGGAGAAAACACAGGAAAAGGTTTAACTTTGCTGGACATTGCTGTAGACACAAGATGAAATGGCAGCTGTGAGCATCAGGCAGCAGGCAGCAGGGAGTGGAAGAGCGTGCCACGACAGACCAACTTTCATTTTATCGGCCGTCTGCAGAGGTTGCTGGGCAAACGGCAGCCGATGACGGAGATGTGTGGCGAGAGATTGTGGACGTCAGCAGAGGCGCCCCCTGTAGCCAACTAGAGTAGTGACTGACGAGAGTGAATGAACATCTGGTTATACAGTCAGTCGGTCGGTCGGTCGGTCGGTCGGTCGGTCGGTCGGTCGGTCGGTCGGTCGGTCGGTCGGTCGGTCGGTCGGTCGGTCGGTCGGTCGGTCGGTCGGTCGGTCGGTCGGTCGGTCCGGTCGGTCGGTCGGTCGGTCGGTCGGTCGGTCGGTCGGTCGGTCGGTCGGTCGGTCGGTCGGTCGGTCGGTCGGTCGGTCGGTCGGTCGGTCGGTCGGTCGGTCGGTCGGTCGGTCGGTCGGTCGGTCGGTCGGTCGGTCGGTCGGTCGGTCGGTCGGTCGGTCGGTCGGTCGGTCGGTCGGTCGGTCGGTCGGTCGGTCGGTCGGTCGGTCGGTCGGTCGGTCGGTCGGTCGGTCGGTCGGTCGGTCGGTCGGTCGGTCGGTCGGTCGGTCGGTCCGGTCGGTCGGTCGGTCGGTCGGTCGGTCGGTCGGTCGGTCGGTCGGTCGGTCGGTCGGTCGGTCGGTCGGTCGGTCGGTCGGTCGGTCGGTCGGTCGGTCGGTCGGTCGGTCGGTCGGTCGGTCGGTCGGTCGGTCGGTCGGTCGGTCGGTCGGTCGGTCGGTCGGTCGGTCGGTCGGTCGGTCGGTCGGTCGGTCGGTCGGTCGGTCGGTCAGTCAGGATCAATCATCAATCAATCAATCAATCAATCAATTATCCAATCAATCAACCTATCAATCAATCAATGAAAACGTTTAAATAACGTTCTACCAGTACAAATTGTGTACCTATAATTTCGAAAACGTGCAACATCATATAAGAAGGTCTCACAATGCCGAAGGGGGGGCAGATCTCAGGAACACCGGACACAGTGAAAGGATGTGTTCAGCAGGCGTGGTTGGAAAGTGTTGTTTTGATAAGTCAAAGGTACTGTGAGACGGCGGCAAAGCAGTCTTCAAGAAATACATCTGGAAGAGAAGAAATAACACCTGTGTACACATTTGTACATCTAGGACGGGAGACAGACACCACAGCTCAAAGACTGATACTCGTAGGAGGATAAAAGTACAGACGAAGGCACAAGAAGATAGAAGATGTGACATTCGCAACATGTCTAGGCTCATGTGTGGTTTATAGGTTATGGCTGTGGCGGACAAAACAACAGGAGGATGTGGTCACATGTATCCGGATCGAGGGTTTTGGAGGCTTAGCTCCCAATAACTGTACATGTATTTATGGAGGGGAGGCAATTTGTAGTGTGGATGATGTGGGACGGAGGTAAGATTAGCCTCCAATATTTAAGGACGGTGTGTCTGTTATGGCGCAAAGCGTCGGCGAAAATTGTCATCAACACCTCCACTGTCTTCCGGTGACATCATCCGAGCCAGCAGCGACAGCAGAGATGCTGAAGTTACGATGGTAAAAATATCTTTAAAGCGTTGATTGAGACATCGGGACACGCCCACCCCTCATAGTAATTTCGTTATGATGCAAAACGTGGTGTGACATAGATCTACAATGTGAGGAGTAGGCTGCCAAAGTGGACTGGATTAAAGAAGTGTGAACAGAATTGACGAAGAAATGTCGACCAGGATGGACACATTCACAGAAAGCAGAACGTGTAGCCACTCGCCAACCATCAGAACGATGAGTGGCCACTCAGCTCATGCATGGCGAGGCGCAAGTAGGCCTAAGTGGCCACTCCGGCAGTACACACGTGATCAGACCGTGATGATTTATTCATATTCGAGGCGTTTCAAACTGCCGTTGATACGATGCGTGACTTACTTCGTGGCTGCTATCGTTTTCTGTCACGTGATCGAGAGTAACACTCGAGAGTTGATACGATTCTAATAGCCTATCTGACACACGTAATTATTATTCTGCATATCTTCCTGAAGACAGCGCAACGAGATGTGCATTGTACCACCCTACCGATAAATCATAGGATACTATTCAGTTAATGCGTAACCAGTTATGGTCATGCGAGGCATTTTTCTTTAAGTAAACATGTTCTGTTGACACACTTCAACGACTGAAACACATTTATATGACGTCCATTGAGCTGGTGTCTCGCGTATGACTCGGCGGTGCATTTATATGTTTGTCGTTCACTGTTCCGCTGCAAGACAAATATTCGCACGCTGTGTTTTATTGGTTTTGTTTAATGTACTTAGGATTTGAGCAAACGTGGCTGATTACTATGCCTATATATATTTCCCACGAATTCAAGTAGATAGGTATATTTGCACATCAACGTACACTCTGTGCTCAAACTAGACTTGGTGACGTAATATGCGTCATAGCCGCGCTGTAATTAATAAATTAAAAAGGTCGAGTAGTGTCATAGTTTGCCTAGAAATAGTGAAAAATGCAGGTAACACAACTGTTGGTTCTGCTGTCGTTGTTTCTGCGGCTGTTGTCGTTGTTGTTGATGTACTGCTGCTGCTAATAATAATAATAATAATAATAACTTCTTATGCGCCAATATCCTCGAAAATCAAGCTCAGTGGCGCGACAAAACCAAGGGGTTAAGCAATTGCGTAAACGTAGAACAGTGTGTGAGTCGTTGATGGATGGACGAAGGTTCTAGGAAGCTAAGGAGGATAGGCAGCATTATAGAGATATGTTTTTAGACGTCGGCGGAAGGAAACTATATTACCTTCCGACTTGACACTGACAGGAAGCGAATTCCACAGAGTTGGTGCAGCAACCGAGAAAGCTCGGGTCCCAGCTTTCGTCTTAACCCGAGGACAACAACTAATGCGAATGATCAGATGCAAATAAAGATTGACTAAGGATACGTAGCATGTATATTAATACCGTGCGGAGATATAAACATATATTATATATATATATATATATATATATATATATATATATATATATATATATATATATATATATATATATATATATATATATTACATTAAACAAAGAACGCATACGGCGTGTATGTGTTCAATGTTACTGTGTCGGGTGTTTCTGTGTTTTCGTCGGCGTTGTGTGTTTTGTGACAATCAGCCTAGACGTGCGACACAATATATAACATACGTGTTGTATAACGAACGTGTACATCTAATAGAAATGTATGGAAACATTCACGTGTGTTGTATAACGAACGTGTACATCTAATAGAAATTTATGGAAACATTCACGTGTGTTGTATAACGAACGTGTACATCTAATAGAAATGTATGGAAACATTCACGTGTGTTGTATAACGAACGTGTACATCTAATAAAAATGTATAGAAACATTCACGTGTGTTGTATAACGAACGGGTACATATAATAGAAATTTATAGAAACATTCACGTGTGTTGTATAACGGACTCTCTAATACGTGTGTTGTATAACGGATATCTAATAGAAATGTATGGAAACACGGCTACACCAGTCACACTGTACGTGTCTGTCTAGCTGTAAGATCGCAGGTCATCAGAACCGTAGTAGATGTAGTAAATTAATGTTTTCATGTATAACTATCCACACTTGGAGTTTAACCAGGTGAGTGAGGAGAGAGTCTTTGTCAGTTTTAGAAATAATGATATACATGTATTTGCTATTTTAATAGGCAAACAAAACGACGTACGTGACATGACGAGGACATTGTCCTAGAAAGAGTCTTGACGGTCAGATGTAACCATCAGTGAAATCCGACAGAGGTCCGTGTTTTTAGATTTTCCAGACGTTAGTTTTTTTAGAAGTGAGGAATTTTGTAAAATGTTTACGCGAAGTCAATCCAGTGAAACGTTGACATTTTAGACAAAATCAATATTCAAAGGAAACAACCGCAATTGTCAAGTGTTGCGTTAGAAAGTTGCCGGGCCCGCAAATATCTTTGAAGTCGGTTGGTTGACATCTGCACACTCTCTAGGCACCGCATGTGAGGTTGTTATTACGAATAACGGAAGAGATAAAATCGTTAAAACGATGTGACTGACACAACCACACAGTTAGGATATATGCATATTTGGTTTGCAATTTTGTAATGAGTTACGATTAGCGTGTCATGTTATCTGCCGCCGCAACAGTTTATATAATTTATTTCACAAGCCTTTGACGGGGTGAGGTGTATGACATCATGGGCGTTAAGATAAGAACACTTGGGTTTCTTACACAATTTCCATCAATAAGACGCACCCCGTACTTAAACGATTGTGTTCACTGCGGATACATTGACATACTAAAGGACACCCCTGACAGTGCTGGTGACATTTGACGACTCTTACTGTTGCGCTAACATAAATATTTATTACAATTACAACAGTTGAACAATGTAAAGTGTGATACGTGACAATTCGAACGGACTCGACAACGTACGAGCTACAACTTGTTAACTAGCGCGGTTAACGGCTTTGTTGTGTCAATGTAAGTAGTAAGTACGGTCTGTGCTATCAACACCACATACCTTCGTATCGCTCCGACTTAAATGCACTCACTTCAGTGTTCTACGGACTGGTCCACTACCATGTACAGATCGGTTCGACCTGAAGTATACCTAACGCGTTGTCGAGAGATCGCCACATAATCCACGACACTGACGGCCACTCTCAGCTCACGCGCGGTGGCTCCCTCCTTCGTCCGTCGCACAAGGCACGTAAACAGTGAGCGTGTATTTAGGTCTGTTGACGCTTGCTCCGTCATGCGTGACGGTCCCGTCTTTGTTGCTTGGACAAGTATTGACAGCGCCGCCACTCCGTCCAACCGGCCAGGCCGCGTCCCTGCTCCAACCGCGGTTCTTACCGGATGTGACGTCACCATATCGAAGATTTCCCAGATGACGGCGATTGTCCCTCAGCAAAACATCCGTGGATGCGTTGCTCTGCCTTAACGGGGAGACGACGGTCAAATCCTCCAGACTTCCCTCTGGGGAGCAGTGTGGTGTCTTGGACAGAACCCTGTGTCTGGGGAAGCGGGAGGAGTATTGCGTGTCGATGTATTGGGCAGTTTGCGGTCTCTGGCTACGTTTTCTGGCGCCGCAGTCTGTCGGGGACACGGGACAACTGCTGACGTCACGGCCCATCTGTCCACTAGAGAGAGTCGCCAGGCGGGCCGACGCCGAGGCACGAGTCCTGAAGGTCCGTCCGTCGCGGCAAAGGTCAGCACTGGACATTGGCCGCACGATGTCGATGTACTGCGGCTGTGTCCGTCGCGTGAGCTGATTCTTTAACCGGGGCATCGGCAACGACAAGTCCAGCAGCTCGACTAATTTCCCGTAGTGCTTTTTCCCGTAGTAGCCTCTTTCTCCTCGAAACGTCGGCATCACATTCACCGCCGACAGAGTCGCGTCGGTCGTGGTCAGTCTGTTGCGGTCTAGCGTTGTGTTGAGGGTGCACACGGCGGGGTGTAGGTCCGTGGCGTGGCTCCAGCCACTCACCGGCTCAGCTGTGTTCCTCATCGAGCCCAGCGTGTGCGGGGCACCGAGACGGGCCGACGCGGTCTGGTGACGAGATGCGGCTTTGTGGCGGACCAGGCGAGTGGGAATCAGCAACATTGTCGCTGCGTCCGTGTCTGGCAGCACGATCTGGTCACTCCTCGACCGATTACCCCGGTCAGTCTGTCCACTCCGCAGAGCTAACGTTATACGGTCAACACTCCGGTGCCGGGTCAACTCCATCCTGGCGTCACCTGTCGCCTCTGTCGCCTGTCCGTGATACGTCGCCTGTCGCTTCAGACGCACATCCGCATAGTCCAACGCGACGTTACGCGCCATGGGTCTTGTGGCTATCTCCTGCGGCCGACCAAAGTCCCATTCAGTCCCGCGGTAAATGCAAATCCGAAGGTGATATAACGAGCGCCTGTAGGCGGCATTATGACACTTTGTCTTTTCACGCGCTTGCACGGCGCAGCCTCGACCAATGACTGGCGTCGGTAGAACTGAACGGAGCCAGCCAAAACACACTGGGAATGACCTGAGGCCAGAGAACAACTCAATATCTCGGATTATCCGATTTAGCGGACAATGAAAGTGCCCACT
>JAODUO010000985.1:40000-47500 GCA_025642075.2 Ridgeia piscesae
GTGTACGTGCAGAATAAAGGTTGTCCGTGTACGTGCAGAAAAAAAGGTTGTCTGTGTACGTGCAGAATAAAGGTTGTCCGTGTACATACAGAATAAAGGTTGTCCGTATACATACAGAATAAAGGTTATCCGTGTACGTGCAGAATAAAGGTTGTCCGTGTACGTGCAGAATAAAGGTTGTCCGTGTACGTGCAGAATAAAGGTTGTCCGTGTACATACAGAATAAAGGTTGTCCGTATACATACAGAATAAAGGTTGTCCGTATACATACAGAATAAAGGTTGCCCGTGTACGTGCAGAATAAAGGTTGTCTGTGTACGTGCAGAAAAAATGGTTGTCCGTGTACGTGCAGAATAAAGGTTGTCCGTGTACGTGCAGAATAAAGGTTGTCCGTGTACGTGCAGAATAAAGGTTGTCTGTGTACGTGCATAATAAAGGTTGTCCGTGTACGTGCAGAATAAAGGTTGTCCGTGTACGTGCAGAATAAAGGTTGTCCGTGTACATACAGAATAAAGGTTGTCCGTGTACATACAGAATAAATGTTGTCCGTGTACATACAGAATAAAGGTTGTCCGTGTACGTGCAGAATAAAGGTTGTCTGTGTACGTGCAGAATAAAGGTTGTCCGTGTACATACAGAATAAAGGTTGTCTGTGTACGTGCAGAATAAAGGTTGTCTGTGTACGTGCAGAATAAAGGTTGTCCGTGTACGTGCAGAATAAAGGTTGTCCGTGTACGTGCAGAATAAAGGTTGTCCGTGTACGTGCAGAATAAAGGTTGTCTGTGTACGTGCAGAATAAAGGTTGTCCGTGTACATACAGAATAAAGGTTGTCCGTGTACGTGCAGAATAAAGGTTGTCCTGTGTACGTGCAGAATAAAGGTTGTCCGTGTACGTGCAGAATAAAGGTTGTCTGTGTACGTGCAGAATAAAGGTTGTCCGTGTACGTGCAGAATAAAGGTTGTCCGTGTACATACAGAATAAAGGTTGTCCGTGTACGTGCAGAATAAAGGTTGTCCGTGTACGTGCAGAATAAAGGTTGTCCGTGTACGTGCAGAATAAAGGTTGTCTGTGTACATACAGAATAAAGGTTGTCCGTGTACGTGCAGAATAAAGGTTGTCCGTGTACGTGCAGAATAAAGGTTGTCCGTGTACATACAGAATAAAGGTTGTCCGTGTACATACAGAATAAAGGTTGTCCTTGTACGTGCAGAATAAAGGTTGTCTGTGTACGTGCAGAATAAAGGTTGTCCGTGTACGTGCAGAATAAAGGTTGTCTGTGTACGTGCAGAATAATGGTTGTCCGTGTACGTGCAGAATAAAGGTTGTCCGTGTACATACAGAATAAAGGTTGTCCGTGTACATACAGAATAAAGGTTGTCTGTGTACGTGCAGAATAAAGGTCGTCCGTGTACGTGCAGAATAAAGGTTGTCCGTGTACGTGCAGAATAAAGGTTGTCCGTGTACGTGCAGAATAAAGGTTGTCCGTGTACGTGCAGAATAAAGGTTGTCCGTGTACGTGCAGAATAAAGGTTGTCTGTGTACGTGCAGAATAAAGGTTGTCCGTGTACGTGCAGAATAAAGGTTGTCCGTGTACGTGCAGAATAAAGGTTGTCCGTGTACGTGCAGAATAAAGGTTGTCCGTGTACGTGCAGAATAAAGGTTGTCCGTGTACATACAGAATAAAGGTTGTCCGTGTACATACAGAATAAAGGTTGTCCGTGTACGTGCAGAATAAAGGTTGTCCGTGTACGTGCAGAATAAAGGTTGTCTGTGTACGTGCAGAATAAAGGTTGTCTGTGTACGTGCAAAATAAAGGTTGTCCGTGTACATACAGAATAAAGGTTGTCTGTGTACGTGCAGAATAAAGGTTGCCTGTGTACGTGCAGAATAAAGGTTGTCCGTGTACATACAGAATAAAGGTTGTCCGTGTACGTGCAGAATAAAGGTTGTCCGTGTACGTGCAGAATAAAGGTTGTCCGTGTACGTGCAGAATAAAGGTTGTCTGTGTACGTGCAGAATAAAGGTTGTATGTGTACGTGCAGAATAAAGGTTGTCCGTGTACATACAGAATAAAGGTTGTCTGTGTACGTGCAGAATAAAGGTTGTCTGTGTACGTGCAGAATAAAGGTTGTCTGTGTACGTGCAGAATAAAGGTTGTCTGTGTACGTGCAGAATAAAGGTTGTCCGTGTACATACAGAATAAAGGTTGTCCTGTGTACGTGCAGAATAAAGGTTGTCCGTGTACATACAGGATAAAGGTTGTCCGTGTACGTGCAGAATAAAGGTTGTCCGTGTACGTGCAGAATAAAGGTTGTCCGTGTACGTGCAGAATAAAGGTTGTCTGTGTACGTGCAGAATAAAGGTTGTCCGTGTACGTGCAGAATAAAGGTTGTCCGTGTACGTGCAGAATAAAGGTTGTCCGTGTACGTGCAGAATAAAGGTTGTCCGTGTACGTGCAGAATAAAGGTTGTCTGTGTACGTGCAGAATAAAGGTTGTCCGTGTACGTGCAGAATAAAGGTTGTCTGTGTACGTGCAGAAAAAAGGGGGAGGGTTGTCCGTGTACGTGCAGAATAAAGGTTGTCTGTGTACGTGCAGAATAAAGGTTGTCCGTGTACATACAGAATAAAGGTTGTCCGTGTACGTGCAGAATAAAGGTTGTCCGTGTACGTGCAGAATAAAGGTTGTCTGTGTACGTGCAGAATAAAGGTTGTCTGTGTACGTGCAGAATAAAGGTTGTCTGTGTACGTGCAGAATAAAGGTTGTCCGTGTACGTGCAGAATAAAGGTTGTCTGTGTACGTGCAGAATAAAGGTTGTCCGTGTACGTGCAGAATAAAGGTTGTCCGTGTACGTGCAGAATAAAGGTTGTCTGTGTACGTGCAGAATAAAGGTTGTCCGTGTACATACAGAATAAAGGTTGTCTGTGTACGTGCAGAATAAAGGTTGTCTGTGTACGTGCAGAATAAAGGTTGTCCGTGTACATACAGAATAAAGGTTGTCCGTGTACGTGCAGAATAAAGGTTGTCCGTGTACGTGCAGAATAAAGGTTGTCCGTGTACGTGCAGAATGAAGGCCGTCACCTGCAATTGTAACTTTCCGGATATGAATCGGTAAACACTAAGCAAGTCTGGAGGATGAGGGCTGAGGTAGGTACATTATGTTGTGTATAGTAATAATAGTAATAGTCGTATAGTTATAATCACCAGTCACGTGTTTCTGTTTGTTGTCACTTTGATCGAACTGTCATTACGTTTCGCGACATAGTTACTGTTGATAACGTTTATTGATCGCACTAGACGTAGAAAGCTCGTTCGGTCGATGACCCGACAGGTACAGGATGAACTAAGTGTAAGTAATTACCTGCTGTGACATAGCAAACAAATAACATACTACACATGGATTCCGACACTAACCTTAATGTCACTTTATTGACTTGAGTTGCAACCGAAACATTAATTACATTTAAAATAAAACAGTTAAACACTAGCATGGAGGTAGTATTTTGTGTGTCCAGCTACCTCATGTATTTCATTAGCACCACGTGTTACGTCACGATCCTTACGTACTTTGGATATTTATGTTTCTATTGTTTAACAATTATATCGACAAATACAATGTTGTCAATTCTTATAAATATATAATAATAATTAACCCGTTATTGCTGAGTAATAATCAAATTTTTTTAATTCAGATATAAACGTAACACTCAAATAACGACAAATTCGTATTTGTTAAACGTTTTTAAAGTACATAAGACCACCTACTTTTAATATCCGTAGCAATAGCACAGATGCTTCTATTTCATGGGTTGCTCATATTTACTGTTCCTAACAAATAGAAGCATTACAATTATGAAATAAGTGTATAACTACAACATGGTGGTGAAGCGACACAGTCGTAAACATCTATGTACGTAGCGTAGACCCATAAAAGGCATGGGTTAAGGCGTGATGACAATACATTAACTGATTTCAGCACTACACAATACCGTAAACGTTAAATATGTAATATAGACAGGTCAATGTGATTTCGATTCCTTCAGTTGTTCGGTCACTTTAGATTTATATCAACATTTTGATAACTGATAAGATTTTATGGTGTTCCGTATATTTATCAAAGCGTAGACAAAAACTTTAAACATGCTAAAAAGCTTAAATACAATACCATCGTGTTGACTGCATTATTGCATAATACTGAATCATATGAACGACTACCCGCTATGTTGTTGGTCAACATTAATATTGGGAATGAACATGCAATGGCGCCCTCTGTCGGACACTTCCGCACACACACACCTGTAACAACTAGACTCGCCAGACATACACATTTACACTCATAAAACTTAATAACAAAATATCCCGTAATAATAACACGTGCATTATAACGACTGGAATATATGTCATGCTCTCATCTGGGTAAATACCACAATTGATTTCCCCATAGGTGGCCATTGTAACGTTTTTTGATTTCCCGCTAGGTTTTTGAAGCCATGGTATTGAAATTTTCAGACATTAATTAGCATCCACATGTCATGTATAAGATTCGTAAAAATGACATATCTCTTTCTCCTATAATCCAGTCTCTATCCTGACTCCCCTTAATTTTTGCTTCAATCAGCCGGCGAGTCCCCATGTTGACACCTCTCAGCCGAATTACACCTGCATGCATACGCACCTAGTCAAAACATCATTATTTCGCAGCTGTGATACCACGCTACGCAGAAATATAATTTATACTCAACCAGTCCTACATTCAGTGCTTCCAGGAATTTACAAAAAAACAACAACTGCACAGTGCAGTTCTTTTGAGCAGGGCTACAACGAGCAATGGCGGAGGAATCCATTTGGTGGTATATCCCCCATCTAATGACACACCACTGATGATGTGACATGATAGGGACATCATTATCTACTAGATGGCAACACTGTTCACTAAGACCGATGACGCTGTCGAGGCGTCCATTCTCAGTCCTCGGCGAACAGTTCGTCCGGCAGTCGCTCGGGCAGTTCGTAGCAGGCGTCAGTGCCGGCGAAAAAGGCGGGCTCGACGTTTTGACACGCCTTGGGGATGACAGGCGGCTCGTAGTAGGCCACGAAGTACGAGTCTTTGCTCTTCACCTTCCGCGGGCTCACAAACGTCGGATACATCAGCTCCGCGAAGCTCTTCGCCGCCAGCTTGAGGACGCCATCTTGTTTGCTCGGCGGCTTCACTTCCGGCGCGAACTTGTGCGTCAGCGAGAAGGCGCGAGTCTTGTGTTGCGCATGCGTCCTCTCGCGCTCCAACCGCTCCTTTTCGTACTGCAGTCTACGGGCGAGAGCAGTTTTAAAGCAGGGACGGACGATTTTGTTTTCGTTCAGTTCGGTCTGTATCTGGTGGACGGAGAGTGACGGGAGGGCTTTGGCGACCAGCAGCGCTACGGCTAGGTTGCGTTCGGGCATGTGCAGTCGTGACGTCAGTGGAGTGTCGCGATGGCCGCGCGTGCTGCGTGCCCGGATCTTGGTGCAGTCCTGACAGACGCGCGGGCCCAGCACGTCGCAGCACTGCCGGGCCAGACTGCCCACTGAAGACGACGTTTCGCTGCGCAGATCTGGCGACATACTCCTCGCGCGGACACAGTTCCAGTTGTCGTCGTCGAGGTCATCGTCGATGTTTATAAAGACGTTCCGTGGTGTGGTCACTCGACTGGACGACGTCCGGCTGCGAGCCGTGGGTGGTCGACTGAGGGTGGGGAGAGAGAAGGCCCCCGGTTCAAGAGCACCGAGGTCTAGAGGCAGAGGAAGGTTGCTCGACGTCCACACGCTGCCCGGGGGAGTGGGGTGAGTTAGGTGGGGCGGGTGTCGTTTGCGGACGAGACTCTCCTGCTGCAGGTTGCCGTAGATGTGACGGACGCTGCTTCGGGGTCGACTGGTGAGTCTCGGGGAGAGAGACACACACGGCACCGCGAGTCTCGGGGAGAGAGACACACACGGCACCGCGAGTCTCGGGGAAGGAGACGCGCACGGCATCGTCTGGAACACCGACAAGTGGATGAAACTGTTAGCATGTGAGATAGTTAATGGTTGAACGAACACAGACGAATAGCGACAGGAACAGTGCATGGACAATATACACACGAACATATGCACATATACACATACATACGCACACACTCACGCACGCATAAATACACCTACGAACACATGTGCACACATTCACGGACACACATGTCACACCCACGCCCATGCACATCACGCACGCACGCACGCACGCACGCGCACGCACACGCACACGCACACGCACACGCACACGCACACGCACACGCACACGCACACGCACACGCACACGCACGCACGCACTCGCACACAAACACAAACACAAACACAAACACAAACACAAACACAAATACAAACACAAACACAACACACACACACACACACACACACAACACACAACACACACAAACACACAACACACACACACACAACACACACACACACACACACACACACACACACACACACACACACACACACTCATGCGCGCGCGCTCTCGCAAGCCCATGTATAGTGAGATTGTGCCAGCCACTCCGCACAAGTGAGTAGCCAGTCAGGTCGAAATTATAGTACAAATTATAACTAACATCGTGCAGTCATGCCTGTCACAGAAGGGAGTAGGTGTTGGGTGATTCATCCTACCTTGCTATACATATAGGTCTTGTAAATGCACGGATAGCATGACATTCTCATACTTGAACATGTCGTAACAGTGCCGAGTTTGTCAGTATGTCCAGTGTCGTCATTTATTGACCGATGTTCCGCCCCACGTTTGCAGTGGTCACGCACTGGTCGACCAGAGACAAACGCTGATGTACTGAGGACATACGTTTGACGCACGATAACTGAAACTAATTGCCTGATGCCATCAACAATTGTGGTCCGTTGTAGTTACGTACCATGCACTTAATAGTCAGCCGACCTCGCAGTTGGCCTTCAATGAAATACTTCTCGTTAATTATCTAGGTCACTGGTCAACACGATTATTAAGCCCTTGGTCGAAACGTTCTATGCTGGACTCATGGCGACCACGTAGACCATATAACTATCATACTCAATATAAAATGTAAGTAAAGGAAGGTACATAGATCATTACTTATATACATTTGTTCCGACACAAATAACCACCACTGTTTGTAGCCAGGTACTCATCCATAAGACTGAGTGAACAGGAGTAATCTTGGGGAACGAACTAGCCCAAGATTCGACAGAGTTCTGTCGATAGATGCTTCGCTCCACTGCATTCCACATACGGACGGTTTGAAGTGAATACGTGACTACCAACTCACTTTTCATTGACGATTCTGAAAACAATGACCTACCTTGGAGTTTTGTCCCAGCGAGAGGTTGCACTCCCGACACGAAACACACACATTAACTGCGGAGTGCACAGTGTGTGTAGACACCTACAGGTCGGAGTAACATTACCTCCTCGTTCACGGATCAGTTGCCGACTAAGTGCGTTATT
>JAODUO010000985.1:50000-162500 GCA_025642075.2 Ridgeia piscesae
AGAACTATTGCGCGGGACGACCGTACCCCGTGCGCGCGCACCCTCTGTCAGAACGAGGCATATTGCGCACGCACGTAGAACCACTGAACCACCTGGCCTATCCTTTGACTTTCTTACCGAAGATACTGATATCCCTATTCCACAAGTAGTCGCGTGTAGATGTGTGTGTTGTTCTTGTGCGTGCGTTTCTACTTGTAATTAATTATACCAGTTGTTGTGTTTGTTTGTTAACTCTAACTTTTGCGGAGCAGGTTTTGGTGATGCGTCAACCGGGTGGTCGTACCTCTCACCTCGTGCAGTCAGCGTCCACCGCTGGTTAGATTCAGCGAACACACGAACCAAGTGCGCAAGTCTCGTCTGTCAGTGTCTCTCCTAAGACAAGGCTCCCAGTGTCAGCTTCTAGAGGGAACGGACAGTTGTTGGTCACTCTGAGGCGCCAGACGGATTAGATGACGAACTTCTGACCACCATGGGAGTCGCACAGTTACAGTGTGTGTCACCCGCCTCTGCCCTGTCACCAACCCATGTCCTAACTGTAGACAACTAGCAACCGCGGCCTTGCAGTCAGACTCTTGAGCCAACGTCTAAGGGAGTAAACCCTGACAGAAAATATCTGGTTTTGGATCCTTAAAAGTAGCAATGCTTGTGTAGTTCACGCACACATTTCGACACCTCTGCAACTTAGTTGTTGCTGGACAATATTTCTTCCACAGTAAACAAAACTGGGTGGAGAGAAGTGTCTTGGCAGTACTTTCCCTAACATCGAGTTATCAGAGCAAACATGTTTCACTCTCTGTCGATGGCTGCATCGTTTGACCAAAGAAAGGACATTGGAACCGATCTATGACTGACGGAGAGGTCAGTTACATTGCACTGCACAAAAACAAGACAATGTCATCAAGTATTTAGTAGAGAGACTGTTGAGAGAGTCATGCAGTTGTACCTGTTGTTAGGATCCCCTCGTGCAGCAAGGGGCCGAGTCCACACACGCAATACGCGGTCGTATCATTTCGCTAGAAACAGGTCATGCAACAATTACCTATGCACCAATTCTGATGCAACGTCTGTGGCTTTGGAAATGTATTTAAATAAAGCATTTCGCCAGTAGGAAACTGATGTAGCTTTTAGATGCTCAAACAGTTTGTCCACCCGAGATTTTAGATACGCCACTGAACGCAGTCAGGCATCTAAGATATATTCACATTGTTTTAATGCACTCGCATAACTAGTTGAGTCAGTCGAGCGTAGGACGACAGTGACTCAGGACACTGGCCCGGCTCTATAGTAGCTCGATATTGGTAAAATAAATAACAATCGACAACGTCACCCATAGAGCTGAGCGCTAGATTCCTACCGTGTCGCACACACAAAGTAAGGCCTGCAACAAAGTACCCTGGATGCAACCGAGATCCAAGATGTGGCGCTAAGTAGACTCCTAACTACTGTTAACAGGCACCAGTACAGCGTGGCCACAGAAGACTTACTTGTGGTGATAAATATAATTTGCTGCATTTTCCTCGAAACGTTCTCTATGATCAGACATTATGAACGCAGTAGAAGACGGCGCCGTTAACGACCTTGTAGAAAATACACCCATTTCCATTCCCGTAACCGTCTGCAAACATCGATCGTACGGACGTTTGCAGTCTCTTGCAATTGTCGGAAACTGTAAAAAGATGTTATATCGACAGCGACAAATTACGTAATTTATGTCATGTGATACTATTTTTAACTTGTAGATGTATATATATATATATATATATATATATATATATATATATATATATATATATATATATATATATATATATATATATATATATAATAAACGTGTGACCGTAGAGAAAACCGCGCCCGTTGGCGATGAGGCCAATGTCCTGCACGACACGAGCCTCGGTGAGCGGGAAACAAAGTCTCTATTAACAGGCACCAACGATAAATGGATCGCTCCTCAAAACAATGTCATCCTGGTGATACTATGCAATTAGATTGACAATCAGCCATACCTATTAATTAAACAATCAACGAAGCGTTAGCCCCTTGGCAACTGAAACAACTTTGACTCCCGAATAGTAATTCGCCGCTCGGCAATGAAAACTGAGACCGCTAGCGTGGGAATCGGCCGGCAGCGATCGGTGCCAGATTACCGCAGGTGGGCTTATCTGTACGAGGCCAGCGGTAAATAATAGGCGAGTCCACATTGTGGCAAACACACATGTATACACACATAACCATACATTAAAAAGTCGCCATTATAAGCCCGGTGCGTGAGCGTCAATGACTAAGCGACGGCCTTCGGTCGTTGTGTTGTGTTGATCGCAGAACGACGGGGCGTAGGGAGAGACGAGGTGGCACTGACAGACCGACCGTCGCAGTGGTCGGTGCTGTGTCGTTCGTGTCCGGTGCCACACACTGGACGTGTCGGACACGCTGGACAGACGTGGGCCATGTACGTGGCACGGACGGCGAGTGAGACTCGGCCGGTGTCTGGTCTGCCGTCGCTAGGCCGCGTCGCGCCCGTAGGCCGGGGAGGTTTCGCACCTGGCCGCACCTACTCGGCACGGCACCGCGTGGACAACAATGAACGCCGGTAGGTAGTGAGTGGGTCATCCATGCCGGACCACGGGGTGTGTCTCTGGTGATTTGGGGACATGGTCTTCCGACACAGTCGTACAACAATGAAAGCATGTATGATTGTAAATATGTTTTGCGGCAGTTATTTAGATATTGGAATTTATAGTTATGTTGGCGTATACATATCGTGAATCGATCACAATAATGTCATTATAAGTTGTGATAAGACTAACTTAAAAACTAATGCTTGGGCCGGTGGTTGGTCCAATATCTTCAGGCAATTGGGTGGAGCATATACATGTACGTCGTCCCGTGCATTGTTCCAATTGTGATGTACTAGTCCCATGAGCATCCGTCACCGATGTTTCAGCTGCGTAGCTTTAAATGACATCACTTCAACAGGTTGTGCAAACGCCAAGCAACTATAGTGTCATCGAGTGTACACGAACAGTTCCAGAATGTGTGCCTGGCTAAACCAACGACGTTTGTGCTTGACTTGGCCATGTCTGGCGCAAGACGGATGGATATATTCTATTAAGAGATGTTCTCTGTGCTAAGCTTGTCCGTTGTCCGTCCCATTCTTTACCTAGGAATCTGCAGCAATAGATCGCAACACTTGACGACAAGTCGTGCTGAGTAGCAGCAAGAACGCGGAGGAGAGGAATAACGGATTGTGGCCTGAGGAGAGGAAGCATTGGAGTGTCATACTCCATCAGATTGAAGCTACTCATCCTTCATCCACTCACAGATTGACACTCAAAGATTGGACGTCTTAGATGCTGCACAGCACATAAATCATCACCCAAGACGAAGTTCCAATGTTGTTCAAGATGACTAAATGTCAATGAATTGACTCAACGAGTATATCACGAGTCGTTCTAAACTGTCGATATTTATTAGGCCACTCCAGGGTTGGCCTGTGTATTTATATTTTCCTGAGTCGATCTAAATAAGTATTAGTCCTCTCGTGTCAACACAAGTGTGATGCATTACTCTTGCGGTGGTATATGCAAAGGTAATGCATGTTAATATGTCGCGGGCTGGTTTCAACGAGTTCTGATCTTTTCACGGGTCGGTCCAAACTCCCAGTGATCTCTGTATTCCAGGAAACTGATAGTTCTATAAACATACGTTTCGTGTAACGCACATTCTTCACACAGTTTGATTATCATGTGTATGTGTCACTTATATGTCTTAGGTATACATCTTCCAATGGTGGCCGGACGTCTGCGAATTACACGGACGCCAACAAATACGCCATGTTCAGCCCGGCATTCAGGAGCAGCCGTGGTGTGAGCGGCGGGTCGGCGAACACATCACCTCGGTCTCCCTGGCCGCCCACGTCACCGGCTCCCTACGGCACGGCGAGCTGGGCCCACGAGCGTGCCCAGACCCCGCGCTCGGAACTACGCCTCAAATGTCAGACTCTCCACATGAACGTCGACAACTGCATGACGTCACCTCGACGTGCCGGGAGCGCTGGGGTGGACACGGGCTGCTACAGTAGGCCGGGGTACGGGTCAGAGTGGCTCACGCAGACCCAACTAGCGAGTCGCCAACACGCCCGCCAGATGAGAGAGATCGCGGCCCAGTCTCCGCGCCAGTACAGCTATCTCCTCCGCACACCGCCGTCGTCACCTCGCAGCCCCCGACAGGACAAGACACGGAAACGCCCGAACATCTCGCTGAAGCATCTGCTCACTGCCGTCATGTCGCGAACACCCAGCGTCAACGCCGGCATACGCAGGAACTATGTCTGCTTCAAACTGCACGACGACAGAAATGCACCCAAAATGGCGCCGCCCAGCCCAGTGAGCGATAATGAGCCGGTTGGCAATGCACTGACAATGAGCGACCATTTCGGCGTGGCCATTTCGCGGACGTGCGGCGGAGATATGTCGGTGGAGGTGGAGAGTTTTTCAATAGGAGCCGGAGCTCCGAGTCAGGAGTCACCGGATATGACGAGGAGTCAGAGATCTGTGCGATTTAATGTGTCGACACACGTGAGGGAATATCAGCCTACGGTGCCTGTCGCCGTGTGAGAGGGTTCACGTTAGGTCCGTGACGTCACGACATAGGTGGCTGGTGGACATTATCAGCCATGTGAATGTTGAGCTCACAACCAGGCGTATTATCTCGTATCCTGCTGACGTGCCCTGCCCAGGTCCACTTCCGTCTTCTCACTTGTTCAATCACATCTGTGACATTTGTGATTTCTCTAACCCAGATGTTTGTTTTTCTCTGTTAACATAATTCTGTCCATCTTTGTTTATGCGGCTGCTAGTTTGTTCTTTGCTTGGGTGGTGAGTGCCCAAGTTTCCGGGCCGTATATCATTGCTGGAAGTACGCATACGTGATAGACTTGTCTCTTCGTGCCGGTTCCAATGTTACCCTTGAAGATGTCGCGTACATACATACATACATACATACATACATACATACATACATACATACATACATACATACATACATACATACATACATACATACATACATACACTACCTACCTTCTACTACCTACCTACCTACCTACCTACCTACCTACCTACCTACCTACCTACCTACCTACCTACCTACCTACCTACCTACCTACCTACCTACCTACCTACCTACCTACCTACTACCTACCTACCTACCTACCTACATACATACATACATACATACATACATACATACATACATACATACATACATACATACATACATACATACATACATACATACATACATACATACATTAAATAACATATACTGTGTTCATAGAGACAAATATAATTGAGACTATTTTTCAAAATGCGTGTGGCGTACACTCGTCACGCACCTAACTTAGGCCTGTAACTAGGAATGTGTAGTTTGACGTATGTGTTCAACTTGTTGGGTAGAAACGAGGTACTCTGAGTGAATACACGGTTTTGTTGAACGTCATCTGTTATGTCTTTTCGTGGCATGGCCCGATTATAGTCTAAGCAATGCTAGAGATGCCAATGTATATAACATCTACGTTTTCCCAGCACTGATGTATGCATGCGAATCGTGGAGCAGTAAATAGAGAGGAATAAAAAGAATCAATAATTTCGGTATTGGGATGTATGCCTGGGTGGAATTGCTGCATGAAGAACAGCCACGTCCGTCCTAAGACCCAGAACACAACCAAGTCCTCTCACCAGCGGTAATCACAGATCAGGTGATGGTGTTGATCTTCAGGCTACCTCGGTTTCGCCCGACAAGTTTGAAATCGACAAAGATCGGAATTAGCGAATACAGGTAGAAGGGACGAATACACGAGATGGATGGACGAGATCACGATGCAACAAAGTTGACGACCGACGAACTAAGGGAATAGAATGGAATGTGCAGGGTTTGGGACACGTACTACTGCTATAACAACGAGAGTTTGTTAGACACGACAAGTCGTTTGACTGAACCTAACGGAAAAACTGAGATTGATAATTTTTAGAAGCGGAATATGCTGGTGTTATGCGCAGTGCGATTATTATAATACGAACCCATTATGTGACCCCTTCGATCTAAAGTGTACCGAGGTTTTTGCGCAATTGTGTTTAAATAACAGTTGTCGACGAAACACTTCTAATTTAACATGCATATCGGGGCGGTGCATAAACGATGACTAACTGAAACGATGATTTCTGTTTCGTCGTTGAGTTGTGCCAACAAACTTAAATTGCCTAAGATGGTTTTGTTACATCGTCACGTTACGCGGCACTAGTGCTGACATGTGTCAGCTAACACAGGCTGGTGATATGAGCATATCTGTATACAAACTATTAAGTGTTGGTCGTCTGGCAAAATTGCATTATTTTTGTAGTTTCATATCGTTATGCTGTAGTTACAAATATCAGTAAGTAGGCCTACTATACATTATTTTGCCCTGCATTAAACAAACATGTATACATTTATATTACCCGTCGTTTTTTGCAACATAAACATTTTAGGATTTTTTTCTTTTAAGTAATGCATTTGTTAATAAACCCATTACTGAACTAATTGCGACCATCTGAAACAGTATGCTGTCACCACTTAGGCCCTTCATGCACTGTGACATAAGGGAATTGTTACATATAGGCCTATTTCACAAACTATTGACCAACCACAAAACTATGTCCATACTACCCGACTTTACCCTACACAGTTATTTTGAACATCTACAGCGGTCGGCGAAAACTGATCTTTCCGACGTCATTAATGACATCACTGTGACAGTCTGTGGGCGTCACCGCTGATTTGTAATCTACTTCTGATTGGCTAATAATAGTTTTACGTGTTACGTGGATGACGTTGCTCATAGCGCGCCACTATTACGTAACAACCATTGTCTCAGTGAAACGTTTACGTCTACATTCTATGGCATTCGTCGTCTTGGTAATTACATGTCGTAAACTACCAAAACTACCAAATAATATCCTGTATAATTGTGTTACGCATATTATATAAATTACATATTAAAAAAAGGTTTCCCAACAGCTTTATGAGTACCTGGGATGAAGCAATCTCAAAAGAAATTCCCACGAAGTCAACAGCACGACAATTTACCTGTTGTTCCTACAGGTAAATGGGTGTGGTGAATTATTGCAAAAGTAGCCTGTTGCGCAATATCGTTTTGGGTTATAAAAAAACAATCCGCCATATTATATCTTATATCGTCTAGACAGCATTTTGTGCAGCGGTAAAATATAGGAATTTATTGTTCGCTGATAAATGCTATCTTGAACCGCCAGTGTCGTTTATGATAACGTGGTCCAGTAATTAAACAAACCCAACAATGAGCCTTTTGTTCTGTTCCTACAAACCACCGTCCAGGGCTTTGGGTCTACACGTCTAGTCAGCTTGAAACCTAGACGATGTTGATGAACAAATTCATAGATTATTTCAAGATAGGCTTATTTAGTCAGTGCTGGAATGCGAGTGTTGCTTTCTGAAAGTCTATATTCGTTCCGCTCCGCCATAGCGACTAGCATGGACTCAAACAGTCTCATCTGACTTAAGTTGAGATGCATGTGTAGAGGAAATAGTCTTAAAGGTTAGAAAGAGTTATTTATCAATTGAAACATGCGTGTACCAACCAAAATGATTTGATTAGAATACATATATCTAGGATTAGACCTGTAGTTGAATATGCGTACACTGTATACTAAGGCATACGAAATTACCTAAATACATATCGGACAACATAGAGATAATTCAAAAAGGTGTCTCAAAACTCTATTTCCAGGATATGCGTAGGTACGAGAATATCCTGCAGATGGTAAACCTGCCGACGTTGCACCGCAGACGCGATGAATTGTGTAGAGCGTATTTCGCTACAAGGAAGCGTAGTGCGTGGTCACAGACTGAATGCGCTATTACCAAATGGTCGAAGTGTGTCATATACTTTGAGGTCGTGCAACGACTGACCAATTCCAAGGGCGAACACAAATCGCTACACAAATCCTTAGTTCCGTGGTGTTTGGTACATTGTCAAAACTGTATTTTAACAAACAGTTTAATTTTACCATCCTTTTTATTTTAGAATAAGTTTTATGTTAAGTATATTGTAATGTATTATGCTCTAAATTTATTACGTACACAGTTTCCAATGATCATTTAAATAAGGTGCTTTACGATAATATGATGTGGGATTGTTGATTTTATTGTGAATGTACATGCACAATCCAACTGTCAAGTTGCCATATAATAAACATATCTTATCCTGACATTAGGTCGTATTATCAAATATATAGCCTACATTATATATATATATATATATATTCAATAGGTATTGTTCTGACTTGTTTGTCATAGAGGTATTGTATGAAATAATTGTCGAATAATAATAATTGTTTTCAAGGAGCCACCCAGATGTGTTGTGAAGCTTGTTTACGATCGCGAGCTCCTTGTGACTCTTGAAGGGAGCTCGCTACCGGAAGAGATTGGGGCGAACCGCTCATCTCAAAATTATACTGCAACATATTATAGCCCTAAGTACCTTTGTATTAAAATGATGTACACAACACTACGGCTCTCGTGTTAGTGGATGGATTCATCTTCTCCTCCTTCTCCTTCTCCTTCTCCTTCTCCTCCTCCTCCTCCTTCTCCTCCTCCTCCTCCTCCTCCTCCTCCTCCTCCTCCTCCTCCTTCTCCTCCTCGGTGTCGTGTCTGTTTCTGGAGTCAACGATCATGACCCTCGGTGTCGTGTCTGTTTCTGGAGTCAACGATCATGGCCCTCGGTGTCGTGTCTGTTTCTGGAGTCAACGATCATGGCCCTCGGTGTCGTGTCTGTTTCTGGAGTCAACGATCATGGCCCTCGGTGTCGTGTCTGTTTCTGGAGTCAACGATCATGGCCCTCGGTGTCGTGTCTGTTTCTGGAGTCAACGATCATGGCCCTCGGTGTCGTGTCTGTTTCTGGAGTCAACGATCATGGCCCTCGGTGTCGTGTCTGTTTCTGGAGTCAACGATCATGGCCCTCGGTGTCGTGTCTGTTTCTGGAGTCAACGATCATGGCCCTCGGTTCGGTCTGTTTCTGGAGTCAACATCATGGCCCTCGGTGTCGTGTCTGTTTCTGGAGTCAACGTCATGACCCTCGGTGTCGTGTCTGTTTCTGGAGTCAACGATCATGGCCCTCGGTGTCGTGTCTGTTTCTGGAGTCAACGATCATGGCCCTCGGTGTCGTGTCTGTTTCTGGAGTCAACGATCAGGCCCTCGGTGTCGTGTCTGTTTCTGGAGTCAACGATCATGGCCCTCGGTGTCGTGTCTGTTTCTGGAGTCAACGATCATGGCCCTCGGTGTCGTGTCTGTTTCTGGAGTCAACGATCATGGCCCTCGGTGTCGTGTCTGTTTCTGGAGTCAACGATCATGGCCCTCGGTGTCGTGTCTGTTTCTGGAGTCAACGATCATGGCCCTCGGTGTCGTGTCTGTTTCTGGAGTCAACGATCATGGCCCTCGGTGTCGTGTCTGTTTCTGGAGTCAACGATCATGGCCCTCGGTGTCGTGTCTGTTTCTGGAGTCAACGATCATGGCCCTCGGTGTCGTGTCTGTTTCTGGAGTCAACGATCATGGCCCTCGGTGTCGTGTCTGTTTCTGGAGTCAACGATCATGGCCCTCCAAACCGCAGTCGTTGGTTGTTCTTAGTACGTGTAGTTGCGCTCATTCCACGCCATGTTGACAGACTATCAATTATTTTTGACACTGGAGACCCACTAAGGCATGCATAGTGCCTTAATGAGAGTCTCCCTGAACATACAATTCATTACACTTGTTTACTGTATATTATATTATAATATATTTTTGGTCGAATAAATTATTCTGATTCTGCACCGCAATTTCTGGGTGATGTAACACATGTGACGTAATCTAATTCTAGATGACGTGAATCAAATAAAGACGGGAGTCACCTTTTAAGTCACGGGCTGTCTGCATGGCTGCTGGATCTACTGGTTAGCGGCGAATAATAATGTTACTTTACTTTATTATATGGCAACTCTTAATCACAATTATTATACTTCCGATAATTTACAACAGGAAGCATTACCTGAAAACAGTTGCGTTATTGCCGGATCGATCACGTGACTGTGAAAGAATAATACGTCATAAACACCGCTCTAGGTAGCGTCTGAAGACTTGTCTCAAGCGAACTACGGAAGACATTTGCAAGACATACACGAGCTTTTAGCAGATAAGTTCCGTTTAGCATAATAATTTATCCAATTATCATATCCTGTTGTGTTGTACTGCGTTCGTACCGCCTAGACAAGGCACCTACAATTCGGGTTCTAAACAAACGTACTGGGTTTGTACCATTTAGTATATTACAGTGTGTACGTGCGTGTGCGTGCGCGAGCGTAACTGCGTGTGTACATTAACCTAGAAAGATAGCCAAAATTGAACTAGGCCTTGATGGATGGCTCCTTATATATTCGGCTGTCACAATAAGACGGCCAAATTTCAAATTAGTTAGTTGACGAAAATGCGCGAACTAACAGTATTTGGCCAGTGATAATCCGTTGTTTACACGGGTTCGTCCCAACCCAGTGGTACGCTTGGCAACAGTGGCGCCACCTTCTGATCGAATCAGTACCAACGTCGGATACATAAAAAGAAATTAACACTTTTGTATCTTGAAGAGCTGCATCTGTTCGTACGTAATTTAAACGTCCATGTTTGAATAATTGTTTCTGATGCATGTATTGTATTATTGTATATCGATTGCCAGAGTAAAACCAACATTGTTTTAATTCAATAGTTGTCTATTTGTGTTGAATTTTATACGCGACTCATCACTCCCTTGCAACATACATTTCTATAGTTGTAGATACACGTGGAGGTAAAGTCACTCTTCATTAATGATGCCATTCACAGAATTGTCATGAATTCTTTAATAATTTGTTCATATATGAAGGAGACTGTCATTGTCTGATGGACATCAATTATTATGGTGATTATTCATAACAAAAAAACTGTGGTTCTTTAAAAATTAAATAATCCTTTTAATTATAACATTACTCTATAATGCAAACAACCAGCTTCTGAATAATTTTCTCAATGTTTAATTTATAAGTTGGACTTTATTTCTACAAACACTTTCAAACGCAGCAATAACCAATGAAAGATGAAATAACTAATGACATAGAGTGATTTTTACAAAGGTGAAAATCACAATAACATACGTTTTAAATAGGCTAGAAACTGTGCTGATAAGAAGCATAGGTCATAGGAAAGTAACAAAATCGAAGGACTGACTAATGAATCATTTCTACAATATTTCCAATGCATTCTTGACCCGTCAAAGTGTAGAGAGCTGAGTGAGCTGGCGTAGAATAGAGCAGTCACAGAGCAGTGATGTGTACAACGCTGATGACGGCATCGTTACATGGGCAAATGGATTGTAGCAATTGGCGATGCTCTCAACAAAGCTGTCTTCTGTAGTGACCTTTGAACTGTTACTGGTCCATTGGCTGGACATCTGGGCCGCCGACCTGTGGGTCAGGGGCAGCGGCGGGTGGCTGGTCATCTCCAGCAGCGTCCTGCTCCATGCCTTCCTGTAGTGACAAACACATGACACTGTCAACATGACTGACTCCATGACACTGTCAACATGACTGACTCCATGACACTGTCAACATGACTGACTCCATGACACTGTCAACATGACTGACTCCATGACACTGTCAACATGACTGAAGCCATGACACTGTCAACATGACTGACTCCATGACACTGTCAACATGATGACTCATGACACTGTCAACATGACTGACCATGACACTGTCAACATGACTGACTCCATGACACTGTCAACATGATGATCCATGACACTGTCAACATGACTGACTCCATGACGACTGTCAACACTGACATGACTCTCATGACACTGTCAACATGATTGAAGCCATGACACTGTCAACATGACTGACTCCATGACACTGTCAACATGACTGACTCCATGACACTGTCAACATGACTGACTCCATGACACTGTCAACATGACTGACTCCATGACACTGTCAACATGACTGACTCCATGACACTGTCAACATGACTGACTCCATGACACTGTCAACATGACTGACTCCATGACACTGTCAACATGACTGAAGCCATGACACTGTCAACATGACTGAAGCCATGACACTGTCAACATGACTGATGCCATGACACTGGCAACATGACAGGGTAGAGAAGTGTAATGGCATCTCATTGCCACAGCTCAGTTCATTGGTCTGTCTTACATAGGGTCCTGGGGACCATTTCCGAAGATAAAGATCTCTTAAGAAATTTCTGAATGAAAGAAATTTTGTTGTTAAAATAAATATGTATTTTTCTAAATGCAAACACCCATTGTCATATTACTGAATACACTATTTCCATGACCCACCAGTGACACAGCAGTGACACGCCAATGACAATGTCTCGCTGATGCGTCATGGTTGACAATTTTTAGGTATTCGAGATCACAGTTAAGGATCAAAATTGATTTTAAAGTGCACAATCGGGTGAGCTGTTGGCAACATTAGTGAAATGGTCCCCACGAAGCCATAGAAGAGTGCATATTTTCAACTCTGTAACATCTCCAAAATAACGTAATCACAATTATACTGTGCTCTTAAAATATGCTCGTAACTTTGGTGTGATATGTGGCGACGTACACCAGCTGCACTTTCTGCAAAACTGTTCTGATTTTCACAAGGAACCAACCCTTTAAATAAAACTGCCAGAGAATGGCAAGATAATTTAAATTTGGCCCACTCAGCATTATTTGGACAACATAAAATGACAAAATAGGTGAAAGTGACACTATTAACAACAACACTTACTGCGCCCTCCCTCCTGCCGGGGCGACTAGATCTCTCTTCACCCTCAATCAGTTGCAGCTGAGTGCAGGTCAAGGACAACAGAAGGCACTCAACATTACATTAGTCACTGTCCGAATAATACAAATGATTACAATGAAACGATCATGGTCAGTTAGATATAATATTAAAATTGGTTTCCAAGGATTTAGCCACAGAAGAAGTTACCTAGTAAAAAAGTTAGTTTAACAATGTTCAGTTAAAAATCAAACCCAGTAATTTTCAAATTGTTTTTGTCAAATAATTTTCAAATAAAATTTCTTATTGTACAATACAGTGGTCTATAATTTTGATTTATAAAACTGATCCTGTATTCCATGGTGATGCTAGCAACATTAACAATTACGTTACTTTATCGCTGTCGTGATTACCTTTTAGTGTTCACTTGTCATTAATTTGTCTTTGTTAAACAACTCTAACATTTAAATGTTAAAATAAGGCCAGGCATAAGAGGATACGTATTGGGCGATGTCGTTGTCAGCATATATTGTGAAGTCCATATCTTTGCTCACAATTCCCATCGAACAATTCTGAAATAAAAAATTATACTTACATCAAATTTCACAATCTGGTAAATAATATAACAGAAGTAATGCTGATATCTCCCACTCACTTCAGGACTATTTAAAGGTGCACAAACACAAAAGTTTCACGAGGACACCACAAGTCCACATAAATCTCAATAAAAATGTTCACCAGGAAAGTTGTAAAAAATGTGGAATTGGGTTTTCTTACAACACAGCTATAAGTATAAAATCAAGAGCAGATGTCATCTAATGAAGTAAATGACTCAAGAGTTTTCACCCGACAAGGCCTGTCAACGGCAGTCAAAATTATGAAAAATGTTACACATTCACATTTGTATTACAAGAAAATTAAGGTGTACTTATACTTCCAACTTTATTAATTTTTTACAGACATATTGTTGTTACAGATTTATATGGTGACCCGCTGAATTGTTCTATATGATGATGTAACTCCCTCAAGTTACATCTGTTCCATCATTCTTCTATATCACTGTCAGTATGGAATTACACAAAATTCGCAATTGATAGTTTTTACTATCTGTAACCTGAAAACCGAGCTATAAAAGTCACAAAAGCAAAATGCTAAATTAATACAAATTAACTATTAATAAAAACAACACTTGCTGTACACAGCGTGTGAGAACACTGAAGAATGAGCACATCAATGTGACAGTCCCACCTTTGTGTTGAGGTCTGTCTCAGTGGGCAAAGTGTCCCTCAGTGCGCGCAGTCCGTGTTTGATCAACTCTTCTAGGCCGCCTGTCACAGTCACAGTCAAACACAGTCAGTCAGAGACAAGAACTGCAGAAAATGCTTGTGTAAAGAAAATGGAAATTTTTTCCCACTCTCTGATTTGCTCAAAATGCATTACCCCCCCCCCAGAGACTGACTGTTCCTATCTACCCCAGGAAGATGACTCTAGAGCTTTTTGTGTCCACCACTATCTTTAACCAAGTATTAATTTTTACAGGTTTATTGCTCAAAGCGTTTTACACTTTGTCCTCCTCCAGCAGACTTATTTCTTCTAGTTGGAACCAAGGAATGCCTTCATTCAGTTGCATCTACCATTGTGTGTAGCACTGCCACACACTTGTCTATATTTACACTGCTGATATTTTAATTACTAAGTGGTTTCTGGGTTTAACTTTCTTAAGTATGTGTGAATTTAATAATTAAAGAATCAAGCATTTTTCATTGTTGCACTTACAATAGCTTTTATTCAGACCGAGTGCACAAATTATACTATCAAACAGAACATTCAGACCACCAGGCAGAACACACAGACAGCAAACACAAACCACGAAACAGAACACATTGACCACTAGATAGACACACAGACCATCAAACTGAACACATGGACCATCAGACAGACCACGAAACAGAACACACTGACCACCAGACAGACATACAGACCACGAAACTGAACACATGGACCACTAGACAGACATACCACCAAACAGAACACACGGACCACTAGACAGACATACAGACCACGAAACTGAACACATGGACCACTAGACAGACATACAGACCACGAAACTGAACACACGGACCACTAGACAGACATACCACCAAACAGAACACACGGACCACTAGACAGACATACAGACCACAAAACTGAACACATGGACCACTAGACAGACATACAGACCACGAAACTGAACACATGGACCACTAGACAGATATTACAGACCACCAAACTGAACACACACACCACCAGACAGAACACACAGACAGATGTCACAGCCACTGTGCGGTGCACTCACAGTTGGAGAACTTGTCCAGGTGTTTCTCAAGGTAGGTGCGAGCAGATTGGGAGCGGGCGCCTATGGCCATGGCCTTGCAGTCAAAGTAGTTGGCCGACGGACACGTCTGGTAGATGTGTGGCCCGGCCGTCTGACACAAACACATCACATGACACACAGCTACAGGGTCTGGACTTGTCACTGGCTAATGGGATGCCATTAAAAATATATCTTCAGACAGACCAGTTCTTCTTCTTCTATCCCGTGAGCATCGTAGACACTGCCATGTTTATTAAGCATTTTTGCCCACCCTTAGCTAACATTCTGGTTCATCCGGATCTAAAAATTGCCTGTTATACATTATGTAGTTGAATCAAAGTACATTTCACATCTAGTAACAATCAGTAGAGTTAACAAGAATGACAACATAATTCCAAAATGCAAATTTGCCTACTGCCCATACTGCAGTACTTGGATGATCTATTTGATCTAATCACAGTACAGTGGGTGCCTTTGACGATGACATAAGACACTTACGTCATAGCCGGCCAGGAGAAGACCCACACCAAATGGTCTCCTGCCATAGCGCTGGGTGGGGATCTGGGATTCTATTCACCAGGTTAAGAATCACACACAAAGTTGAAGTCATTCAATACACACAAAGGTTTGACCTTCTCTTTCAAATTATATGAATATGATGGGGTCTTGTAAAACTGGTTGACTGAATATAAATGACGGTTAAAACCAAGTAAAATACACTGTGGTAAGCACACTTCTGAAGAGAATACATGACAACTAATTGCAATAGACAGGTCTATTGACTTGCCCAGAGAGGTGTGTAGTGCAATAGACAAGTGTGTTGACTGCAATAGACAGGTGTGTTGAGTGAGTTAGGATACTGCTGCCAATCATGTTGACCAGTCTTGAGATGGGCAGTGGCTGGTCATAGGCGTATCTAGAGTTGAGACACTCGGTCCTCATGAATTTGCTGTAACACACAGATTCATTATCGTTCAATATACTGGAATGACTGGATTCATAGATCTGTTGTTTCTGTTCTAGGGTAAACCTCAGTACTGCTGTACCACTTGAGATTTTTTACCGAACTAATAACATATTTTATTTAGATGCAAAAAAGACTGCTCACATTTACGCAAACACTAAACTGTTGCATCTCATAAAACAGAATTTCAGTGAAAGAAATAGCATCTATAAAAAAATTATTTTACGTTCTGTACCAGACATCATCCTTCTAAAAATGTGGATATAAAGAAAGTTGTTATGTAAGGAAGTTTGGCCAAGTCCCAATATATTTCATATAGTGAAAGCCAAATGTAATTGACTTTCATGCATACAATAGCATTTCTATTTTCAGTAAAATTCTAAAAAGTGGGTAAAATATCTCCCCAGTCATACACACAATAAAGTATATAACTATACTTTTATAATCATAGCAAACGCAGTATATGACATAACGGCCTATACCTGAGAAGTCGTGCATCTGCCGTCAGTCCTGCGATAGACATGCCAACATGCTTATCAATTGCCGTTATTTTCTTCTGATGCGCTGACAGCTCTGATGGCGCCCTCTGTGTACAAAACAGGACAACATTATGGTACACACCAGCCATGCTCCCACCAGTTAGTCGTGGTATTTTACTACAAGATAAAATATACTGTTTCACAATTTTTACAAGTAGAGTCTGTCCAGACCAACAGCAATGCAAGTGTATTGTGTAACCATGGCAACATCACAATTTACAAAGACAACATATCAAATGCACATATCAAATATCTGGTAGTGAAATGGAACTAGTGAAATTATCTAGATACCAGGACATTTTGAGGCACATTCCAATAAAACACATTTCCAGTACTCAATTACTGTGTCAGTGGAGACAATGCAAGAAGTGCAGTAGATATAAATTACCTTCAGTGCAACCAAGATAGCATGGGTCTTTGACTTGAGCCCGACAGTTGCAGCTCCCTGTTTGACTGCCTCCATGGCGTATTCAATCTGGTGGATTCGCCCCTGCCACCACAAACACATTAAGTCAAACAACCCATAACAAGTATCATTTCACTATGTGGTAGAGACAAACAGGCATTTATCTATTAAATATGCAATCTTTCTCATTTTCATACTGGCAATGTATCAAGCTCTCATTTACCATGGACTATAAAACAATATATTCGATTTCATAAGCAATTTTTATATAAAATAATATGGAAACCCAGCTCTCTAAATAACAGTGTTCTATACTAGATCAACGTTTTTTCTCCATACATTAATTTAACTGAAATTTGTAACGCAAACACACCAATACTGAAGTAGAAATGTGGTACTAACCTGGGGGCTCCACACTGTCACATCGTTATCATACTGATTGCGAAACTGCAAAAGCAAAAAATAAGTCGATGATGATCCGCTTCTGGAAAACCAATTTATGTGGCAACAAAAACAAACAGCTCACGTGAGAACACAAGAAGAAACAAGTATTAGGTTTTAAACCTTTTTGAATTTGAGAGGACGTAAAATTAACGTGCCTGAAGTTGAATTCGTATTTTGTGAAAAAGCAAACTTACTCACCTATTTACACTTAAACACGAAATATATGTTCAACAGTGAACGTACACTTTTAAAAAGCAATATTCAACGTGCACATTAAGTCCTACTGTTTTTAGAAATGGACTAAACAACTGCAGGCAAAAATAAAAAAATGTGGTGTCATGCGGGCGATAATAGAGCATTGTATAGCATAATGCAACATAATAAACGGTCACCATGTTATTTATATAGGTAAAATTATTATCATATTAAATTGCGTAGATGTTAGTCATTTACAAAGCTACATGCCACAATAGTTTCTTGAGCAGAATAAGAAGCTAGTTACGATATTGAAACAAAAAAGACCAAATATTCCTCTCACCATGTTTCTCGGATGACTAACAGTATTGGCACCAGATGGCGTATAACGCAAGTAACACTCGAGTTACCCTGTAGATGTCACCACTGCGAGCCGTTTCGCGCGTTTTACGCCGTTTATTAGGGCGTATCCTATATGCAGTCCGCGCAGTCCGCGGAGAAATGCGGAGACGGTGAAAAAGAATAGACTTCGGAGAAGGTCGGAGACGTTCGAAACGCATAGCAACCAGCGCGTTTAAAGATGGACGGAGACGCAGCCGTGGCGTTACTGTGTAATGATTTATTTTCGTCAAATGATGATGATCATCATCACAATGCCATCGATCAATACGCTGATGAGTTAACATCAGCCGCGTTGATGTTGTAAGTTGTATTTCGTAAATTATGAAGGGTTATTTTAACAAATAAACACTTGTTTTACTTCCATGGCTTGTCATTTTTGTGGGCGTGGGCCCGCGGCACAACTGTGACCTTGGCCGGCTTAGCTTTTTGGCTCGCTATGGAATGGAGTTGGTTGTGTTGTTTGCATAATGGAATACTTATTTACTATGATGTCTATGTATATATATAATATATATATATATATATATATATATATATATATATATATATATATATATATATATATATATATATTTACATCAGAAAGAAATATGTAAATTCATGTTATACTCTACCAGTGTTATGCATATGAATATCCATGTTTATTTGTAAATTAAATGCCTGACACATGTAACACAACTGGTAAACACGCATTGTCTATAAAGCACCTCCAAAAACAAATTGTTTACCCTGCTTCTTGACATCCATATACCTATTTTACTTTATCATCATTGCATATATAGTTTATGCTATATATACTTGCCCCGTTTGTCTTGATGTCAATTGTAATTGGCATATTATATAATTATAGTTTGCTTAAATAAACATATGTTTATTTACTCTTCTGTTCCTCTAAAATAGGTTACGTGATGACCATCACTGAATGAAACATACGTAATGCCACATTACTTGCCTGCTGACTTCATTGCCGTGTTCCGCACGAGGCCAAGTACATTCCAGGTGGTGCTGCATTTACTTGGTGCAGTGACCACCCCCAGGTGCTGATTATGTAGCATTTTTGCATACCATTATAGTTCAAAAATACTTTATCTTGTGTTTACTTCATTTACTATTTATCCTTCTTTACTGTTGAATGTGCAGTGACATGCGCCTGTTTTCTTGGTCACAGTAACTTCTTTTGTAATATTGTGCAATGTTGTACTTTTGTTTTTATGCA
Source organism: Ridgeia piscesae (assembly GCA_025642075.2). NCBI lineage: Eukaryota > Metazoa > Annelida > Polychaeta > Sabellida > Siboglinidae > Ridgeia > Ridgeia piscesae. The sequence goes on from JAODUO010000985.1 coordinate 69,395, forward strand.
ACATTATCTACTGTTCAGTATAAAAATAGTGTTGTAACATTCAGCACTTTTAAATTACCTCACTATTGGTATGTTGTGAAGATTCGCAATGTGTTTCAGTCCACATATATTTATGCTTGCATATAAATAACTTTCTCTTTTATATAATCATGGAAAAATGTGTGTCACTCATGTAGATAATGTATATGAATAAATATTCTTCGTTGTGGTGTATTTGTCAGTGTAAAGCATAAAACAATTGTGTAAGCTGATAATTTTTATTATAGAATTTGTTGTAATGTAAATGCTATAACATTTTTTTGGGGTAAAACATGAATGCACATTAGCATATGGAACATGAACAATAAACACATGTAAGTAAACACTTGTTGTCAGTCATTGTGTGATAAATTCCATACAAAGTTTTAATGTTTTGCAGATTAATACCATACAAATGTGAACACAACAGTAATTACTTTTACATATTATTATTAAGTAAGCCTGAAACATGTAAAACAACAACTCGCATGTCACATATTTAAACAAAATAATACTATCATAGTCAAACCTTCACAATGGTAAGGTACATATTGTAGGAACAAATCACTGTATTCACAATTTGTTTGATTTTCAGTGTTATGCTTCATAATGGCTTACATATAATATGGGAGCATGAAGATAAAATGGAAACTAAGGTGCACAAAATCCCTCTTGGCAGTTTGTAGTGCATGTCTCTCCAAATTTGGAGTTAATCTGCCTTCCAGTTTTCCAAGGATTTTTCTAGTGGCTTGCCCAAATGTTTGGTTGTTGTCCTTGACGAGTTTATAAGAAGACACCAGTGTCTTCCATCTGCCATGTAATTGTCTGGGTGTGAATGTATACCCATTTAGTTTCATGATGTTTTCAACCCCTTTCCACATGGCGAAAGGACAGTGCATTTATGGTATAAATACTACGGGTTGTTCGTTAGGATGTATATGTTAGGTACCGTGCGGCACTTGCCGGTATTTTAAATGGACTTCATGGGACTTGACCAATCACAGCGGCTGTATTATACGATACAGTTACGAAAGTCGGTTGTCGAGTGATTAAACTGGTTTTGGCACAATGTGAGTTGTCTCTGTATTATATTAGTTTTTGTTATAAGACATAACAAATTGGCGACGAGGATGGGATCCTGGTTGGTCACGGATCATGCAAGACTACTGTGAGTGCGGCTAGACAACGAATGTTGGAAAACAAAGTGACTTTGATGCGGCGTGGTTTTCTGCTTCGAAAGATAAGTTGAAAATGGGCGAAGAGGGCAGAACGTCGTACAGCTTCGGCAAAGTAATGAAGTATAACCAAGGTGCCGACTGGGAAGCTTATACGGAACAGTTGGACTTTTACTTCCTTGCGAACGGAGTAACTGACGATCAAACCAAAAAAAGCAATTTTATTGTCGAATGTGTCCACGGAGACATATCAGCTGCTCAAAGACTTGTTGGTACCAGCCACACCGAAAGACGCTGAGGTAACGTATTCGGTGATAGTGGGCCGGTTGCAAAAACACACAAAGCCAGAGAAATCAGCATTGGTTGCTCGATACGAGTTTGACAATCGATCAAGACAGGTTAGTGAATCTGTGTGCGATTACGTCGCAACGCTGAAGCATTTGGCAAGTGAATGCAAATTCAGTGACGTAACGCGAGCCGAACGTTTGCGAGACCGTTTGGTATCTGGCATACGAGATGACAAGATGCTCAGAGATCTGTTGAGAGAAAAACTCGATGATTTAACATTCGAAATTGCCGTGAGACGATGTCTGGCAATAGAACAAGCCAACCGAGACGTTCAGGTCTTTCAAGGAGAGACTGGTAAGGAGGCAAGAGTGCACAAATTAGACAGCTGCAGTAGACAGCCTAGACAACAGAACAGTAAAGCGATGCCAAGAAACACTAACCAGCGACAGTTTCAGCGTGCAGACACCGTGTCAAAGTGTTACAGGTGCAACGGACAACACAATCCAAAAGTATGTCCATTTATCAAGGAGAAATGTTACCAGTGTGGTAAAGTCGGTCATATTCGAAAGGCATGCCGACAGAAGGCTAACAAACAGCCACCGGCAACGTCATTGCACGTCATGCAAGGCAACGAAGACGCCGAGCGACATGACTGGACAGGACTGTACCGAGTGTCCAAAGGAAATGACCGGAAGCCAATTTCCGTGACGATGGAAGTTGAAAACAGAGAACTTGTGATGGAGTTAGATACGGGTTCAGCTGTCTCTGTCATCGGGGAGGAGAAATATCATGAACAGCTGCGGCATGTACCTTTAGAAAGCACCACTATACAGCTACACACATATACGGGAGAAACTGTGAAACCGTTGGGCGTGTTGTCAGTTAAAGTTCGTTATGGAGAACAAAGCAAGTATCTTCAGTTGTATGTGATGAAAGGAATTGCACCTACACTGCTTGGTCGGGAGTGGTTGCACTCTATCCGTTTGAACTGGCCTGTAATGCGTCTAGAGACGCAGTCTGGTTTCCGAGATGTGCTCGACAAACATGCAGCGGTGTTCTCTGACGAACTCGGACGGTTATTGAACATCAAAGCACGGATCCAACTGAAAGAAGAGCCGAAACCACGATTCTGGAAAGCCAGACCTGTCGCATTTGCACGAAAGCCAGCTGTTGAGCGAGGGTTGGACCAATTGGAAGCAGAAGGGACCGTGAAGCGTGTGACTCACAGCGAGTGGGCAGCACCGATAGTCACACCAATCAAGAAGGACGGTGAAGTTCGAATTTGCGGTGATTTCAAAGTGACAATAAATCCACAGCTCGACGTGGATGAGTACCCCCTGCCACGAATTGAAGAGATCTACGCAAATCTGAGTGGTGGTCAACAGTTCAGCGTAATTGATCTACGACAGGCGTACCTTCAGATGGAGGTTGAGGAAGAATCGAAGACTTACCTGACTGTTAACACACATCGCGGACTGTACCAGTATCAACGATTACCGTATGGAGTGGCATCAGCACCAGCGGTATGGCAAAGAGCAATGGACCAAGTCCTACAAGGTATTCCGGGTGTCCAGTGCTATCTTGACGACATCATTGTCACAGGCAGAACTCGAGAAGAACATCTGAAAGCCCTTGACAAGGTACTGGGACGACTAGAGGAACATGGACTAAAGGCCAACAGAGAGAAATGCAAATTTCTGCAGAACTCAGTTGAGTACTTGGGCCATGTCATCACTGCCGAGGGACTACACCAGTCACCAAAGAAAGTGCAAACTATGGCAGGCTTGCCTAGTCCTCAGAACGTTGGACAGTTGAGATCGTTCTTGGGAATGGTGCAGTACTATGCACGTTTCTTATCAGACCTGGCTACACATCTTGCACCACTGCATAGACTTTTGCAGAAAGACGAACCCTGGATCTGGGGCAAAGAGCAGGAATGTGCGTTCAGAACCGTGAGAGAAATGCTGTTTCAGGATCGAGTCCTTACTCACTTCAACCCGGACTTGCCCGTGGTTGTGGCATGCGACAGTTCGTCGTATGGCCTGGGCGCCGTCTTATCACATCGGATGCCGGACGGAAGTGAACGACCGGTAGCTCAAATCGAGAAGGAAGCTCTCGGACTCTACTGGGGTGTCAGAAAGTTTCAGCCGTACTTGGAGGGTCGTCGGTTCATATTGATCACAGATCACAAACCCCTGAAGTATATCATGGACCCTGGAAAGGCAGTACCAGTCACAACAGCAGCACGATTGCAACGCTGGTGTCTCTTCCTTGGTGCCTTTGCGTATCAAATTGAGTATCGAGGTTCCAAACAGCATGCAAACTGTGATGGATTGTCTCGTCTACCGCTTCGTCAGGTGCCAGACGACAAGCCTGATGAGGTCGAAATGTTTCACATGACCGTTGTTGAGACGTTACCAGTCACGGAAAGAGAGCTCAGAAGAGAAACACACAGAGACGCACTGCTTTCTCGTGTGGTACGACTGGTGGAGTCAGGTTGGGAAGGTGTCGTATCGCAACCGAACTTCGCACCTTACCTCAATCGCAAGGACGAACTGACAATGTGGGGTAACAGAGTGATTGTTCCCACAAAACTGCGAGGCAGAGTGATGGAGACACTGCATGAGGGACACATGGGGACTGTAAAAATGAAGGGACTTGCAAGAGGGTATGTCTGGTGGCCCCGAATGGATGAAGACATCGAAGACGTGACAAAGAGATGTGAAGGATGTCAAGGTGTCGCAAACAACCCGAAACAAGCTCCGCTGCACAGATGGGAATACCCAGCGTACCCATGGCAACGACTGCATATCGATTTTGCAGGACCATTTCAAGGAAAAATGTTCTTGGTCGTAGTGGACGCACACACCAAATGGCCTGACATTTTTGAGATGCGGAACACAACTGCAGCAGAAACTGTAGCTACTCTGCGATCCTTATTTGCAAGAATGGGTCTGCCAGAGCAAGTTGTGTCAGACAATGGACCTCAGTTCGTGTCTGGAGAATTCAAACATTTCACAGAAATGAATGGTATCCGACACGTGACTGGCGCTCCGTATCATCCATCCACCAACGGCTTAGCGGAACGCATGGTTCAAAGTTTCAAGAACGCTGTCAAAGCTGACAGATCGGATCGATCTATCCAACACAAGCTCGACAGATTTCTGTTTGCGTATCGCCCAGCACCACATGCTACAACAGGACACAGTCCAGCTCAACTGTTGTTTGGTAGAAATCTGAAGTCGAGGTTGGATCTTCTGCAGACCAACTATGCGGCGGCTAAATCGCACTGCGACCGGCTCATGCATACCGACTGAATCACTCGCTAGGCCACGGCACAGTTAGTCGGAGGGTAGCGCCTGTGCGGCGCCTAAGCTAGTCTGGGGACATGCATATGAGCCCTGAAGCCGAACATCAAACGAGTAGTTGATGGGAGACTTCTGAAAAATGAGAAAGGAACTCTGGTTTCTTTTCAGAATGGAGAGAAGGTCATGGTTCGACACTATCACAGAGGACCGAAATGGCTAAAAGGAGAAGTGTTGGAGCGAATTGGTCCAGTACTGTACAAGGTTCTCGTAGACGGGGCTACGTGGAGACGCCACGTGGATCAGATGCGACGATCCGAGGGTGTAGAGTACAGGAACTATGACTACTCGTCAACGCAAGCACCGAGCGAAACGGCAGGGCCGTCGTCCGAGCCGAGCGAGGCCGCGGTTCCACCCGTGACAAGTGAACCAGCGGAATTGACGGAAGAGCACGGGCGAGACGTGTCACCAGTAGCGGATGATCGTGTTGTAACTTCCGGGGTAAAGACAACTCGTTCGGGCCGGGTGTCCCGAGTTCCCGTTACGCTAAAGGACTATGTGTACTAGAGACACTCGGACACAAAGAAAAAAAGGGGGGAAGTGTTAGGTACCGTGCGGCACTTGCCGGTATTTTAAATGGACTTCATGGGACTTGACCAATCACAGCGGCTGTATTATACGATACAGTTACGAAAGTCGGTTGTCGAGTGATTAAACTGGTTTTGGCACAATGTGAGTTGTCTCTGTATTATATTAGTTTTTGTTATAAGACATAACATATAACCTCTCAGCAAAGTTATTTGTCGCAAATTAACACGAGGCAAACACGTTTTGAGGCATGTTTTGATAGCAAGCGTAAATCACGTGACTAGTGCGCCATAATCCCTGACAGTGATTTAAACAAATGTAAGATGTTTTTGTATTGAACGACATTTTAAGCAACTCTTCACAGTGATAATCACAGGAGAGTTAACGGAAATGTCAATCGGAAAATTTATAACGGAAAAATGTCAGCGCAACAACGCCACGATCGCTATCGGCAACACATCGCTGCCATCGCTTCGGGCACGCCACGTACGTTACCGGCAACGCCACGACCGCTAGGGTAACACATCGGCGCCACCGCTACTGGCAAAAGCCACGACCGCTATCGGTAACACGCCGCCGCCATCGCTTCGGGCACGCCACGTACGTTACCGGCAACGCCACGACCGCTATGGGTAACAGTTTATACAGAGGACGTGATTAACTTGTATTGTATATCTCGTTTTATTTATTTGAACCAGTGTTTGATTGGTCTTTTATTTATGTATTTTACTTATTTATTTACGTATGTTTATTACCTTTCTAAATGAAGATGTGGGATGATTTATGTACATTAGGCTAGTGTATTACCTTTCTGTGTCATATGAACTTTCTGTTTTTGATGTTCGGTATTAAAGTCATCTCTGTTTACTCATGTGTTTGGTGTTATAAAATAGGCCTCCCTAACGAAAATATTACAACTACAGATAGTTTATACAACAAATAATCATCATTTTCATTACCTTTTGATATAACATACTGCAATAATTATATTTTAAATTTCATAGATATATTATTTTGGACCACAGTTTATAAACGGTATTTGAATTCATTATTTCGCTTTCGTAATTTTAATCATGATTAAAAACCAGTAGTGGCGACATCTGGCGAAGGTACATAGATTTTTGCGTAACGTACAGCAAACGAAATTTACATGTTTTGCCATATTTCTATAAAAAAGGGAAACGGACAAATAAAATAAAGGCCGAAAATTTAACAAAGTTCAAGTAAGTCGCTCGTGTTGTGTAAGTGACATACTATAATGGAACATAATTCAGAAGAAACAGTTATTTAAACATAAACACACACATGCCTTCTTAATCAATAGTATAGCACTTACGTTCGGTCACGTAGCATATGTCGGGCTATTTGTCTGTATTTATCCGGTGAAATAGCGCATATGCAAACATGTCATGGGCTATTTGTCCATATCCGGACGAATAGCGTATACTTAAACATGGGCTATTTGTCCGTATCCGGACGAATAGTCCCCCAGGCTATTCGTCCATGGCCTATTATTTAATATCAAATACATGCCTTTTAATAAAAAAGACTTTTTTGATTTTCAATTCAAATACACCAAATATATATTCTCTATATTCAAAATACAAATGCGTATTTGAACCCAACCCTGGTGCTTAGTCACACATCGTATAATAAATATGAGATTTTCCGTCAACGCCTCGAAATTTGGCATTTGAATCGTTGAGTTCATTTATCTATTCGGGGATCGCTAATTTGCAGTCTGTGCATGTGCCAAAAAGAAAGTGTGGACTGTGGTGAGCATTTCGTTCAAAATATCAACAGTGGAATGTATTGGGTAGCTTTAGACCAAAGCAATTCAGCGATTAGACTAGTGTTCATTACGGACAGGGCATGTTTCGAGACGTGAGACAGTGTATGCATGGAGCGTGCGCTGGACCTGCTAATCATTTTTTCTTAGTGAATTATTTATTCAACATAATTTTAATGAATGATCCATCTCTCTGCTCCCTCGTATTAAAAGTAATCCCGCCATCTTCAGCATAGTTTGACGATCTTGCCGATACGTAAATATCGTCAAATCTAACCCTCTCGATATTCAATTTTCCCCAAGAATTTCTTGCAGACCTCGGCGCAACTGTTCATACCAGATTTAGTTGAGTCGTGGAAACCATGCCATGGAATTAAAGGATGACTGGCCTGAAAGATGAAACTGCCGAAGTGTTTGTCTACCACTGTAAAGAATTTAGTCTCAACAATTCCTGGAGAAATATCGGGAAAAGATTAGGCCTAACCCTTGAAGCTGAATTACGTAAAGTACATACCCTGATCACGGAGCAATGTCAACTATTGAAAGTGAAACTTAAACATGTCAGATCATATCAATGTGAGTGAAAAAGAAACCGTGGACCAACTTACATTTCTGTTATATTTACCATTTACTTCTCTGTTAATGTTAGATGACATAGTATTTATTAACCTGGTGATTACTGATACATTCTGCATTGGACAACAAGAATGTTTAATGTTTGTTTTTGTTTAAGGCTAAGTTTTCAATAAATAAAATGTAAACACATAAACGACTCTTACTTCTGCGACAATGTAAGAGACAAGATGACAGCATTACATTTGCTTTATTGTTAAAAGGCACACCACCATGTTGTTCTCGCATACAAATATTTCACATTTGTAAGTAGAACTGGCATAACGTATTACAAACATTAATAGCCTTCTTAAGGCTCTCATTTCCACTGGTACACACGCAGGTCGTTGCAAAACTCAGTGTTTCATTATAGTTTGAATATAGAACAATATATTTGTAATACAAAGGAAAACAAGCATTCCAAACAGAGGGAAAGGAACTAGTTTGATAGATTGAAGTTGCATTTAAAATATCTGCCCCTATAAGTAATATAACTTGAAACATAAAACCTGCAATATTGTATTTTTGTTACTGGCATGACAAAGTGTCGCTCTCATATATAGCTTATATTTAATCTACCATGTTATTTCATTGCAAATATGGCTGCATGTCTATATCCAATAGTCACTTTGCAAGTTGACTACTACTGATGTACTATCTTTAAATGACATGCAAGGTCATTGATTACACGTTTTCACTGTGATCCAACACCAACCAAATATATTACATCAGTCTTTAGCTGTTAAAATAACAAGTACAAAAATGCGTAAGTTGATACAGAATTATTTTAGGGCATTGACAAACAAGTTTATTTTCTAATTCAAACTCACCTAATTCTGTGTGTGCAGTGAGATATTTCTGTCATGTGAAAACACACAGGTCTTAGAATTTCCAATATGGAGAGACATTAAACACATAATTAATGTAATTAATGTAAAACTCCGGGTTTCATCTGTCACCTTCCCACTGAGCTAGTGACTGAGAAACATTCAACACACAGGTGCAGTAGCTTAACATAGTTTAAATATGTGAAAATATCATAGGTGTGTATGTCAATATAACAAATGCTCCTTGTTGAGTCACTAATTATTTTGTGTGTAAAAACTGTATACTGTATATATCGTCAAGTCCAGTCAAGATTGAGTTAGTTGAGGGGGTAATCAAAATATAATTATGGGAGACAAGATCTTGTTCTTACAGGTTGAAAGAAACGTTAGTGAATAACTGTTTCTTGTACATGTAGTAGCTGCTGCCCGCAACAGCCACAAGTTCAACTGGACATGTTGTCACCTGAACAATTTATACAACATGCCAGTAAATTCTGGTTATAATATGTGCTTTAGTGCTTTTTTACAAAACAAATAAAATAATGATAATATTACAAGATAAAACATAGAAACCATGAGTACATTGCATTCACTCCATTTCTGGTCACACCAGGAGGACCTGTCAACTGATATTCTGGTGTACAAATATCAGCGCCTATCAAGATACTTATGCAAGATGGGAGGCATAGATCAACCTCTCTGATGGAAAACACTGTAATTATCAAAAACACCATCTTTAAGACAGGACAGGTGAACAGGTCCACGTCAGTGATCACTCAACCGCGACAAAGCCAGCGGAAATGGTACCAGGGGTGATGGGGGTGATGACCTCCTGCTTCGAGTGAGGGCGATCGTACTCTTCCGTAGGGAGGTCAGGGAGAGGTTTGGGGGTTGGAGAGGCAGCACCATTCATATAATCGCCGCGTTCATCACTCCAGTACACCCCAATAGCAGCTTGCTTGGGGCTCATGGGTGGCTGCTGGCCACTGACGACATGTTCGGGACTACTTGCCTTGTAGGGTTCGTTTCCCACCATTCCTGCAGGAGACAATGTTTAGAGCCTTAAAGAGAATGTATACGGTTAACAGAACAAGTGGGACTTGCCCCAGTGAAGCACAGTGACACCACCAAAGTGGGAAGACGAAACATGTGCATGTGTGAGAAATATAATAGTATGTTGCATTGCCTTATGGTCACAATACTACTGAATAAATGAATTACCAAAAAGTGGAAATGATGACACAAAGTTGCTTGGTAATTTTAAGGTAGCAGAATCCCATTACAAATTTGATTTTTCTGAATTTGTACATACACTGTATTTGTTTTACATGCACCTGTAGCTTAATTGTTGCTAAACAAGTATACCCGGGGTAAGTATAAAATTACAAAGACCCACCCACTGCCACTAATTAGAAGAAAAACCTAATTAGTGAAGTCATATAGCACCATAAAGTTGCAGTGCAAAACTGTAGTGATCTTCCTTCAAACATATTATCTCCAAGACCATTAAAGATATTGATCTAATTTTTTCAGCATAATGTTTCTTATATAATTGGCTATGGGTAAAGGAAATTTTTTGTTGTTTAAATGGTGGAATGTGATTTTGCATTAAGCATGAATATTTAATTAGGTGCTAGAATATAAGAAAACATTGTATAAATGTTGTACATTTTTAGATATCTTCTGTAATATCTATGTGTTATCTTTGACTGTTGTTAATTTCGTATCCCTGCTGTGTGTAGTTAGTTTTATCACGTTTGGAAATTGAGCCCCTTTCAACTGTCGCGGCAGCCATATTGTCAGCCAATTAGCATAATTTATGTAAACAAAATTACTTCCTACCAAGTTTAAGCCAGTTGCTATAATAGGGTATATCAAGTTAATGACAATATTATATGGGGTCAAAAGTTGTTCACTTGGGATCATGCAAACGTAATTAAAGCAACACTCATAAGTAGCACAGAGCCCTATGAATGTATCCACATTGTTATTACCCAGAATGGCCTGGCCTGGCTATGGAGAAAACTGGCAAACAATACTGTTTTCAAAACATTGCCTGTGTTTAAGGATTGCTAGTTACCATGTTATTGAGCAAAAAGGATAAAATGCTTTCAATCAACACCTCTGTAGACAAGTTTAACAGAATGCTGACTGATACGAAAGCTTTTCAGCTTTTGCAAGAGAAAGAGATGCTGCTGAGCTTTCAGGTACATAATCTACATGTTCAACAGATGTCAAACTTTAATTTAGTACAGCACACACAGGTACTTGAAGCTACTAACTATTTCAACTGAATGATTGTCTATAGAGGTAGGTTTTGGTGGACATTTAATCCTCCTGCCTGCAAAGACTAACTCTTTAGATTTAGCTATGTTCAGTTCAAGAAAGCAAATTGAATCATTAACTTGTCAGTTTAAGTTCAAGAAAGCTGGACTTAAACTAACAAGTTAATGATTCAATTTGGAGGTAATACTGAGAAAGAGATAGCTCATCTACAGGGGCCATGTCATCTGCAACTTTGACCATGGTAAGTATTGGATTATTGCACGGTATTTCGTTTGTATAAATTGAAAAAAGAACTGGACAAAGACGCATCATTGCATAATTCCTATGTTTAGTATGATTTAATCTGACGTCAGAGGTTCTCTACATAGATGGGCATTACGTCTAATGCACTGTGGTCAGTTATATAGAAACAGCATAATCCATAGCACAAGATCAGAATTAACTTTAAGATTCAACAGCTTCTTTATCAGAACTTGGGGCTGAATTTACCTTCGTTCAGAAATGGAATGTGTAAACAGAAAATCTGTAGCTCCAGAATTGGCTATGAGAATCTCAACTTCTACATTTACTGGTGGACCAGTAAATTCTCAAATCTGCTGACATAGGCCACTGGATGAAAGGTTTTATAGCCAGGCATATATGATTGTCGTAACAATTGTTCTGCCTACAATAAAAATAACTAAGCCAAGCAATCACTGGCTGTTACGTGGTGCACTCTACCCCAAACTATGGTAGCATTGCAATTACCTGAGCTTACTATTACGATGTCTGCCCGTGTCACCAGCTGCTCTACTGTACTCTTGTGACACAGCTCTAGAACTACGAGGTAAAGACTGGTGCGTGGGACAGATACTGTTATCGTGAGTGGTATATCCATCTTCAGCAGCGAAAGACACATGACAAACTAGCAACAGACAGCAGCATCAGTTCAGGCAGCAGTGGGTGCAGTGGTAAGTAGGGTAAAGTGGCAGACAGGGTAAAGTGGCAGACAGGGCAAAGTGGCAGACAGGGCAAAGTATAAGTACATGTAGTGCAAAGTAGGGTATAGCAAAGTGATAGGCAATTTAAAGTGACAGCCAGAGTATAGTAGCAGGCATGATAATGAAAGACAGGGTCAATCAGCAGGCATGATAATGACAGACAGGGTCAATCAGCAGGCATGATAATGACAGACAGGGTCAACCAGCAGGCATGATAATGACAGGCAGGGTCAATCAGCAGGCATGATAATGACAGACAGGGTCAATCAGCAGGCATGATAATGACAGACAGGGTCAATCAGCAGGCATGATAATGACAGACATGGTCAATCAGCAGGCATGATAATGACAGGCAGGGTCAATCAGCAGGCATGATAATGACAGACAGGGTCAATCAGCAGGCATGATAATGACAGACAGGGTCAATCAGCAGGCATGATAATGACAGACAGGGTCAATCAGCAGGCATGATAATGACAGACAGGGTCAATCAGCAGGCATGATAATGACAGACAGGGTCAATCAGCAGGCATGATAATGACAGACAGGGTCAATCAGCAGGCATGATAATGACAGACAGGGTCAATCAGCAGGCATGATAATGACAGACAGGGTCAATCAGCAGGCATGATAATGACAGACAGGGTCAATCAGCAGGCATGATAATGACAGACAGGGTCAATCAGCAGGCATGATAATGACAGACATGGTCAATCAGCAGGCATGATAATGACAGACAGGGTCAATCAGCAGGCATGACAATGACAGACAGGGTCAATCAGCAGGCATGACAATGACAGACAGGGTCAATCAGCAGGCATGACAATGACAGACAGGGTCAATCAGCAGGCATGACAATGACAGACAGGGTCAATCAGCAGGCATGATAATGACAGACAGGGTCAATCAGCAGGCATGATAATGACAGACAGGGTCAATCAGCAGGCATGATAATGACAGACAGGGTCAATCAGCAGGCATGATAATGACAGACAGGGTCAATCAGCAGGCATGATAATGACAGACAGGGTCAATCAGCAGGCATGATAATGACAGACAGGGTCAATCAGCAGGCATGATAATGACAGACAGGGTCAATCAGCAGGCATGATAATGACAGACAGGGTCAATCAGCAGGCATGATAATGACAGACAGGGTCAATCAGCAGGCATGATAATGACAGACATGGTCAATCAGCAGGCATGATAATGACAGACAGGGTCAATCAGCAGGCATGACAATGACAGACAGGGTCAATCAGCAGGCATGATAATGACAGACAGGGTCAATCAGCAGGCATGATAATGACAGACAGGGTCAATCAGCAGGCATGATAATGACAGACAGGGTCAATCAGCAGGCATGATAATGACAGGCAGGGTCAATCAGCAGGCATGATAATGACAGACAGGGTCAATCAGCAGGCATGATAATACAGCAGGCAATGCAGGCATGATAATACAGCAGGCAATAGCAGGCATGATAATGACAGACAGGGTCAATCAGCAGGCATGATAATGACAGACAGGGTCAATCAGCAGGCATGATAATGACAGACAGGGTCAATCAGCAGGCATGATAATGACAGGCAGGGTCAATCAGCAGGCATGATAATGACAGGCAGGGTAATTTAGCAGGCATGATAATGACAGACAGGGTCAATCAGCAGGCATGATAATAACAAGCAAGGCAATTTAGCAGGCATGATTATGACAGACAGGGTCAATCAGCAGGCATGATAATGACAGGCAGGGTAATTTAGCAGGCATGATAATAACACAGGGTCAATCAGCAGGCATGATAATAACAGGCAAGGCAATTTAGCAGGCATGATAATGACAGGCAGGGTAATTTAGCAGGCATGATAATAACAGACAGGGTCAATCAGCAGGCATGATAATAACAGGCAAGGCAATTTAGCAGGCATGATAATGAGAGACAAGGCAATTTAGCAGGCATGATAATGACAGACAGGGTCAATCAGCAGGCATGATAATAACAGGCAGGGCAATTTAGCAGGCATGATAATGACAGACAGGGTCAATCAGCAGGCATGATAATAACAGGCAGGGCAATTTAGCAGGCATGATAATGACAGACAGGGCAATTTAGCAGGCATGATAATGACAGACAGGGTCAATCAGCAGGCATGATAATGACAGACAGGGTCAATCAGCAGGCATGATAATGACAGACAGGGTCAATCAGCAGGCATGATAATGACAGACATGGTCAATCAGCAGGCATGATAATGACATACAGGGTCAATCAGCAGGCATGATAATGACAGGCAGGGTCAATCAGCAGGCATGATAATGACAGACAGGGTCAATCAGCAGGCATGATAATGACAGACAGGGTCAATCAGCAGGCATGATAATGACAGACAGGGTCAATCAGCAGGCATGATAATAACAGGCAAGGCAATTTAGCAGGCATGATAATGACAGACAGGGTCAATCAGCAGGCATGATAATGACAGACAGGGTCAATCAGCAGGCATGATAATGACAGACAGGGTCAATCAGCAGGCATGATAATGACAGACAGGGTCAATCAGCAGGCATGATAATGACAGACAGGGTCAATCAGCAGGCATGATAATGACAGGCAGGGTCAATCAGCAGGCATGATAATGACAGGCAGGGTAATTTAGCAGGCATGATAATGACAGACAGGGTCAATCAGCAGGCATGATAATAACAAGCAAGGCAATTTAGCAGGCATGATTATGACAGACAGGGTCAATCAGCAGGCATGATAATGACAGGCAGGGTAATTTAGCAGGCATGATAATAACACAGGGTCAATCAGCAGGCATGATAATAACAGGCAAGGCAATTTAGCAGGCATGATAATGACAGGCAGGGTAATTTAGCAGGCATGATAATAACAGACAGGGTCAATCAGCAGGCATGATAATAACAGGCAAGGCAATTTAGCAGGCATGATAATGACAGACAAGGCAATTTAGCAGGCATGATAATGACAGACAGGGTCAATCAGCAGGCATGATAATAACAGGCAGGGCAATTTAGCAGGCATGATAATGACAGACAGGGTCAATCAGCAGGCATGATAATAAAAGGCAGGGCAATTTTTCAGGCATGATAATGACAGACAGGGCAATTTAGCAGGCATGATAATGACAGACAGGGTCAATCAGCAGGCATGATAATGACAGACAGGGTCAATCAGCAGGCATGATAATGACAGACAGGGTCAATCAGCAGGCATGATTATGAGAGGCAGGGTAATTTAGCAGGCATGATAATGATAGGCAGGGCAATTTAGCAGGCATGATAATGACAGGCAGGGTAATTTAGCAGGCATGATAATGACAGGCAAGGCAATTTAGCAGGCATGATAATGACAGGCAGGGCAATTTAGCAGGCATGATAATGACAGGCAGGGTAATTTAGCAGGCATGATTATGACAGGCAGGGTAATTTAGCAGGCATGATAATGACAGGCAGGGCAATTTAGCAGGCATGATAATGACAGGCAGGGCAATTTAGCAGGCATGATAATGACAGGCAGGGCAATTTAGCAGGCATGATAATGACAGGCAGGGCAATTTAGCAGGCATGATAATGACAGGCAGGGTAATTTAGCAGGCATGATAATGACAGGCAGGGTAATTTAGCAGGCATGATTATGACAGGCAGGGCAATTTAGCAGGCATGATTATGACAGGCAGGGCAATTTAGCAGGCATGATTATGACAGGCAGGGCAATTTAGCAGGCATGATAATGACAGGCAGGGCAATTTAGCAGGCATGATAATGACAGGCAGGGCAATTTAGCAGGCATGATTATGACAGGCAGGGCAATTTAGCAGGCATGATTATGACAGGCAGGGCAATTTAGCAGGCATGATAATGACAGGCAGGGCAATTTAGCAGGCATGATAATGACAGACAGGGTCAATTTAGCAGGCATGATTATGACAGGCAGGGCAATTTAGCAGGCATGATTATGACAGGCAGGGCAATTTAGCAGGCATGATAATGACAGGCAGGGCAATTTAGCAGGCATGATAATGACAGGCAGGGCAATTTAGCAGGCATGATTATGACAGGCAGGGCAATTTAGCAGGCATGATTATGACAGGCAGGGCAATTTAGCAGGCATGATAATGACAGGCAGGGCAATTTAGCAGGCATGATAATGACAGGCAGGGCAATTTAGCAGGCATGATAATGACAGGCAGGGTAATTTAGCAGGCATGATAATGACAGGCAGGGTAATTTAGCAGGCATGATTATGACAGGCAGGGCAATTTAGCAGGCATGATTATGACAGGCAGGGCAATTTAGCAGGCATGATTATGACAGGCAGGGCAATTTAGCAGGCATGATAATGACAGGCAGGGCAATTTAGCAGGCATGATAATGACAGGCAGGGCAATTTAGCAGGCATGATAATGACAGGCAGGGCAATTTAGCAGGCATGATAATGACAGGCAGGGTAATTTAGCAGGCATGATTATGACAGGCAGGGCAATTTAGCAGGCATGATTATGACAGGCAGGGCAATTTAGCAGGCATGATAATGACAGGCAGGGCAATTTAGCAGGCATGATAATGACAGGCAGGGCAATTTAGCAGGCATGATTATGACAGGCAGGGCAATTTAGCAGGCATGATTATGACAGGCAGGGCAATTTAGCAGGCATGATAATGACAGGCAGGGTAATTCAGCAGGCATGATAATGACAGGCAGGGTAATTTAGCAGACATGATAATGACAGGCAGGGCAATTCAGCAGGCACAGTGAAGTAGCTGGCAAGGTAGAGAACAAGAATGGCTACTTTTGGCAGGCCGGACAAAGATGCACGAAGAAGCAGATAAACACAGATGCACTTAGTATAGCTAACACAAATACCACCTCTAGATGACACTACATCTATGACTGGTTTAAGCTGAGTAAACCATTCCATAATCAGTTGTGTATGATTTATGCGAGTTTGAACAACCACTGAAAACACGTAATGCCATAAAAGTACCCCCAATGATCAGTATGAACAACACGGGAATTTTCAAAAAAAAATTGTTTTTGTAATGGTCATAAATGAAATGAAAACACATTTGGCAATCAAGATGCACGTGCACAGGAAGAAAAGCTCAGCATACATACACATATAAGGCAGCCTGATTATAGTTAGTTGCAGATGATGAGGATATGGTAAACTGACCGTGACATGTTTCCACATTTGGCAGTTTGATACTCAGTGTCTTGAGCTCTAAGTGAATGCTGTTACTAACATATATGTGTGAACTATCAACTCACCAACTGTCTTCCTCTCACTCTTCTTCTTAGCGAACAACAGCAGGATAATGATGAGGATGCACACGCCCAGAGCAGAGATCACACTGATGGCAACAATGGCTCCTGTTGGCAAACCTGACACCTGGAACACAGCAGAGAACATAACACATCACCAGAGTACGCACTGAGCCACAACTGAACAAACACATCAGAGAACACAACACATCACCAGAGAACACACTGAGCCACAACTGAACAAACACACCAGAGAACACAACACATCACCAGAGTACACACTGAGCCACAACTGAACAAACACATCAGAGAACACAACACATCACCAGAGTACACACTGAGCCACAACTGAACAAACACACCAGAGAACACAACACATCACCAGAGTACACACTGAGCCACAACTGAACAAACACACCAGAGAACACAACACATCACCAGAGTACACACTGAGCCACAACTGAACAAACACACCAGAGAACACAACACATCACCAGAGTACACACTGAGCCACAACTGAACAAACACACCAGAGAACACAACACATCACCAGAGTACACACTGAGCCACAACTGAACAAACACACCAGAGAACACAACACATCACCAGAGTACACACTGAGCCACAACTGATCAAACACACCAGAGAACACAACACATCACCAGAGTACACACTGAGCCACAACTGAACAAACACACCAGAGAACACAACACATCACCAGAGTACACACTGAGCCACAACTGAATAAACACATCAGAGAACATCAGTCAACAAACACACCAGAGTACACACTGAGCTACAACTGAACAAACACACCAGAGAACACAACACATCACCAGAGTACACACTGAGCTACAACTGAACAAACACATCAGAGAACACAACACATCACCAGAGTACACACTGAGCTACAACTGAACAAACACATCAGAGAACACAACACATCACCAGAGTACACACTGAGCTACAACTGAACAAACACATCAGAGAACATCAGTCAACAAACACACCAGAGTACACACTGAGCCACAACTGAATCAAACACATCAGAGAACACAACACATCACCAGAGTACACACTGAGCTACAACTGAACAAACACATCAGAGAACACAACACATCACCAGAGTACACACTGAGCTACAACTGAACAAACACATCAGAGAACATCAGTCAACAAACACACCAGAGTACACACTGAGCTACAACTGAACAAACACATCAGAGAACATCAGTCAACAAACACACCAGAGTACACACTGAGCTACAACTGATCAAACACATTAGAGAACATCAGTCAACAAACACACCAGAGTACACACTGAGCTACAACTGAACAAACACATCAGAGAACACAACACATCACCAGAGTACACACTGAGCTACAACTGATCAAACACATTAGAGAACATCAGTCAACAAACACACCAGAGTACACACTGAGCTACAACTGATCAAACACATCAGAGAACATCAGTCAACATACACACCAGGGTACACACTGAGCTACAACTGAACAAACACATCAGAGAACATCAGTCAACAAACACACCAGGGTACACACTGAGCTACAACTGATCAAACACATTAGAGAACATCAGTCAACAAACACACCAGGGTACACATTGAGCCACAACTGAACAAACACACCAGAGAACACAAAACACACCAGGGTACACACTGAGCTACAACTGATCAAACACATCAGAGAACATCAGTCAACAAACACACCAGGGTACACACTGAGCACAACTGATCAAACACATCAGAGAACATCAGTCAACAAACACACCAGGGTACACACTGAGCTACAACTGAATCAAACACATCAGAGAACATCAGTCAACAAACACACCAGGGTACACACTGAGCTACAACTGAACAAACACATCAGAGAACATCAGTCAACAAACACACCAGGGTACACACTGAGCCACAACTGAACAAACACATCAGAGAACATCAGTCAACAAACACACCAGGGTACACACTGAGCCTACAACTGAACAAACACATCAGAGAACATCAGTCAACAAACACACCAGGGTACACACTGAGCTACAACTGAACAAACACATCAGAGAACATCAGTCAACAAACACACCAGGGTACACACTGAGCCACAACTGAATCAAACACATCAGAGAACATCAGTCAACAAACACACCAGGGTACACACTGAGCCACAACTGAACAAACACATCAGAGAACATCAGTCAACAAACACACCAGGGTACACACTGAGCTACAACTGAACAAACACATTAGAGAACATCAGTCAACAAACACACCAGGGTACACACTGAGCCACAACTGATCAAACACATCAGAGAACATCAGTCAACAAACACACCAGGGTACACACTGAGCTACAACTGAACAAACACATTAGAGAACATCAGTCAACAAACACACCAGGGTACACACTGAGCTACAACTAATCAAACACATCAGAGAACATCAGTCAACAAACACACCAGGGTACACACTGACCTACAACTGATCAAACACATCAGAGAACATCAGTCAACAAACACACCAGGGTACACACTGAGCCTACAACTGATCAAACACATCAGAGAACATCAGTCAACAAACACACCAGGGTACACACTGAGCCACAACTGAACAAACACATCAGAGAACATCAGTCAACAAACACACCAGGGTACACACTGAGCTACAACTGAACAAACACATTAGAGAACATCAGTCAACAAACACACCAGGGTACACACTGAGCCACAACTGAACAAACACATCAAAAAACATAAGTCAACAAACACACCAGGGTACACACTGAGCTACAACTGAACAATTCATATAACATATAACATTCATATAACACACCGAGCAAGTCAGCATTAGTGTAACCTTTACTACTGATAGATTTGAGTAAGTCTGAAGGCAATTTGTGACACTGACTGTCTCCTGCAACAGGGCAAAAGGTTCTCGAGTGTAAATTTTTTTACCGAGATGTTAGTAATTCAGTATACCATTATGCAGATCACATGGTCATAGGTGATGTCTGTGAAGTGCTAATATTTGATTGAGCTGTCACCCAACAATTAGCTACTTATATTCTGGTAGTGTATATCATCTGTAACCTAACAATACAGCCTAACAAAAATGTAATTAGTACTATGTGATTATTTGTGCTATGGATATTTGTGTATAAAAATTTTGTCCAGGGAATTGAATAAATTAAGTGTTATGTCTGGCATATCTGCCGTACTAAACTGTTTCCATCAGTTATTCTTGCTAAGCGCCTAGGAAGAGCGCAATGGCTCAGGGGTAGAGCTTCGGACACTCGACTAAGTGAATCCTGGTTTGAATCCTGTGCTGCAGTGTTAAAACCTTGGGCAAGTTTTTTCACTCTACATTGCTCCAGTTCACTCAGCTGTTTAAATGAGTACCTGGCTATAGACAGTGGTGGATATGTGTACGAGCAGCCTTCGTGCATTAATTGCAGTTTATGGCTCGATGCTTCCCAGAGAAGTCGAGATGGTGTCTGATTGAACAGGGCTGCCAGGGAAGTGTAAAAGTGGTTTCAGTTGTCCTGAGGACTGGATACTGCGCCATATAAGAACTTACGTTTTTGGAAAAGGTTGACAAGATTTATTCCAAAGGTACCCAATACTTTTATCGATACACATTGTATACGATGATGAACTGAGTAAATGTGAACAGAATTAGTATTAACAAAATAACAATGAACAGAATAAATATAAATACAAATAGCCATCTATAATCATAATCTTACCAATCTCCTCTTCTTGGGAAAGTATAAAAATATAGGACGTACCTTGAAGACAGAAAGGAAAACATTCAGTAGAGGACGACATCTTGTCCAACAGACATAGGTTCAAAAGACAGGTCACCCAGACACAGGTCCAACAGACACAGCTGTAAGAACAGGTCTAATAGAGATAGATCTGAGAGACAGGTCTAACAGAAACAGGTACAACTCAGGCATCTTCAATACATATGGGTGTAATAAAAGCAGGTCTAACAGATACAGACTCAGACAGACAGACTCACACAGGTATAGAGAATAGTTGTCTGTATCTATCAGTTTCATCATCCTGGGTACATTGGGCTATGCAGGCTTAAAATTGCAAAATGTATCTTCACAGAAGATTTGTACAGCCAGTTATTGTCATCGTACATAGCGCTAGACATAACAGAACAGTCACTTACTGCCTTCTCCACAGTTCCATATGACTTATTGTCGACCAACATACTGTTCTTCTCATAGGGGTAGTCTTTGCCCTCAAATGTTATGCTTTTCTGGTCTTTCACTTCAGTTGCAAGGGCATCCAGCATTGCATCCAGTGCAGAGTCTGAGGAGCTAGCCGCGTCAAATGACGCCACGATGCTACCTGAAATGACACAGTGACACATACAGTGACACTGATTGTATTGATAGATGACAAGTCACCAAAAAGTAGACATGACTGATTTGACAATGCAGACTTAATTAACAATTACACTATATATCTTGAAATTTAAAACTGGAGCAGGTAAACAAATGCACATTATTTTGGGACAACATAACACTTAAGTGTTTTCAGAGATCGCAGACTAACTGACACCAGCCACAACATTCTGAAAGATAAAGATACTCAAAAGACTGTAAAGCCCACGATGTACACAAGGTAGCACCAAATGAAAAACTGCCCCTCCACGCCACGTACCTGGCTTGAAGTTAAAATTGGAGAAGACCACCTGGCTGGTTGCATACATCTTGTAGAAGTGGTTCTTGAGGACTGCTTGGAACAGCTGGTGCTTGCCAGTGATAAGTTCGTACTTGGCAGCAAACTTCAGCTGGACAAACTTCTTGACCACTATCTTCAAATCAGACACGTCCACTTGCAGCACATAATGTTTCACTACAGAGTACGAGCCGCTCGACGACTTCAAGTACACCTTGATGGCGTATGAGCCAGGCGAACTGGCGGTGACATTTCTGAATGTGGCGATGCCCGTAGTGACATCTACCTGCTCAGTTGCCTTGTCAGCTGTCAATGTGCCGGGAGCTTCAACTTCCAACACTAGAGTGCAGTTCCATGTTTCACCCTGTTGACAAATTATTATGGCGGCGTTCATAGATTAATCTTGCAATTTCCATATACGATTGTTAACACCTGTTACACGTCTACAATAATCAACTCGATGTCCTTATTACTAAGTTTAAATGTTTTTGCAGTCATTATAATGAAAATATTCTATACATTTGAATAATAATACCTGATAATGAATCATGTTCTGTTCAGCAGAGCCAAATACGTTGTGTTAGCTTTTCTTAAAAATACATTTGGCATGTAAATTATGGGGTTATCTTCCATAAGCAGAAGTTGAAAACTAGCCTAGGATTTGATGATAGAGCAATTGTCTACAAGGAATTCAAGAAAATAATAACATTTTGAGTTTAATGAAATAGTTTGTTTTAATTTTGAAATGTTCACTAGTCATGTTCTGAATTATGTATACATGCTGTCATTAAAACCATCAAATGTGTAAACATTATAACAGTGTCACTTCTCTTACTATCAGACTATTATAAAAGCGTCACTTCTCTTACTATCAGACTATTATAACAGCGTCACTTCTCTTACTATCAGACTATTATAACAACGTCACTTCTCTTACTATCAGACTATTATAACAGCGTCACTTCTTGTACTATCAGACTATTATAACAGTGTCACTTCTCTTACTATCAGACTATTATAACAGCGTCACTTCTCTTACTATCAGACTACTATAACACTGTCACTTCTCTTACTATCAGACTATTATAACAGCATCACTTCTCTTACTATCAGACTATTATAACAGCGTCACTTCTCTTACTATCAGACTATTATAACAGCGTCACTTCTCGTACTATCAGACTATTATAACAGTGTCACTTCTCTTACTATCAGACTATTATAACAGCGTCACTTCTCTTACTATCAGACTATTATAACAGCGTCGATCACTTCTCTTACTATCAGATCATCAAGCAATAGCTTCATTGTTTTTATAATTGATTATATCAAAAGTGAAACCCAAATTGTCACAAACACACATCATAATTACTAATGGCTAAGACAAGTGTTTGGTGAAGTTAGCCTAAAACATTAATGATACACCGCTGATTTAAGCTGTTTTCAATTTAGTATAAACTGTTGAGAAATATATGTTCGTTCTGTTTTAATGAGTTCATACTTTTACAGTATACAGACAAGTTTCAGCCACTAATTTTCTGCACAGTTTTAACAAAGATTTGTCAACTGACCTGCCAGTCAAGGTTTGTGACAGTCTTCCAACCACTGACGTCCTTCACTGTGACACTGAGACTGAATGGAATGTGAACAACTGCATTCAGTGGTGACATCTCTACTGTTATCTTTCTCTTCACCACAACCACCTCGGACACATTCACCGTGATGCTGACTGTCTCAGGTCGGACGACTTGGAACATGATGTCATAGGTGCCAGTGTGTGAGATGGCGAGAGTGTCAAAGGTTGCAATGCCTTTGACAACATCCACAGTGACACTGCCTAACAATTTGCCTTTCTGGTCAGTTGTTCCGGTCAGTGTGGCCTTGACCTGCCACGGGCCATCAGGAGTGACCAAGTCTTCAACCACAGTGTACTGCAAGCATACAGTACATTTTCACACCACACAGCATATGTATTCTGTAAACACTTCATAACACCAATTTGACATTTTCACCAACAACTCAAATAGAGTTTTATAGTCACCACTGTGAAAGGAATGGGGACTCCAGGGATGTTACGAAACGCAGTTTTGACTCTAGACAGACAACATGGTAGCTAGTGTTACAACTTCTGAAAATAATAAAACATATTAGATGTTTATCTAAATGTTGACATTTGCCCATCTCATATACACTTCAGATCAGCACATTATAGTGTATGCAAAATGAACGTAGTGAATTGCATCACATGGAGAACACTAAATACATAAGTAAAGATACAAATAGCTACCTTATCATCCAGGAACTTGATGAGAACTTCAGTAGGGAAGGTGGCTCCCTCTTGCTGCTGCGTCTTCTTCCACTCAGCTACGATCTGTGTTGGTTTACGCAGTCCCTCGCTGCTTTCAGTGCTGTTAGCAGCTGTCTCAAGAAATTCACTCCATGAACTGTCATTTACAGGGGGCACTGGAGCAGATACTTTCACATCTGTCATTTCCACCCCTAGGGCATCTTCAAGTGCCCCTGTCTGGAATCCACCCTTCAACGTGTCTGACACAGCTTGTAGGTCACTGTGGTCGAGTGTACTGTTGGAGTTCTCAACTCCAGGATGAGAGTTGGAATCTGGCTCATTACCTGAAGAATTAAGATACAGAACAGTGACAGTCAGACTGTTGGTGGACTATGCTATGGAAGAGTGACAGTCAGACTGTTGGTGGACTATGCTATGGAAGAGTGACAGTCAGACTGTTGGTGGACTATGCTATGGAAGAGTGACAGTCAGACTGTTGATGGTCTATGCTACGGAACAGTGACAGTCAGACTGTTGATGGACTATGCTATGGAAGAGTGACAGTCAGACTGTTGGTGGACTATGATATGGAACAGTGACAGTCAGACTGTTGATGGACTATGCTACGGAACAGTGACAGTCAGACTGTT
Source organism: Ridgeia piscesae (assembly GCA_025642075.2). Classification (NCBI taxonomy): domain Eukaryota; kingdom Metazoa; phylum Annelida; class Polychaeta; order Sabellida; family Siboglinidae; genus Ridgeia; species Ridgeia piscesae. The sequence goes on from JAODUO010000985.1 coordinate 94,201, forward strand.
GGTGGACTATGATATGGAACAGTGACAGTCAGACTGTTGATGGACTATGCTACGGAACAGTGACAGTCAGACTGTTGGTTAACAGTGACAGTCAGACTGTTGATGGACTATGCTATAGAAGAGTGACAGTCAGACTGTTGATGGACTATGCTATAGAAGAGTGACAGTCAGACTGTTAATGGACTATGCTATGGAAGAGTGACAGTCAGACTGTTGATGGACTATGCTATAGAAGAGTGACAGTCAGACTGTTGATGGACTATGCTATGGAAGAGTGACAGACAGACTGTTGATGGACTATGTTATGGAACAGCGACAGTCAGACTGTTGATGGACTATGCTATGGAAGAGTGACAGTCAGACTGTTGGTGGACTATGCTACGGAACAGTGACAGTCAGACTGTTGGTGGACTATGTTATGGAACAGTGACAGTCAGACTGTTGGTGGACTATGCTATGGAAGAGTGACAGTCAGACTGTTGGTGGACTATGTTACGGAACAGTGACAGTCAGACTGTTGGTGGACTACACTACAGAACATTTAAACCAATGAGAGCCAGACTGTCAGTGGACTACGCTACAAAACAGAGACAGCCAGACTGTCGATATACTACAGTACTATAAAAATCAAACTGTCGGTGGACTGCGCTTTAGAGCAGTGACTGCCAGACTGTCGGTGGGTGATAACTTTCTCACTCTTCATCGTTCGTGCAGCAAATAGATTACAGCACCATGCGTATACACTGGAAAAGCATGCATGTTAACATGAATTGTGTGATTTCTGGATAATTCCTGTTTTGGGAAAAGCAGTTTTCTCTGGCTCCAGAGTCACGCCACTGACAATCTAAAGTCTTGTGTGAACTTATAACAAAATCTACAACTTACCTATTTCAATGATGACTTCAACACCAATTGTCTCTCTCTTCCGACGTCGACTTTGGCCAATTCGTCTGACTCCAGCAATCCTCACCTTTGCTGGATCGACGTTGAGGAAGATGATGAGATTCTTCAACAGATCCTTCCCAAAGAACTCTTCCTCTGTCATCTCAGGGAGACCAAAAGCAAGAATGACAACAGGTCTCATCCTTATGTCAACCAATCCCGGTCCCTTCACCTGCACATACAGTGTCTTTGTGTCAATGTCAAAGAAGTTGGCTCCAGACGGTGACTCTGCAGTTGGCAGGAACTCTCCTTCGGTCTTTGGACTCTTGAAGGTGACTTTGTTGTTGTTGTCAACTTCAGCGTTGTTTGGCTGGAGGAAGACACTTTTGTGGTAGACGTCATAACGCTGCTGCAGGCCAAAGTAGATGGCGAGGCGGACAGGTTTGGTTGTGTCTTCAGCGAGGAAGTAGTGAAGTCTCAGGTGCTGTGGGGCCGTGCCAGTGAAGTACAGGTCATAGTTGCTGCCTGAAACAGTCACACATCGTACTGTCAAAATTGGTCTGCTAGACATGGCTTATTGAACTATTTAAATCACCCATTACGTTTTTTAGTTGTACGTCCTAGAAAGAGTACTTTCCTTATAAGATCATCATCGAGATTGGCTACAGTGACAAGAATAGTGAAGGTGATTGTATTAGCGGGACTAACTGAATTTTTTTACTGTAGCAGAAATAATTATGGAGCTGTCCCAAGGTGACCATAATTGGAAGGTGACTGTGAAGCTAGGTTTGACTGTATCCTTAAGTTATAAAGGATATGGAAGTTAGGTGCATTGTGGGAATATTCTACCGACTGAACGGTTCAGATTAGGTAACTATCCATGCAATTTTATGTTGAACTAAACTACAAACCAGCTGCGACTATTGTGTAGAATGTCTGCATGCGCTTGCGACACGTGTATCCCCCACATGTGCCTGTATCGTGCGGTCCATTGATGAGGTCAAGGTAGCCGTCTGCTCTCAAGGCCACTGGGGAGACACGGCGGTCCATGTTGTCAAAGTCCATGCTCTCAACAATCAACATCTGGTGGTCAATTTTGGACAGTGGACACAGGTAGCCTGGCCATTCAGGTTTGTGCTGACAGCCTGACCTCTTGATGCCTGTAATACAGAGTTACTTTCAGTCAACAACACGTTTTGGTAATATTTATGGTCTCTGGTTTTTCAGCTACAACAATTTCTAGCTGATTTACTGGGATTGCACAGCTGGACAAGTCTTCACACCATTAATTAGCATGGCAACATCAAAACCATTGTATAAGCAAAGGTTCGAAATAACAGTTATTAAAATGCCATTCTGCAGAAGTTGGGACTTTGTCCCTGAATGTACCGAAATTAAGGTTAACAATGCTAAATCTAAACAAGATTCCTGATAAGGCAAACACAATGTGTAGACTCACCAGGATGTTTGCGAACTTCAGCAATTGGCATTCTCGAGCCATTTCCAGGGAATGACTGCATCGTCTTAGGTATGCGGTAGTCACCAATGCCATGTCGGGGATCTCCATTGTATTCATACTCTGATTCAGGAATGTAGCTTGATGGTGTGCCAAAGAATGACCCATCAAGGTCCTTGATGAGTAGTTTCTTCTTCCCGTCACAACTCATGTCAACACACTTGTCCGCAGTCACAAACCTACAATGGAAGAGAAGACAAGTACAGACATAGGCTACGTGTTAGATGGAGCCTACAGACAGCAATTATCTGTGTGATCTTTGTAATGAGCATGTCACTGAACAATACTCCAAACAAATGTTAACTGATGTGCCACAATCCCTGTCCCAACCATCGAGGGGTTCTCTTGTGGACATCTGTGACGGTCATTTTTGTTGTAACAGCTAAACTAACAATTATTATTTGGAATGTTTCACTTTCCTTCACATTTTACACATGTGCAGTAAACTGCAGCTGATGCGTACATAATATATACATTAACATGTTGGGGACACTCTGGCACTCCCAGGAGAAAAGTTCACATGCCTCTTTATATGTTCATTCTCATTCTAGAATTGATCTACCATTTATCAGGGGGTATGAGCTAAATACTTATTTACCTACATCTACTCAATAATGATTGTGTTTTGGCCTGTATTAGTTCTATGTGCACAGTCAGTGGTGAGCCACTTTCAAGAGGGCACCACTATGAAAGCGTGGTGCATTCCAAGTTCAAAATATTGTAAAGATGATGACAGATGTTCTTACTTAGTTGCGTCATGGATGAAGGATGAACTAGCTTACACCCAGCCATGGTGCAACAAACCTAGAGCAGAAGTATTTTGATCTAAATCTCATTCCGTGAACGCTTTCCCATCACAGAGACAGAGACTGAAAGGACAGATACTAGAAATGTGGGGTAAGGGTAGTTTCTAACTAACCAATATGTTCATTGAGAGCATCACATCTGGGACACAACTTACATAAGTCGTGGGTGCTGTGCATATATTTTGCTCTTCTCTTCAACGTCGATAAGCTGAATTTTGTTCATGTATATTGGGTGTTCTGCATCAGGCCCAGTTGGATTCGTCGAAATGATGCGATCGGTCATGCCACACTTATTCTTGAAGTGGGCAAATGTCACATCTAAAAGAAAATGTCCAAGTTTAAACATGTTCTGGTATTAACATTTGATCTTAATTCCAACAAGAATAGGTTAACTTCACTCAGTAAACTAAAATTATGCCTTCCTCTAAGAATACCTTAATTTGATGATATATTCAGCAAATAAAACGTTATATTGGTACCATCGAAGTGAAAGGTAAAGCATACCAAATTGTCTAAGAATTCTGATTTTCTAATGTACCATTATCAACATTTGCTTTTTAAATATTAATTATGAAAATAGTTCAAATCAGATTATTCCCATGCTACCTATATGCTGACAAATTACAACTGGAAAATGGAGAGGATATAAAATTGTGAAAAGTATGTTTTTGTGTAATGTACATATGTTATATACAAGAATAACTAATACATTAGTATAGTTTATTACTAATAAATACAGTTGTGGACTGGTTTATTAGAGTTGCACTTCATATATCAGCATCTTTAATCACAAATTCAACTATAAATGACAGAATAATTGCGATTGCCAAAATGGGTACCTCCAAATTGGAATGTTTTGCAAACAGACCATACCTTCAAAAACGATGTTTCCATAGAGGGCAGATGGTGTATGAGGATCATTGAGAGGATGCTTTGGAGCAAGATTATTCTCACACGCAAACATGGGCCACCCAAGCGCAATGCGTCCAGCAACACGTTTAAAGGCCCAAGACCTGAGATTGACTGAAATCTTAATGTTCGGATGGTCATTTAAACTCATGATGTCAGTTTTGCAGTCGTATGTGTCACTGGCCCCCACAAACAAACTCTTGTGAATCTTGACGAACTTGCGGCTGAACCCGTGAGTTCTTGCATCAGGCCTCATAATGTAGGGGAAGATGGAGATGCTATTGTCAACAAACTTTGAGTTCTCAATGACAATGCTACATATGCCATTTGAGTAGAAGCCATAGCTGAATGACTTATAGATGTAGAACCCATTGAAGCGTGAACACTCCTCTGTCTGCAAGCAGTCGTCTTGCCACATCGTCAGCCCCAGCAGGGTTGAGTGTCCCGTGTTATTCGCCCACGTTGGTTCGCCCTCGGTGCATGATTCACCATTTAGCCTGTAGGCGGAGCGCTCCGAACCGGCAACCACATTGCCAACTAACTTTGTGCCTGTTGCCCCATGGATCTCGACAGTGGCCATCACGTTTAGTGTGTTTTCTTCGTATCGATCCTGGTATGTAGGGGGGAATACTGTCAGGCTCATGAGATTATCACGCAGTGTGTTGTTCGACCCTACTACAATTATGGCTGAAACAGACACGTGTCAATGCAAATAGATGTACATCAAGTTTTAAAATATTACCTGCAACATTTTCTGTTTTTTCTTATGTCTGCAAAATGATATTCTCTGCAGACGTGGATCAAAAGAAAATTACATCTACTGATTTCATCCCATAATGGCTTCTCTAAAACGTGTTTCTTAATGCACAACTAATTAGTAAAGACCTGGTAAATTGCAGCAGTTCTCACTACCATTGGTTAACATTTCAGTCCATTCTGAGGACCCAACGTCTTTGACACGACTGACCCATATGAAATTAAAAACATACAAAATTAGAAATGCTGAAAGCAATAAGAATTTTTTTATTTGCATAGCTAAATTACTCCTCGAGATATATTTGTTCTAGAAACATATCTTTTAAGAAAATGGCCTTATATATGGATATAAGATTGCTTATTGGATTTGATTATTCATCACTGACATGCTTGATCGATGAATATATGCGATTTAGAAGTTCATACTTGAAATAAAAATTTACTTTGTTGAGAGTAAACTGCTGTCATAATCTGAGAAAAACATATCTGAGTATTTTATGATAAAATAACCTTCTTTGCCTGGAGTGTATGGTCTTAGATAGCACACTCTTTGATGAAGATACACTCACCAGGACCAACAGTGTGATGGATGACGTTGTTGACAAGCTCCAGATCATGTGTTCCAATCACACCAAAAGCCGGGGAGAATCCATTGTGGAACGTACACTTTGTCACATAGGAGGGGCGGGTGGCACTGACTTTGCCAATATCGTAAAATGTCACAGAGAATCGAGAATCATAGCTCGCGACAAAGCCCTCCTGCCCACTGTGGAAGAACTCAACGTTTGAGAGTCGTGCATAACCTGTCGCAGAGAACAAGACATCAAACTGTAGGTAACTTATATGTCAGCATAAAAATACAAAAACATTTGTATATATATATATATATATATATATATATATATATATATAACACATACAACATTATGATGTACATCAAATCACTTTTATGCAGGCAGCACACCCAACCCCTAATTTTGACTGTTTATGGTAAAGTAAGTCACATGACTATAGGGTATAAGGGCTTGATGCCATTACATCATTTTGACCAATAAATCCAAGATGGCCACTATCTGGTAGTTCAAAATCGTAATATTTGAACCAGAGCACCTAGAAACATGCATGAAGAAACATTTTCGGGTACATCGACCACGAGGATTCCGATTTTAACATCACTTTCACATTATGACATAATTTTGACTCATAAATCCAAGACGACCGCCATCTGGTTGAAATAAAACGTAACTTTTGAACCAGAGCACCTAGAAGCAGGTATGAAGACACTTTTTTGGGGTACGTTGACCAAGACACATTATTTCCGCTAAATCCATGTGCGGATGCAATTTATGAAGGTGACAGATCAAATTAAGGTCAAGATCACGTGGTAAGGTCAAGGTCATTCAAGGGTCATCTTCAAAGTAATATATAATGGTTAAGGAATCGAAGTCCTGGACCCAACTAATATAAAGGGAGCGAGAACCCCGCTGCCGAACATAATGAATAATGATTCTAGAAGCGAGCTTCTTTTGGGATGACTGCCATATTGGCTGGATTTGTTAACGAGTGTACGAATCTCTTGTTTAGCACAACGAAGGTCTGCTTTGGTTTATTGAAGCACACTTGCTTTTCAGGTTAATTAATTGCACACAGCTGTAACTGGATGTTTCTGCAGCGTCTAGAACGTCTTGTTCAGGACTACGAGGCAAAAATCCAGGATGAGCATCAAAACGCCAAGACTGTGTCGCAGGCACTGACTGAGAAGGCGTCTGAGATGCAGACAGTTACACCATATAGAACTGTCCAACACGGTGAGCCTCCCACACGCCCTATGCCCGCTATGTCCTCCTCAAGTACAGAGCCTCAGCGCAGGTTCACGCCCTTGCTTGCACGGATGTGAAAGGTGACCGCCCTGATGCAGCCGAGCAGTCTATCCCTTCCTATAACCAGTTTCACGCTGGCTTGACTATGGAGCAGGGGAAGAGCAAGGCTTGTTTCCATATGTCTTACAGTCAACCCAACAGCTCAACAAGTCAGTTGTGAAGGACATCATGGACAAGTTGCCTATCATCACTGCCACTAAGCGCATGCCCTTCGCCTTCTTAGTGGGAGATCATCTCATGTACGTCCTCATTACCCTGCTGAAGTCTGGCAGGCTCTCCATCCTCCAGAATGATATAAGCACTCCAGAATGCTGCCCAAGCTGGATGCGAAACGATGAGCAGTGCGTGCAAAACCTGGTCACATGCATGCATGAGTTCGATTACCTCCTGTTCGACCCAGTCTTACCCACCCTCCGCACCATGCAATCAGCCATGCCTGCATCTGGTAAGCTCGTTGCGAACTTCAACTCAGCCCGTGCTGCGCGGGGGGGGAATTGACAAGTTTCTTGCGAGAGCGGGTGTTATAATCACATATATAAACCTCTTTACTGTACAACATTTACAAACAAACCTCTCTGCAATATTTACCTATATGTGGTATTGGGTCTCCGTTTTCAGCGAGTTCCGTCTGCATTCCAACAATCACACGAGCCCCAAAAGGACTCAGAGAACATGTCACTGTAGTCGGCCCCAATGATGCGGATATTTCGAGAGAGAAGTCCCACTTCAGCCTTGATCTCATACGACATGCCTCCTACACTCTCCTCAAAGGCTGTGAAGAGAAAGTCATAACTCTTGCAGTGCACTCAACATTCTACAATTACACATTTCAACTTGTCCATTAAACATTTAGTAAGTTTCACCAATTTTCTTTTTAATCAAATATTGAGTGTTATGCTTAACTTTCTTAGGTAGACCACAACATAATTTTTTTTATCTCATTATTAATTTTATCTCATGTAAGGATGCTAAACATTCTTGTTAATCCAGCAGTGTGTTCTACAACTTACAGAGATGCTTGTACTGGAGACTGGCATTCAGGGTGAGAGTCTTCATGTCTCCTGACACTGATGCAATCTTGAATGTTTCCGTCTCCCATGGGTTGAAGCTAGTCGTTGTCATGACGATCTCATCACCTTCATTCCAGTCGACTGCTGTCTCCAAAGTGATTGTGTTTGTCCCACTGTCAGCTGTTATCGCCAGGTGTGTCCAGGTGATGGTGCGTGGTGCACCAAACAGGTCAAGGCCACCAAACACAGCTGAATGTGCACAGAAACACACAGTGAACCTTCGCTGTAAGGCAGGACATTTATCAGTATTTTGACAACATTGAATAGGATTATATAATAATGCTGTGCATATGAGAAAAGCTAGAAGACAAGAATTATTTCTTATTAGTATAAATTGTGCCCCAGTAAGTGTCTGATAAGTGGCGGCCATGAACTGGATTCTAAAGTGAAGTAACCATCTTGGTGCCGTGGTGACTACACAATGATCTTGGAGACAATGTTACTGTACATTATGGAGCCAACTTACCAATCACTTTGGAGCCAATGTTAGGTCCGTCATCGTCCTTATTTAGTTTGAAGTCAGGCGTACGATGGTTGCCATTGAGGAGAATGTCGAGCTTCCCAGTGAAGGGAGAATCCTCCCAACCTGCCAGGAGCCGTCCCCCGCGGATGTAGATGTAGGTGGCTTCAAGGACAAACTCACGAACACGTCCTGTGGCTGGGTCCTTCTGATCATCAATCTCAAGTGTGCCGTAAATGATTAACTTTTTCATCTTGGGAAGTACCGTGTCCGCCACCACCCAGTCTCCCTCTGTTGGCATGTAACAGAATGGATTAGTGATGACACATACTACATATATGTCAAATAACATATGTCATCTGTCACAGAGATTGGATGTGAACCAACAACAGCTATTTAAGTCATGTCACAGACCAAGTTTTTATTTTGGCAGTAATGAATACTGTATAGTTTCATCTTTTAAAATCAAGTTTATTTTCCTTGAGAAACAATTCAAAAAATCCTATTGGCATTGTGTTCACATAATCCAAATTGTAAACTATGTCATCTCAAAACATCTCTTTTAAAAGTTTTTTTTACTTCATTTGTAGCAATAAATCAGAAATTAGTAGATTTGTCAACAAATAATAATTTTGAGCAAATATGTGGAATTCAAAGATACAAAACTCTATTTTACATTTTCTGTTTATTGTGGCTGGCTACATTGTTAGGAGGATTCATAATAAATATTAATTATGATTTTAAATTAACAAAATGTCGTAATAGTAGTGGTGATGTGATTGTATTACTGGTGTGATTAGGACATCAATACAACGATGTAAGTCATGTTGTCATGGCAATAGAATACAAACATAACTAAGTGACTGATAACTTCATTATTTCCCACCTTTAATTGTGACGTCTGTGTCATCGGCTGGCAGACCATTCTCCCATGTTGCAGGGTCTGACCACATCTTGGCATCCTTTGGTCGTCCAGTAGCGACAGGAAGGGCATCCCCACCCTCTGGTCGTTTACAGCCGTGATAAATGCACTTGATGGCTTTCAAAATTATTCGCCGGTTCTTACGGGATGATGTGATGGTGGGCTTGTCCGAAACTAAACAGCAGAAATGGAAACCAAGTCCGTATATATAATGACTGTTAGTTATTATAAATACAGATCAGGATGCCAAATACACTATTAATGAAAATATTAAGAAAGGTTCTGTTCTGTTTACCAGAATCAGCAATGGGTGGTAATTATTAGTGGGCCAAATCAATTGTCCTTACTTCAAACCAGTTAGCAGTTGGATGACCATTTAACTGCAAATGTATTTGCATGTAAGGATTTGCCAGTGCAATATGCCCAATAATGACCATTTACAAAATTATTGTTATGTGAACATTTTGCAAAGGCAGCATTCTAACTATCTACACAGTTTAATTTTACTAAATCCAATTTTGTGGATTGCATAGCAGACCTTCACCATATTCAAACATGTTAAGTTTCAGAAATGCCAAAACAGTAGATTTATACGTAAATCAGAGGGTCTAATAAAATCAGGCTTTATACGTAAATCGGAGGGTCTCGGAAAATTGGGCTTTTATACATAAATTGTTTTTTCAACCATAAATGCGAATAATTAATTAAAACATTAACACAAATTTAACAGTGCTCCACCGGTCATTAAAAATACACCAAATATAATTTTTTTAATCTGTTAATCTTATATAAAAAATAATGTGTTGCTGTTTAGCTCTCGTCAGATCAATAAAATTACAATGTTCAGCAATTTACTCGTATTCTAGCCATCTAGGTATAACATTTGCATGTTTGTTCAACTTCTGATATGCATCATATGTTGCAAAGAATGCCTTGCATGGTAAAGCAGCAGTATATAACTCCAATTCAGCCAATTGTTCAATTTGTTGTCTGCGCAGCCAGTGTCTGTTTGATATTTTATTACACAACTAACTTCATCTTTACATTTTGTAAGCCAGCCTGAGCCATGGTGGAAGACATATCAAAACAAGCATGCATTCGTCTGTTACGAAGAATGTTTTTCATTTACATGTCTAATGTACTCCAATAGTAATGTTTAGCAAAAGTACATAAACTTTCGAACATGCACATATAGTGTAGATGTATGGATGGGCATTATTTGTGTAGATGTGAACGGATTGAACTTTGATCTACAAGACCGGAACATATACGATGGGCGAACATAGGATATCGGAACTGTTCGCGGTGCTCCTATAAAGCTTATAAACAATGTAAACGGGGTAGGCATTGCACCTAGATATTTATTGGACTGTTTTCAATGTTCAGTCATCAAAGTAAGATGTGATTTAAATAACTCCAATTCAGGCCATTGTTCAATTTGTTGTCTATGCAGCCAGTGTCTCTGTTTGTACTTATTGAGCATTATCTCAGTCTCAGACACGATTGCAATTACTTGAATTAGTTAACTGGTACAGCTGTATTGCCATTGTGAGACCCAGAAAAATATGGGAGACAATATTCAGCCAGAAATAAAACCAATGATCTACACCCAGTCGAGTAAGTTAGGTAGAATTTGTTTGTTTGGGTTTCATTGAAAACAATTTGTTTAAATTGTTATCTATGTCTTATAAGCTTTTAGAAAACTATTATTTTACATGTCCAAATATATGCAATGCATCTCAGCATGACTAATCATTTGTCGACAGCAACTCATTATTTTTGTGCATTACACTTTTTTGAGCTGAAAATTTAATTATTTTGAGGTGTTCAAATACATAATCATTACGGACTGTTACTCACTCATATAGGTCAGCACTTTGGCTTCACTTGTGAAGTACGTGTCACCATTGAGACTGTTCTCATATGTCAAGGGCTCTGTCTTGGAGTAGTTTCTTGATGGATCAAGCTTCTCCTCCACAACAAACTGGTCGTATATGTCTTGCATCACTGGATGTTGTACAATCACATGTGCTCCATCCTATGAGAAAACACACAGAGGTAAAATTGTGAAAACATCGCTGTAATAAAATGTAATTTAAAGATTTGATATTTATCACCTTAGAAGACCAATTTCTCTGGATTGCAAAATACTTGCCTGGAAAGTTGTCAGACAAATAAGCAATGGTACATTTAATGTTTCACATAGGGACATTTATTTTTGAGTAAATTAGTAAGAAATTGTCAACACATTGCACAGAGGCAGCAACAGGCCAACAATCTCAGCACCACACACCTGGTTTTCTGTCAGTGTCATTTTCCTGAGATTACTGCCCCCATTAGCCCCCGGGGGTGCTGGGATTAACAGGGCTAGTGGCACTACTTATCTTTTTACCAACACTACCTGTTCCACTCAGTGTTCTGCTTCAGCTTAATTTTAGGTACCTCATCTTAAATAAGAAAATAGTCATATGTCTGATGTATGTTCAAGGAATGTTGTACGTTCAAGGAAGGTTATTCTCTTAAAAGTGAGGGCAGTTGACTTGCAAAAGCTTATACCTGAGTCAGGCTAATTAACTTTCATGTGTGATGTGCAAGTTAAATTGGGTTTAGCTCATCTCAAACAGTTTTATGTAGAGGATTTACTTTAACTTTTAGAACAGTGAGCTTTCCACACAACACATTTGATATGTGAAAGTGACATGGAGCATGCAAGTAAGAATAATCTACAAAGAGAGTGTGTACTGAATTGGGATCTACTGGTACTCAATTCTCATCCCTCCGGGGCTACTGGCACAGGGGCTAGAAACATGGGGCTATTGTGATATGGTACCATTCCTGACTAGACATTAGAATTCTACTTCTACCCTACTTAGATGCTACATGCCTACCTCAAGCCCATAGAATGCTCCATGATAGGAGATGTTGGTGATGTGTTCCTCATTGATGAAGGTGATGTTGTGAGGTATTCCAGACACCAGCTGCAGCATCCAACCAAACTCATATGTATTGCCCTTTTTACGGAATGGGGTCACACTCGTTCCATATTTGTTCTGCACCCTTAAGTTCTTGGTCAGTAATGAAGCTGGTTCTGGTTCATTGAAGCTCATGCGAATGAAATTAACAGACTGATCATCACCTGGACAGATCATTCCTCCAAAGTTGGGACTCCACTCCTCATCATCAACGCACTGTGGAGGGAAGAGATTGCTCTTTGACATGGCACGTGCACCGGCACCACGGCCAGTGAGAGTGCCGTCCAAGTCCTCAAGTTCTGCCTGATGCTCCCATTCCCAGTACGCCTTCTTGTTGGAGTTGTGCCATTTGATATTCTTGAACTTGTAGTTGAACCCAGCACACAAGGTTGAACATACGCAGACAATCTTCACTGTCCCAATGGCCGAACATGTATGGTTGTCGTTCTTCTCACCATCGAAGTTGACAAATGTGATTCCATTGTAGAGAAGTCCACTATTTAGTGGCAGCACTATGCCACGCTTCGTGCAGGGCGGGTGATTTGCTGAGTTGAGGTGGCCAATAATAACAGTGTCTTTCACCATAGCTCCTTCCTCAGTGTATTGTGGGGCAGAGCCCCTGTTAAAGTAGTGCTCTGTGCCTGCCATGAAGTTGTTGGCCAGTACAAAGCCTTGGAACTGCATGGGATACGCCTCGACCCACTCAGCACCACGGAAACTGTTCCATGTTGTCAGATTCTTGAAGACGGCTGGGACTGGGACAGTACCGTCACACTTACCCCCAACTTTTGGGGTATAAAACTCAAACACCCACAAGCCGTACCAGCCCACAGAGTGCACTGTGTTGTTGTAGAACTCTCCCAGTGGCACATTCTGTGGGCAGATGTCAGGGGTATAGGACGGACCCTGGGGGTGCTCTAGCATGCGGTACCAGAAACCAAAGTGCGTGCCCCCTGCAACGTGGTTGTGTCGAACGATGTTGTCTGGGTGCGTGATCCAGAACCCAGCTGGTGTGATGTCATCATTGAGCAGACTTGAGCTCGAACGTACAAATATGGCGAGGTTGTACTGGAAGATGTTGCCAACTTCAATGCTGTCTTCAAGGAAGAGGGCACCACCCATCACATCATACACAACGTTGTTCTCAACCAAGATGTTGTCAGTGTGGTGAATGTTGACAGCTCGGTTAAATGTGTGATGTATTCCACAACCTCGCACATACGATCCATTCATGTCCCCATTGATGTGGAAATGGATGGGGTAGCGACCGAGACGGAACGCTTGTCCTGCGTATGTGATCTCAATGTGTTCGATGTGGCCAACCACTTCACCCGCATTCAACTCCTGCTGGTGAAACATAATCTGTGACCCGAACTGGTCACTTCCAATCTCCTCTCCAAAGCGACCCTGGAAGCACGTGTGGGTCGCAAACTCACCTACAAGAAATCATTACAATTCACTGATACAGTATACATTATGGTACCATGAAATAAACACATTATCATGGTCAACTATTTGGTTGAGAAAATATAAATGTCAGAAAACAGGAATAAATGTATTGATTTGTAAATAAAATATTTTTTAATTTTGCAAACACTTGGTTTTTGACAATTGTAGAAAAATATTTACATAATTTTAAATGAAATATGTGGCATTAATAACATTACCTATAGAATACAAAAATAGTACATTTTAAATGGGAAATTTGTCATAGTACATACAGGTATATTCTAAAAGCAATGTGCGAAATGCAGATTGATTAATGGTTAAAAAAGAAACTTATACTTATCGATAATATTTTTAAAATCTATCTTGGTTATCATCTCATAATTTAATCATGTCCAAATCATCCAGACATATACTTTCATCATACAAATATGTGCTGTTAACCAAACAGCTGATATTATACAAACTGTTTTGCAAAAATTGAACACTAAAAACACTGCAATTTACCTGGATCAAAGCCATCTGGACAGGCCTCAATCTTGTCATTCCAGTCCTTTAGATTAGAACCTCGCACAACCACATTGTGTGTGAGCAGCCCGACCTCTGCCCTTGTCTCCAAGGTGATGCCCCCCTCAAAGGTCTGTGTCTCACCGAGATGATCATACTCAAGTGCCTTGGTCAATGTCAAGGTCATCTGGTCACTGGATACAGATGCGATGGTGCACTTTTCATTCTCCTTCTGGCTTGTGTGTCCGCCAGTTGAGGCAATGACGATCTCATCACCAGCTGACCAGGTCACTGGGATCTGCAGTTTGATCTCTGTGGCTCCTGCTGCTACAGTCTCTGCTAACACTGTCCACGTGACAGGTGTCGGCTTACCTGTGGATTCATATCAGATTTATTCATACTGGTATATCCATTTCATCTGTTAGATAACTATTAAAATTGGAACTGCCTTTAGGTTATGACAGATTAAATAAAAATACATTTATACCATGACAAGTTGCAAGATTTATTGGCTTGTGAAAACCAAAGAGAGAAACCACACCCATGTCTGATATTTAAATTGTAATTGTATTCATCTGCCTACGTACTGGAAGAAGGATTGAAACCTTAACACACTTCAATACTTGTTGTAAATATTATGCCAACAGCATCAATCATCCAATGAGAAACTGCAAACCTCCAACTGAATCTACCATGCCTACCATGCAGTTCTAGTGTTCCGTGGCGAACAGCAAGTGTCTTGGCACCATACACAGGCAGTTCCTTTGAACGCACTTGTCCATACATGGTGATGATTCCTTTGTGCTGGAACGGTTCCTCCTCCGTGCCAATCTGTCCATGGAAATGCAGTTAGAGCACGTCATGTAAACACAGTGAGAACTGGTTGAAAATGTTATCCCAAATACAAATGCATGCGGCCCGTTGATCATACTAAGATGTCCACCACATTTTGTAAATGTCACAACTGATGCAGTGGGATGTGTGTTTAAGTCAGCAGCTGATATTCACAAACAGTCATACATTTCCACATTTGTGCATTGTTTATTGTAATGAAAATATTGGATGGATATGGATTAGGATTAATTTTGGAATTAAGGAATCTGAATAGTCTGGTAATGGGAAGAAAACAAATTATACCAAAGGTTGAATGTTCAGTCAGCTTTATTCCCACTGTCTACAGTAAGTCACTGTTGTGTTTACCTGTAGAATGCCACCTCCTACAATCAGGATGTTCTCTGTCTTCAGTTCAACATCCTTCTCCTCAAACAACACTTTCCCACCTGAATACAAAACCACTTGACTAGTCACATGCAAACACAACAGAACCCCATTTAACTGATCATTCTGTTTTTGTTCTAATCTTAGACGCGTTCAAATGAGCTAAGTTTGCATGTATACCATACCTTTATCTGTATTATAAAACATTTCCTTGGAGGTTTGTTTGTTTGCTTGTTTGTGGACCCACATATTCCATCAGCTTTGCATTAATTCAAAGATTAAGACTTTCTAGAAATTTTTCTGGCAGGAATGGAGAACTTGGGGATCAATATTTCTAAATGCTGGTGCTGGAGTAGGTATTGACATCTAGTTGCATCATGACACGTGTGCACTACCTATTTCTGGCACATAGTGAAACAATGTAATGCATTTTTCAAATGGTTTAGCAGGGGAGAGTACTTTCTTTCCAGAAGCGAGATTACTGAAGTGCTCATTAAGAGTTAACTTTATTAGCATATTTATCCAGGATAGTAGGGATATGATCTCATGAGATCACAGATTAAAAAAGGTTAATTTGCTATTTTTGGCCAAGCATTGATGGGTAATTCAACTAGTAGTTTATAGTAATGGTTTTAATTTTATGGTAATTATGTTTAACAAATTTAGAGCATTTATATATTCCCTTGTGACTGTTGAAATTTAAATATTTACTATCAAAATAGTTCACTTTGTAATAATAATATATCTCTAGATTATTTGTATCCACAGATCAAAATAATATTCATGTTCATTACCCAACCTATGATGGCCTTTTTCTAAATGTTTGTATATAATTTATGCGTCTGTAAGATATATCTCTGGGTGTATGTACACTATCAACATAAGGTCTTCAATCACATTCAGCATACTCTTCTTGATACAATGACCAGATGCTTTAACAAACTCAATGTTTATTCTGAATTTTCAAGTATTATGAGTAGACTATGAGTTCAATAAAGAATAGCAATATTTTCAAAATTGCCAATATTTGCTACAACTTGACATTTTGTGTTTTTACCATAGAAATGGGGCTCTAACTATAAAGATAAATTTAATGTTCTATTCAGCAACACTCATTCTAGTACTTTAGGCAGAATCTAAAATGATCTTCTCTATATGACTAGTATGGTCATATTTTGTTATAAAGTAGAACCTGTCTTGTAGGGACACCTGTCCAGCCAAGCAAGTGTCCCTACATTGCAGGTGTGCCCTCGTCAGAGGGACAGGATTTTGCGAAAAAAATTCCCAAACATACAATCTTTATTTACATCCAAATTACAACATACATAAATCACATTTATGCCCACAGTGGGTGGTATTATACACATAAAAATGAAGTGTGATAATATCACATTCAATATTACAGTAGAGCCCCTCATTTAAGACTGTTTTGAATCAATTCATAGGTTTACGCATATCATAATAATTAATGTCCATATAGCATGAATGCTTTTGAGAAAGTATTAGGTATTAAGTGTAAACAAAATAGAAATTAGAAAATAGTAAAATTAGACGACACATTAACACAAACATTTTCGTGTATTTTGTGTGTGACATCTTTCATTATAAGTTAAATTTTGAGTAGTTTTTACAATATAATAAATTATTAATATCTGATTGTTATTTCAAATTTGAGAGGGAGATTGACGAGACCAGAGTCCTCTAGACCTAACTTACTTGTGACACGACATTGATTCTTAAATTACCTTGTATGAGCAGCATCTTCAGGACAGGTGTGTCAACATCCAACATGACAGTTTTTCCAGCAGGAATGACCACAAGTGACCCCTCCTCAGGTGGGTCCAGGCCTCCCCAAGTATCTTTAGATGACCAGACGTCAAGGTATTCAAACTTGACTTCTTCCTGCCATCACAATAATTAACTTTCAACTCACAAGTGAATGGTTTTCTTCTCACTAGGCAGCGTTGTTGACAAGATATTCTTGCTCATAGTTATAGACTTCCAAGTGAAGCTGGCAACACTGGCCAAAACAAACAAATCTATTCATGAATGCACGACAAAGAAATTGAGCAGTCTAGCCTACATTTGGAAAACTCTCTCTAAGAACATTATCATGTAACCTACAGAACTTTAGAAATAATGACTCAAATATGCGGGAACTTTACAGTCCGCTAACAAATATTTAAAGTTACTTGTAGGTCAGAGTGTGGAACTGTGCTGCTCTATATGGAGAAGCCACCTAATGTAAGTTTGTCTCTTTCTATCTGCACAGTTGGGTTGTTCTGTGTGCACATTTCCCCAAGTGCCACTTACATTCTTAGCCTTGCCACTGCTTGCAACAAACACATCAACCAGGGCCTGTAGACTGGTCAGATGCTTCCCAGTTGTACACTCAATCGAAGTATCGCTGACTGTCGAGACAACACATGCAGCGCCATCTATGATGACAGAGATGGCGGTGATGTCTGTGCTGCAATTAAATATCTGCATTATTGTATCATATCACTTGTTTCTGTATACTTACAACAAACATATACTGGCATGATAGCCTTAGGATATTTGAAAGACGGCAGTGCATCTTAGCTGGCTGCTTAAAGGTTTCAAACAGACCATGGCATTTTGTTTTGAACTTAGGAAACTTCTGTGGTAGATAGATGTGTTGAAATATGTAGTGCAAACCACACAGTCATAATGTGTTAGTCGTTTAGCATGATGCACAAGCTTACGGACCCGGTAATGATCATTTTAAGACCAGGCGAGGCAGCTAAATAGTGAGGGCAGTATCTATCCAGTAGGTCACTGGGAATAACAAATGTATGGAACTGTTTTTAACTCAGACCCACTGTTGCCATGGTAACCAAATAAAATGGCCACCATAATGGTAAAATATTGCCAATTTTGTGCACTGTACCCAGTCATTACTGTAGAACATACAATTATAATTCTTTCATTGTCCTATTTAGACTATTTGGTATTACACAACTACAATGAGATATTTTGAATATTACTGAATTTTACAAATGTCTCATTATAGTTATGTGAAGAAAGTAATGCAGAATGCAATAACACAAACATCATTAGAATAGCTAGTATATTTCCAGAGACGCATGGAGTATAATGCATTTTCTGCAAATGGCCGTCAAAGTTTGGATAACAATTTGGCAATGGTTTCAGAAATTATTTTGTTACTGTTAATATTATAAAGTTTAAAATGTGTTGTTATACATCTGGTATCGTCAGTGAGCGGGGATAGAGCAAGTAGAAAGTTGTTTCAAAATTATTAACTTGCTCTCAAGTCATATGTAGTTTGTGCCTAGTCACGTCATATTTTGTATGGTATTTCAGCAACTCCGACTTTGTTCACCAATGCCTCAAAAATGGATTAACTATGTTTGTTATAGTCTCAGGAACAGCTAACACATTACCAAACAGGAACACAGTCAATAGCACTAACAACTGCATGATGAGGGCTATGACAAGGCTGTTAGGATCAGACACTGAGCTGATAGGAGCAAGTTTTGACTGAAGAACAGCACCAGAGTGTCCTTGATTGCGAGAAGTTATGGCAGTCTCAAAGTGTTGGTGATGAGTTTGTGTCACCAATTTCTGCTTAATATTTTTAGGACATCAACTGTGATAACAAAGCAAAACCTCTGAAATCATCACTGCAAGAAGTCAAATGCAGCACTTTGTCAACTTGCCAATGGGGACAATCCACCGTCTGAAGAAGGCCATTCATATGGGTCAAACACCACTGAGGAGATGAATCCGAAATGAAATACATCATGTATTAATAAAAAGAATTTGTTTAATGGAATGGAATGGAAATATACTATGCATGATTGTGTGTGCGTGCGTGCATGCGTGCATGCGTGTGCGTGCGTGAGTGCGTGCGTGTGAAAAACACACACACACACACACACATTGTAAAACAATATAATTTAGCATATGATTATGAGGTACCATTTAGTAATAAATAATTGCATTTATTACTAACTTAATTATATTGAAAAATGCATAGACCATAACTGTGAGGCTTGAAGTATAAAGCTAAGTAATAACTCACATAAAACATAGTCATGTAGCTGAATTTTCTAACTTGTTTACTCCAAAAGATAAAACCCAAAGCTATCTACACTGACTGAAAACACACCAGCCAAATTGATCAACACTGCAACTGACAATTCTGCAAAAACTCTGACACCAAGTTGTCACAGAATTTGGCCATGCTGCAAACACCACCAACGATCCCCGGCTTCCCGTTCGACCTCAGCCCGTCGGTGCTAAGCTGTCGTCTGCAGCAAATACTTCTATGCACGGTCGCGTGCTACAGGCAATTATCTCTAACACTGTTCGATATCCATCTTCCCCACCGCCCTCGGGCCCCGCAGCCGTTGTTGGCATCGTCGCTGTTGACACCAAGTTGGCATCTACGGTGATTATGTATGGCTCCTTTTCAAACACGCCGTTTTGACGCAAAAAATCCCATTTCGCACATGCATCCTGCACTTGTGCAGCCTCCCATTTCTTTCTCTGACTAAATTTAATGATTAATAGGGGCTCATTTTATTATTGCAAAAAAGTCACTTATAGGTATGTAATTGTCATAAAAGTGAACTTTATTGATAGAAGACACAAAAGTATTAGAAAACGTCAAAACACGTTTTTGCTATTTTATTTCAAAAAACGTAATTTGAGCTGTCGTGTCCCTTCTTAAACGCATACATATTAAAACTTTGTTTGGTTACGTTGAACAACGTGTTAGAACTAACAAATATTTTAGCCCAACATTACTGAGTACTAGCTCGGAGGTTTAATGCCACCAATTCCAAAAACTATTGCTATTATGATAGGCAGTAAACCGGGACCAACCAAAATATTCACACATTTGCTTGTAACATGAAATGCCAACAGTGTGAGATTGCTGCTATTTAAAAGAAAACCCTTGACACTCACCCAAACTCTGTTCCCGTGATGGTCAGTTTGTCTCCACCAGATGTCACTCCGACCTTTGGTGTCACCGATGTTACAGTTGGTGTCTTTGCATCACTATAGGTGTAGCCACCAGTAAGGGTGATGGGGGTGAGGGTTCCATATAAGACAACCACATCACAAGCCTGTGTGCCTGTCCCTGGAATATAAAAACACATCCAGTGGGTGTGACTTTCTGGTGTGTAATTGCAAACTTACATGTAACCTGCTAAATGACATCTATCAGTTAGATTTGTAGCACATATTCCAACTGCTGTCATTAACACAATCATTACGTATGTTGTGCCATTCATTTATCATCCTCACTGAGAATTAATACTTTTCATACACAACCAGCCAATGTTTTGGAAACAAAATTCATTAACACAGTACTCCTATTGCTTTACAGTTGCTTCTTTGTATTTTTGTTTTTGGGTTGAACTTGTTATGTATGTAAGTATGAAAGAATATTTAAAGTCTATTTCTAACTCTCATAAAATAAAATATTAAAAAACATAGTTACAGGCTTTCCAACAATAGATAAAATGTGGGAATCACAACATATAAATAGCCAATTTTTGAAGTCATGGCAAATTCACCTGAATGTGCAGGTGTGTCACACACAAGTGACGTTGTGTCAGGGCTGTTGCTGACAGAGCAAGCCTTGTCACATACAGTGACACTGACATCTTCATAGAGACCAGTTCCACTCACAGTGATTCTCTGACCACCAGAAAAGCTTCCTGAAATAGATTGTAACACAAACCATATAGTAGGTTGAGAATCTAAGCAAGAATTAACAAGATATGTTTCAACACATGTAAGTACTTAACATTAGTGATAAATGGGCACTATCCTGAATTGTGCTCATCAAGTTCGTCATATTAGAATGGAGTTATAAATTTTGTTTTTAGAAAATTAAGTAGGAAGCTACTGACTAACTGATTAAAGGTTTGTGACATTTGATGCTTTCTGTTTCCATTTTATGCCAACTCTTCATACAGTATAGTACTTTTATGACATCATTAGACTAGTCATTTCATAATTTATACATTTATTGAAATAAGTCCCCAAACAAAGACTGAGTGTGTTGTCCAAATTATAAAAAAGTGTTGTCCAAATCATAAAAAGGACAAGCATTGGCCATTCACAATTTCCAATCTGCATTTAACAAAAGAGCAAATAATAATTACTAATGGTTTTCAAAAGAATTCGCACAGGACATTTAACTAGTGACAATGATTCAACCAACAACCGAATATATCATTTTGCAATGCTGCATGGCACAATAATTCTAGCAAGTTAAATAAACATTTCCAACTCATCGGTAGGCAGTTCACAAAAATATGGGCAAAATGTATATATATAAGATCGTGAACAATCGTTTAACGTCCAGGACAACATCATCAATAACTTCCAGAGAATATTGAAAAAATAGACATGTTATGTTTCTTCAGAGTGGTCATATATGAACCTACAAGCATCTGGCACCCAGTTACAAAGTAGGTTCTTAATTGAACACACATACAATCCCTCAGAACCCATTTACTCACCCTCAGTAGGACTGATGCTGGTCACTGTCATCTTGTATGTGAACTGTGAGGTGCTAGAAGCTGCCCCCTTGACCGGCACCATGACAACAACATCATACTGACCAGCCAGTTGTTTGCCCACAACACACTGGATCTCTGTTGTAGAACTTGATGAGACCACACATGCCACACCGCCCATTGTCACCACATTGTCACTGTCACTGAAGCCAGACCCCGTGATTGTTATGGTGTCACCAACGTATCCCTCAGTTGGGTCGATGCCAGTGACTTTTGGGGTGGCTGCATCAGTGTAGCTGAATGACTGGCTGGGGTAATCCTTGGAGTTTGACGTCACAATGATATTAACAGCTCCAGCAGCATGAGGTGGAATTTCACAGGTCAGAGATGACAGACTCACTGTCTTCACCACACAATCCTTCCCGTCAATCTTCACCATGGTGTCACCAGTAACAAACCCATTACCCTCGATTGTCACCATCGTCTTGCCAGCCAAACTCCCCTCAGTGGGGGAAACACTTGAGATGACTGCACTGCCAGTGACCTTGAATTCTTCGACCGGAAAACCTCGTTCTGGCAGGGTCACATGCAGAGTGTTGTCACCAACGGAGATGTGACCAACACTGCCCAAGATCTCTGTGTTGGTCGTAGACTGCACAACAAGGTCAATGTCACCAATGGAAACAACAGCTGTCTTGTCACCAAAGTTTGACCCTGTGATGGTGATTGTTGTGTCACCTGCCACCTCTGTTGGTTGGACGGCAGTGACATGAGGTGTCTTTCCTTCGCTGTACTCAAACAAACAATCATTGGATGGACATTCTGCAGCCATGCTCTTGACAGTGACACTGATGTTGTACGGACCACCAGCTGTGTGGCGGGCCGTCACACACTTGAGCTGTGTATAATTCAAACTTTTGATTTCACACACGGCCCCGTCAATGACCACCTGTGTGTCACTGTCAATGAAC
Organism: Ridgeia piscesae; assembly: GCA_025642075.2. Lineage (NCBI taxonomy): Eukaryota > Metazoa > Annelida > Polychaeta > Sabellida > Siboglinidae > Ridgeia > Ridgeia piscesae. The sequence continues at coordinate 117,037 of JAODUO010000985.1, forward strand.
CCGCCCCCGTTTATCTGGAGCTCAGTGCCGCCCGCGACAGACCCACTGGACAGACTGACAGACGAAACATGGGGAAGAAGTGCAAACCTTCGCTGCAACTCATCAGGGATTACAGGCAGGGAGAAGCCATTGCTCTTGATGTTCACAGTCACCTCGTATCTGAAGCCAATCTCTAGTTCTGCCGTGTTGTCAATCTTACATTCAATGCTTGTGTTTGAGACGCTGGAGATGAGGCAAGGTTTGCCACCAACCAAGACTTCTGTACAGTCTTGACTTGCTTCAAAGCCAGAGCCAGTGATGATGATTGTGTCGAGAGCAGTGCCTTGGTGCGGGGAGATAGATGTCATCTCAGACACGAGACATGTCAAGAATGACACCTGGAAGTCACTTGGATCTGCCTCTGTGCATTCTGTGACAGGGATGACAGCACACTCATCAATCGATCTCTTTCTCCTTCCAGCTGCTGCAACAAACGGCACATGTGTTTGTTTGCTTACTTATTCAACAACAGCCACATTAAACAGAAGGTATTATGGGTTTTACACAATCACACTTCCATGATGCTGCTAGATGACTACGTCTCCATGATGATACTTCACATCCACACTTTCATGAGAGTGCTTAGTAATGAAACACGTTAATGACAATACTATACAATCACATTTCAATGATAGTGCTATATAACCACACTTTCATGACAGTATACTGTCTTAATGAAACTAATTTCATATAGTTTTCACTGCAATAAATAATTGTGGAACTATGCTAGTGTGACCTATGGTGGTGGCTGTATTACCAAGGTGACTGTAAAGCAAAGTTCTACTGTACATGTGGGAAAGGTTGACTTAGCAGATGTCATGCAGCTTTTAATAATGTACTGCATATATTACCACTATCAACATTGGTGGCGAAGGCAAAGCTTGGAGATCACATGGATAAATTTGGTTGTGGCATACGAAAATAATGACATAACAGACTGTCATTAATTAAGACCAGGTATCTGCAAGTAAAATAACAGTCTTGAAAGAGTGAGTCTCCATTGAAAACATTCCAACTCACCAGACAGCTCATACTTGGGCTCGACTGTGCCAACTTTGTAGGTGAGTGACTCCATGTAGGACTTCTTCTTCACCACATGTACCACACCTCTCATTGTCATGTTGTAGGAGTTGATGTGACCACTCCAGTAGTAGAAGGTGCCCAACTCAACAAACCTGTACCTGTAGCTGCCTGCAACACACAAACACAGCCACTGCACCAAGTGTAGGAGCCAGTCCCACCTGGCTGAAAGGTTCTTTGTTGTAGGATGTCTCTTTACTTAGCTTTACACACATCTTGTACTTTTCTGCCACAAAAAAGACAATATCCAGTCCTTAGGACAGCTCAAAGCATTTTACACTTCACTCCCTAGGAAACCAGTTCAATTGAACACTGTCTTGACTTCCCTAGGAAGCATTCAGCCATGCTGTAATTAATGCTACAGTGTAGTTACTTATTCATATGGTTGAGTGAACTAATGTAACATAGAATTACTAAAGACGCCCAAGGCTTGACACGGTAGTACAGGATTCAAACACATTTGATTGAGAGCCCAATGCTCCAGTCACTGTGCTCCAGTAGCACTACTGTGAAACATTACTTTTTTTAAACACTTGTACTCTTTGTCAATGTGACGTATTGCTGGATTAGAAATGCAATATCAATGTCAGGAGTCATAGCCCAATTAGTCACCTGTTGGGGTGTTTATTTTGTCACTGCGGAAGCCACTGCCATCATAGGCAGAGGCCGTTGCATTCGCTGTCTGCTCCACGCGGTAGCTAAGGTCTGTGACAAACTCCGGTGGTTCCCAGCTCCAGTCAACTTCATCGCCCTGCTCCACTGTCAGTATTGGAAGGTTCCACAGGTATCTCTCCCCATGCACTGTAGGTAAATGTTTGTATCAGAGTCAGGCAAAACAGAGTTAATATACATACCATGGTAAGTAATGGACATCACATTTATGTGAAAGAAGGGTAACTTACCTTATATTGAAATTCAAGTAATACACATCACATTTAGGTGACGGTTTTGAAACATGTTATTTGCTATGTGAATCTATATGTAATAAATGTCAAATAGATGATAATTCATCAGAGAAATGAGCAGGGTGGATGGTGGATCTGTGTTACTGCAGTGATAACAGTGAATGTGTTCCCCACAGAACTCACAATTGAGACACAGGAAGAAAACAGTCAACATCAACCCACCTGGATGGATGCCAGAGTTGTCCACAAACCACACCTTTCTGGCAATGTCAATCTGACACTGCACCTGCGTGCTGGACAGTGAGTTGATCTTGCAGGGTGCACGGCCAAAGCTGATCTGAGTGATGTCCTTGTTTTCAGGGAAGCCGCTGCCAGTGATGGTGACATAGCATCCACCATAGACAGAGCACTTTGTAGTTGACACGCCTGTCACTTTGAAGTCTACCGAAATGCTAGGCAGAGAACCGCTGAAAAAAGATGAGGTTTAAAATGAAAAAATGTCATTACTTGTATGACTTATACAGAATAAAGTTCAACATTATCGTACTTAACCTTTACAGACCGGTTGAGCGATATATCGCTCGACGCATAGGGGTGGTCATGTATCGTCAGGTGTGGTTTTGTTAATAATAATTAGGTAATAATGTAATTTTCTCTTCACAAACAGATTCTTGAATGTGTTACCTTTCCAAAAATATGTACACATGTGGGAACATTCTTAATAATAATCAAACCACAGGTGTTTAAAAACGTGCGTACATATTTCTGAAAATAAATCCAGGTCTGTAAAGGTTAATGAATAACATCATGATTTGCAATTTTTCTGAATAATCTCCAATGTTTACACCTGATTATTACACATATTCACACCTGTAGTATTTACATAAATAGTAACTAATGTGAAACATAGTAAAAGGCAAATATGAATGAAAACAAAATTAAGGAAATTTTTCTGAATAATCTCCAATGTTTACACCTGATTATTACACATATTCACACCTGTAGTATTTACATAAATAGTAACTAATGTGAAACATAGTATAAGGACAAATATGAATGAAATCAAAATTAAGGAGATGGAACAAATGCATGACAACCATGGTGCCAGTACTTACGTGTCTGTGACAAGGTAACCTTTACCAGTGACATTCAAGTAGATCTGGTGGACACCGTCACCAAGTGGCGGCAGTAGAATGGCGACAAAGTTTGTGTCTTGTTTGACAATTGGAGCAGATGTGTTACCAACCAAGACACTGGAGACAGTGCCAAGGTTAGTGATGTCAATGCGCCCACCCGAACCCCTGAAACAGCACACAGCAATCTCTCTGTCAGGTGAAGTCTGTAAGAGTTGGAGATGGGTTTAAGACACTGTTAGAGTTGATGTGTCTGAGATAGTCTACCAATCAGGAGCTCGCTGTAGCTGGGTTTAAAGGGTGACGTATGTTACAGATAGGTCTGGTTTAAGGTGTATTGGCTTTACAGACGTTGGTGATTTCTAAAGACGAAGGGTCATGTCAGGAGTTCTGTGCAAATAAGGTTCCAATGGTGAGGAACCCATAGGATCGTTGAATGTGCGTTTAAGAGAGTATGTGGAGTATGGTGCTGACATTTAAGAGTGTGTCAAAGGTTAGTGTGTAATAAAGGTAATGAGAATAAGCTTGCCAATTGAAAGAAATAGATGAAAAGTGATTGGTGCAATGTAAAGTCGAAGTATGTAGGATGTTGTGCTGGTGTTTAAGAAGTCAACCTGTAGTATTTGTGACAGTAATAGTATCTAATGTGAAACATAGTATAAGGCAAATAGAATGAAAACAAAAGTTAAGGAAATTTTTCTGAATAATTCCAATGTTTACACCTGATTATTACACATATTCACACCTGTAGTATTTACATAAATAGTAACTAATGTGAAACATAGTATAAGGACAAATATGAATGAAAACAAAATTAAGGAGATGGAACAAATGCATGACAACCATGGTGCCAGTACTTACGTGTCTGTGACAAGGTAACCTTTACCAGTGACATTCAAGTAGATCTGGTGGACACCGTCACCAAGTGGCGGCAGTAGAATGGCGACAAAGTTTGTGTCTTGTTTGACAATTGGAGCAGATGTGTTACCAACCAAGACACTGGAGACAGTGCCAAGGTTAGTGATGTCAATGCGCACCACCTGACCCCCTGAAACAGCACACAGCAATCTCTCTGTCAGGTGAAGTCTGTAAGAGTTGGAGCTGGGTTTAAGATATCTGTTAGAGTTGATGTGGTCTGAGATGTTAGTAGGAGTTGGTGCTGGGTTTAAGGAGAGGTATGTAGGAGTTGGTGCTGGGTTTAAGGAGAGGTGTGTAGGAGTTGGTGCTTTGGGTTTAAAGAGAGGTATGTAGGAGTTGGTGCTGGGTTTAAGGAGAGGTATGTAGGAGTTGGGTGGGTTTAAGGAGAGGTATGTAGGAGTTGGTGCTGGCTTTAAAGAGGTGTGTAGGAGTTGGTGCTGGGTTTAAGGAGAGGTATGTAGGAGTTGGAGCTGGGTTTAAGAGAGGTGTGTAGAGTTGGTGTTGGGTTAAAGAGAGGTATGTAGGAGTTGGTGCTGGGTTTAAGGAGAGGTATGTAGGAGTTGGGTGGGTTTAAGGAGAGGTATGTAGGAGTTGGTGCTGGGTTTAAGGAGAGGTATGTAGGAGTTGGGTGGGTTTAAGGAGAGGTATGTAGGAGTTGGTGCTGGGTTTAAGGAGAGGTATGTAGGAGTTGGTGCTGGGTTTAAGGAGAGGTATGTAGGAGTTGGTGCTGGGTTTAAGGAGAGGTATGTAGGAGTTGGGTGGGTTTAAGGAGAGGTATGTAGGAGTTGGTGCTGGGTTTAAGGAGAGGTATGTAGGAGTTGGTGCTGGGTTTAGGAGAGGAGAGGAGTTGGTGTATTTAAGGAGGGGTTTGGGTTGTGCTGGGTTTAAGAAGAGGTGTGTAGGAGTTCGTGCTTGGTTTTAAGGAGAGGTATGTAGGAGTTGGTGCTGGGTTTAAGGAGAGGTATGAAGGAGTTAGGTGCTGGGTTTAAGGAGAGGTATGTAGGAGTTGGTGCTGGGTTTAAGGAGAGGTATGTAGGAGTTGGTGCTGGGTTTAAGGAGATGTGTGTAGGAGTTGGTGCTGGGTTTAAGGAGAGGTATGTAGGAGTTGGTGCTGGGTTTAAGGAGAGGTATGTAGGAGTTGGTGCTGGGTTTAAGGAGAGGTATGTAGGAGTTGGTGCTGGGTTTAAGGAGAGGTATGTAGGAGTTGGTGCTGGGTTTAAGGAGAGGTATGTAGGAGTTGGTGCTGGGTTTAAGGAGAGGTATGTAGGAGTTGGTGCTGGGTTTAAGGAGAGGTATGTAGGAGTTGGTGCTTAGTTTAAGGAGGTGTGTAGGAGTTAGTGCTGGGTTTAAGGAGAGGTATGTAGGAGTTGGGTGGGTTTAAGGAGAGGTATGTAGGAGTTGGTGCTGGGTTTAAGGAGAGGTATGTAGGAGTTGGTGCTGGGTTTAAGGAGATGTGTGTAGGAGTTGGTGCTGGGTTTAAGGAGAGGTATGTAGGAGTTGGTGCTGGGTTTAAGGAGAGGTATGTAGGAGTTGGTGCTGGGTTTAAGGAGAGGTATGTAGGAGTTGGTGCTGGGTTTAAGGAGAGTGATGTAGGAGTTGGTGCTGGGTTTAAGGAGAGGTATGTAGGAGTTGGTGCTGGGTTTAAGGAGAGGTATGTAGGAGTTGGTGCTGGGTTTAAGGAGAGGTATGTAGGAGTTGGTGCTGGGTTTAAGGAGAGGTATGTAGGAGTTGGTGCTGGGTTTAAGGAGAGGTATGTAGGAGTTGGTGCTGGGTTTAAGGAGAGGTATGTAGGAGTTGGTGCTGGGTTTAAGGAGAGGTATGTAGGAGTTGGTGATGGGTTTAAGGAGAGGTATGTAGGAGTTGGTGCTGGGTTTAAGGAGAGGTATGTAGGAGTTGGTGCTGGGTTTAAGGAGAGGTATGTAGGAGTTGGTGCTGGGTTTAAGAAGAGGTATGTAGGAGTTGGTGCTGGGTTTAAGAGAGGTATGTAGGAGTTGGTGCTGGGTTTAAGGAGAGGTATGTAGGAGTTGGTGCTGGGTTTAAGAAGAGGTATGTAGGAGTTGGTGCTGGGTTTAAGGAGAGGTATGTAGGAGTTGGTGATGGGTTTAAGAAGAGGTGTGTAGGAGTTGGTGTGGGTTTAAGGAGAGGTATGTAGGAGTTGGTGCTGGGTTTAAGAAGAGGTATGTAGGAGTTGGTGCTGGGTTTAAGGAGAGGTATGTAGGAGTTGGTGTGGGTTTAAGAGAGGTGTGTAGGAGTTGGTGCTGGGTTTAAGGAGAGGTATGTAGGAGTTGGTGCTGGGTTTAAGAAGAGGTATGTAGGAGTTGGTGCTGGGTTTAAGGAGAGGTATGTAGGAGTTGGTGCTGGGTTTAAGAAGAGGTATGTAGGAGTTGGTGCTGGGTTTAAGAAGAGGTATGTAGTAGTTGGTGCTGGGTTTAAGAAGAGGTATGTAGGAGTTGGTGATGGGTTTAAGGAGAGGTATGTAGGAGTTGGTGATGGGTTTAAGGAGAGGTATGTAGGAGTTGGTGCTGGGTTTAAGGAGAGGTATGTAGGAGTTGGTGATGGGTTTAAGGAGAGGTATGTAGGAGTTGGTGATGGGTTTAAGGAGAGGTATATAGGAGTTGGTGCTGGGTTTAAGAAGAGGTATGTAGGAGTTGGTGCTGGGTTTAAGGAGAGGTATGTAGGAGTTGGTGCTGGGTTTAAGAGAGGTTGTAGGATTGGTGATGGGTTTAAGAGAGGTATGAGGAGTTGGTGCTGGGTTTAAGAAGAGGTATGTAGGAGTTGGTGATGGGTTTAAGAAGAGGTATGTAGGAGTTGGTGCTGGGTTTAAGAAGAGGTATGTAGGAGTTGGTGCTGGGTTTAAGGAGAGGTATGTAGGAGTTGGTGATGGGTTTAAGAAGAGGTTGTAGAGTTGGTGATGGGTTTAAGAGAGGTATGTAGGAGTTGGTGCTGGGTTTAAGAAGAGGTTGTAGGAGTTGGTGCTGGGTTTAAGGAGAGGTATGTAGGAGTTGGTGCTGGGTTTAAAAGAGGTTGTAGGAGTTGGTGTGGGTTTAAGGAGAGGTATGTAGGAGTTGGTGCTGGGTTTAAGAAGAGGTTGTAGGAGTTGGTGATGGGTTTAAGAAGAGGTATGTAGGAGTTGGTGCTGGGTTTAAGAAGAGGTATGTAGGAGTTGGTGATGGGTTTAAGGAGAGGTATGTAGGAGTTGGTGCTGGGTTTAAGGAGAGGTATGTAGGAGTTGGTGATGGGTTTAAGAAGAGGTATGTAGGAGTTGGTGCTGGGTTTAAGAAGAGGTGTGTAGAGTTGGTGCTGGGTTTAAGAGAGGTATGTAGAGTTGGTGCTGGGTTTAAGGAGAGGTATGTAGGAGTTGGTGATGGGTTTAAGGAGAGGTATGTAGGAGTTGGTGCTGGGTTTAAGAAGAGGTATGTAGGAGTTGGTGCTGGGTTTAAGGAGAGGTATGTAGGAGTTGGTGATGGGTTTAAGAAGAGGTATGTAGGAGTTGGTGATGGGTTTAAGAAGAGGTATGTAGGAGTTGGTGCTGGGTTTAAAAGAGGTATGTAGGAGTTGGTGCTGGGTTTAAGGAGAAAGGTATGTAGGAGTTGGTGTGGGTTTAAGAAGAGGTATGTAGGAGTTGGTGTGGGTTTAAGAAGAGGTAGTAGGAGTTGGTGATGGGTTTAAGAAGAGGTATGTAGGAGTTGATGGTTTAGAGAGGATGAGTTGGTGCTGGTTAAGAAGAGGTATGTAGGAGTTGGTGATGGGTTTAAGGAGAGGTATGTAGGAGTTGGTGATGGGTTTAAGAGAGGTATGTAGGAGTTGGTGCTGGGTTTAAGAAGAGGTATGTAGGAGTTGGTGCTGGGTTTAAGGAGAGGTATGTAGGAGTTGGTGCTGGGTTTAAGGAGAGGTATGTAGGAGTTGGTGATGGGTTTAAGAAGAGGTATGTAGGAGTTGGTGCTGGGTTTAAGAAGAGGTATGTAGGAGTTGGTGATGGGTTTAAGAAGAGGTATGTAGGAGTTGGTGCTGGGTTTAAGAAGAGGTATGTAGGAGTTGGTGATGGGTTTAAGAAGAGGTATGTAGGAGTTGGTGATGGGTTTAAGAAGAGGTATGTAGGAGTTGGTGCTGGGTTTAAGAAGAGGTATGTAGGAGTTGGTGCTGGGTTTAAGAAGAGGTATGTAGGAGTTGGTGCTGGGTTTAAGAAGAGGTATGTAGGAGTTGGTGCTGGGTTTAAGAGAGGTATGTAGGAGTTGGTGATGGGTTTAAGAAGAGGTATGTAGGAGTTGGTGATGGGTTTAAGAAGAGGTATGTAGGAGTTGGTGCTGGGTTTAAGAAGAGGTATGTAGGAGTTGGTGATGGGTTTAAGAAGAGGTATGTAGGAGTTGGTGCTGGGTTTAAGAAGAGGTATGTAGGAGTTGGTGATGGGTTTAAGAAGAGGTATGTAGGAGTTGGTGCTGGGTTTAAGAAGAGGTATGTAGGAGTTGGTGCTGGGTTTAAGAAGAGGTATGTAGGAGTTGGTGATGGGTTTAAGAAGAGGTATGTAGGAGTTGGTGATGGGTTTAAGAAGAGGTATGTAGGAGTTGGTGATGGGTTTAAGAAGAGGTATGTAGGAGTTGGTGATGGGTTTAAGAAGAGGTATGTAGGAGTTGGTGCTGGGTTTAAGAAGAGGTATGTAGGAGTTGGTGCTGGGTTTAAGAAGAGGTATGTAGGAGTTGGTGATGGGTTTAAGAGAGGTATGTAGGAGTTGGTGTGGGTTTAAGAAAAGGTATGTAGGAGTTGGTGATGGGTTTAAGAAGGAGGATTTTGGGTTTAAGAAGAGGTATGTAGGAGTTGGTGATGGGTTTAAGAAGAGGTGTGTAGGAGTTGGTGATGGGTTTAAGAAGAGGTATGTAGGAGTTGGTGATGGGTTTAAGAAGAGGTATGTAGGAGTTGGTGCTGGGTTTAAGAAGAGGTATGTAGGAGTTGGTGATGGGTTTAAGAAGAGGTATGTAGGAGTTGTGCTGGGTTTAAGAGAGGTATGTAGGAGTTGGTGATGGGTTTAAGAAGAGGTATGTAGGAGTTGGTGATGGGTTTAAGAAGAGGTATGTAGGAGTTGGTGATGGGTTTAAGAAGAGGTGTGTAGGAGTTGGTGATGGGTTTAAGAAGAGGTATGTAGGAGTTGGTGATGGGTTTAAGAAGAGGTATGTAGGAGTTGGTGATGGGTTTAAGAAGAGGTGTGTAGGAGTTGGTGATGGGTTTAAGAAGAGGTATGTAGGAGTTGGTGATGGGTTTAAGAAGAGGTATGTAGGAGTTGGTGATGGGTTTAAGAAGAGGTATGTAGGAGTTGGTGCTGGGTTTAAGAAGAGGTATGTAGGAGTTGGTGCTGGGTTTAAGAAGAGGTATGTAGGAGTTGGTGATGGGTTTAAGAGAGGTTGTAGGAGTTGGTGATGGGTTTAAGAAGAGGTATGTAGGAGTTGGTGATGGGTTTAAGAAGAGGTATGTAGGAGTTGGTGATGGGTTTAAGAAGAGGTGTGTAGGAGTTTTTTTTTTTTTTTTTGGGGGGGGGGGGGGGGGGGGGGGGGTTTTAAAAAGAGGTATGTAGGAGTTGGTGCTGGGTTTAAGAAGAGGTATGTAGGAGTTGGTGCTGGGTTTAAGAAGAGGTATGTAGGAGTTGGTGCTGGGTTTAAGGAGAGGTATGTAGGAGTTGGTGCTGGGTTTAAGGAGAGGTATGTAGGAGTTGGTGCTGGGTTTAAGAAGAGGTATGTAGGAGTTGGTGCTGGGTTTAAGGAGAGGTATGTAGGAGTTGGTGCTGGGCTTAATGAGAGGTATGTAGGAATTGGTGCTGGGTTTAAGGAGACGTATGTAGGAGTTGGTGCTGGGTTTAAAGAGAGGTGTGTATGAATTGGTGCTGGGTTTAAGGAGAGGTATGAAGGAGTTAGTGCTGGGTTTAAGGAGAGGTATGTAGGAGTTGGTGATGGGTTTAAGGAGAGGTATGTAGGAGTTGGTGCTGGGTTTAAGGAGAGGTATGTAGGAGTTGGTGCTGGGTTTAAAGAGAGGTGTGTAGGAATTAGTGCTGGGTTTAAGGAGAGGTATGTAGGAGTTGGTGCTGGGTTTAAGAGAGAGGTATGTAGGAGTTGGTGATGGGTTTAAGGAGAGGTATGTAGGAGTTGGTGATGGGTTTAAGAAGAGGTATGTAGGAGTTGGTGCTGGGTTTAAGAGAGGTATGTAGGAGTTGGTGCTGGGTTTAAGGAGAGGTATGTAGGAGTTGGTGATGGGTTTAAGGAGAGGTATGTAGGAGTTGGTGCTGGGTTTAAGGAGAGGTATGTAGGAGTTGGTGATGGGTTTAAGGAGAGGTATGTAGGAGTTGGTGATGGGTTTAAGGAGAGGTATGTAGGAGTTGGTGCTGGGTTTAAGAAGAGGTATGTAGGAGTTGGTGATGGGTTTAAGGAGAGGTATGTAGGAGTTGGTGCTGGGTTTAAGGAGAGGTATGTAGCAGTTGGTGCTGGGTTTACGAAGAGGTATGTAGGAGTTGGTGCTGGGTTTAAGGAGAGGTATGTAGGAGTTAGTGCTGGGTTTAAGGAGAGGTATGTAGGAGTTAGTGCTGGGTTTAAGAAGAGGTATGTAGTAGTTGGTGCTGGGTTTAAGGAGAGGTATGTAGGAGTTGGTGATGGGTTTAAGGAGAGGTATGTAGGAGTTGGTGATGGGTTTAAGGAGAGGTATGTAGGAGTTGGTGATGGGTTTAAGAAGAGGTATGTAGGAGTTGGTGATGGGTTTAAGAAGAGGTATGTAGGAGTTGGTGCTGGGTTTAAAGAGAGGTGTGTAGGAATTAGTGCTGGGTTTAAGGAGTGGTTTGTAGTAGATGTTGCTGGGTTTAAGATGTGTCTACGTATGCCTATAACAGAGTATAAAAGTATAAAAGAAGAGTCAACTTGTTAATTCACTAAATGCCACTAAACCTAATCGGGTAATATGGTAGAAGTTACCTTGAGGATTGGCAGCAGTCACATTCTGGTTTGTTGCTTTTGGAGTGAGTGCATCCTGATAGTCAAACTCCACAGAGGAATCACTGCCCGCAATCACATTGCCATCTTTGACAAGGGTCACTGCTGCTGGTCCTGCTGTATGCTGAAATATGTTGAACATGTTACTCTGTTGTCACTTCATTGTTGTCACCAACCTTTCACGTCTACAGCTGTAACACATCGTAGTCACTGCAGTTGATGAGACCATGATAGTCTCTCCTAATGTATGTTTAATTGTGTTTTATTATTTTTCCATTAGAATATGAAACAGTGTCACACTGAATGTTTGCTAGTTACTGAAATGGGAAGTTTGTTATTAAAATTCATAAATGTTGATATACTTTAATGTCATTTTCATTTAAACATAGACCTGACATATAATATATATTATGTATATTTAAAATTTTATTTTGTATCATATATAAATTTAATAAATTATTATTTTCAATATTATAGCTTGCTACACACCTAACAAGCTACCCATCTAGCTACCTATTCATCTAATAAGCTACCCACCTCACCAGCTACGCACCTAGCCAGCTACTCACCTAACAAACTACCCAACTAGCCAGTTACACACTTGACAAACTACATACACACACAGCTACCAGTTTACCCATTAACACACCAATGTCGTCTCCCAGTCAAATGCCCAGGCCAGTGCTACAGCTAACACTCACTGCTGGCAGTAGGCAGATGATGTTACTCAGGCTGACAGACTGCGTCTTACAAATGTCACTTCCGCCCAACGTCACCACATGTGAACTGTCAAAGCCAGCACCAGTCACCGTCACAGCTATCCCACCTAAAACCACAATCATCAGCTTTTATTATTTGTATTTATTATTCCTAATCCACCCACGATCATATAAACAGGTCCTAGTAACTTATCAAATTTAGAGAAAACATTCGCACAGTAACCACAATTTTCTCCCATGGTTGGGTAATATAAATATAGATGATGATGCATTGTTTTAGTGTTAAAAATGTTATCCACATCTATTTCTAAGAAACTTAACGTTTGCTACAAGATAATGGTGGAATGCTACAAGTAATGCATAAGTTATGCTTAGCCAAACCGTTTACAATATTTAATTTATTAACACTGTTTAAATTTCAGCAGATTAATTTTGTTAGATTTCTTTTTATAAGTACACATCAATCAATGTATTTTATTACATGATCACTTATGTGATCACAAATAAAATAACGTTGCAATAAATTACTTTGGTGTAATGTTTCGTCCATATTGCATAGCTGGCTAATATTAGAGATTATACAAATATTTCAGAACTAAAATGTCCCAGAAATTTGCAGAATCGTACATCAATTGATGGATTTCATCTATATCTAGATTATTATCTATAAGACATACCTCCAATTCCTCCTGAGGTGGGAGAAATGGACGTCAGAGCTGCAGTGTACGCAAAGTCCATAGACACACCTGTGTGTAGAAACATGACATGATCTCACATGATTGGTCCATTTGTATGTATGATTATAAGGATAAAAAGAATGAAAATTAATATAAAAAGAATATTCTGAAATGCAAGACATAGTCAGGGAGCCTCTGCAACAACACTGATGCGCATGAGAATTTCATGATGAAAGGCAACACTTTAGTTAGAACCGCAAAAAATGACAAAACATGTCAGTTGTTTAAAGACAACTTACTTTCATCCACCTTGGCAGCACCCTTGCCAATGACAGACACCCAGACAGTGCGTGGACCAGCGGGACCCATTCCTGCAGTGCACTTGATCTCTGTATCTGAGGCACTCGACACATCACATGTGATGTTGCCAATTTTCACAACATTGTTCTCCTTTGTGGTGCCGTCGAAGCCTGTTCCTGTCACTGTCACTTCAATCACCAGCGGCACCTGGTGGGAACATCCAGAAACAGATAATGCACAATTTGTCCTTGGTTTATTGAAAGACAGACATCAAAATTGTATAATATCTAGTAAAACAATTCCAACTGATAGATGTATTTTTTGGGAGTTTAACTAAACAACATCCAAGTGAGGCCAATTTGTGGACAGGTGCATTGTTAAACAGGAGGTGTGGTGACTCATTAGAGCACTGTGTTCATTCTGTCACCAAGACGTACTGGGTTTGAAACTTGGGGGTCATTTTCCTACTAATTCATGTCATTACAAATGATACAATCTGACAATGTGATGAAGACGTTACAAGAAAGTGCTCGTTATATCAGTGATATTTTTATTTGCTGATATAAATGATACGTATATGCCTTTGCTTGGATAATACAAATGACTAGTGTCAATGTACAACAGGCTTTTGATTATCAAAGTTAATAAAAAACATTACAGCTAGCAATATGGCTATGCTTGTCCATGACAGTTCTATCTGTCAACAGTTACTAACACACCTTGTCAACATTCTTGGTATGTAGACATCCACTTACCTGATGTTGGTGACATGGCTGACACTGCTGGTGTCTTGCTCTCATCCCAACTGTAGGAGCAGCTGCCACTACACTTGACAGGAATGTCATTTACTGTGACAGTCACCTGTGAATGATACATCCAGTTACAACCAAGATACACATGTCATATACTATGACAGGCAGCTGTGAATGATACATCCAATTACAACCAAGATACACATGTCATATACTATGACAGGCAGCTGTGAATGATACATCCAATTACAACCAAGATACACATGTCATATACTATGACAGGCCCCTGTGAATGATACATCCAATTACAACCAAGATACACATGTCATTTACCATGACAATCAGCTGTGAATGATACATCCAATTACAACCAAGATACACATGTCATATACTATGACAGGCAGCTGTGAATGATACATCCAGTTACAACCAAGATACACAAGTCATATAATATGACAGGTCCTGTGAATGACACATCCAATTATAACAAAGATACACATGTCATATACTATGACAGGCCGCTGTGAATGATACACCCAAAAAGATACAATGCAATATATGCTGTGAATGATACATCCAATTACAACCAAGATACACATGTCATATACTATGACAGGCAGCTGTGAATGATACATCCAGTTACAACCAAGATACACATGTCATATAATATGACAGGCCCTGTGAATGATACATCCAATTATAACAAAGATACACATGTCATATACTATGACAGGCCCCTGTGAATGATACATCCAATTACAACCAAGATACACATGTCATTTACCATGACAATCAGCTGTGAATGATACATCCAGTTACAACCATGCTAAACATGTCATTTACTGTGACAGTCAACTTTGAATGATACATTCAGTTATAACCAAGAGACACATGTCATTTAATGTGAGTCATCTGTGAATGAAACATCCAGTTACAACCAAGATACAGGTCATTTACTGTGACAGAAACATGTGAATGATACATCCAGTTACAACCAAGATACACATGTCATTCACTGTGACAGTCAACTGTGAATGATGCATCCAGTTATAACCAAGACACATGTCATTTACTGTGACAGTCACTTGTGACTGATAGCTCCAATTACATGTACAACCAAGAAACACATGCATGTCATTTGTGGAGACGGTCACCAATGAGAGATACATCCAGTTACAGGCAAGACAGACATGTCTTTTACAGAGACTGTCACATTGAGAGACATGTCTAGTTATAACCAATCTACACCCCAACTGAAATATGTCATATGCTGAAGCAATGTCATCTATTATTGTTGCATTAGTGCAATAATGTTTCAAGGACACATGTCCCAACATCAAAGGGTGGCCCATTGCACCATCTTAACCAGTCATCTTTGTGGCAGCTCATCATCACATTCAAACATTATCGGTGACATTATTCAAGTGTCTACACACATAGTCTAACCACACCAACACAGCTCAGACCATCACATACAACCTTCCATAGGGACAAATGACACACTGAGATTTACCTGAGGAGTTTTATGATGTGTGCGGAGCAGGTGGCCAGGCAGAGGGTTGTAGAACAGACCCCCAACAGTCTCTTCCTTCACTGTCACTGTCACATTTGGCCCATGCAACTCTGTGGTTGATTTTACCTACAATGTGAATCAGGCCTGTCAATGTATTGACATCCAGTGGTAACACAATGGCTGTGGTGTGGCTTTCTCTGTGATCTATATGCTTAAGCAATGTTACAATTCAAGAAAATGTTACAATGATGTATGTCCACAGTGCTTGAATAGGATAGAGTAGTTTGTGCCAAGGATAGAATAGATTGTGCAAAGAACTAGAGTCTAGTGCAAAAGGTTTACTATAACTACAAGTATCTTGTGGCATAACTGGCTATGTGCTCATTACAAACAATATATGACACCAAGGATGAAACTACTGTCGTAGTCACAAAATGTCACTGTCACAAAGAGATACACTATCCACTGTAGCTTTAAATGTGGCATTATAACATAGATCAGCTACTAAGACTTACTTCTATAAGTGGCAGCTGCCCAGGTATTGTCAGCCATGTGATCTTCCACTCAGGTTCAGCACAATCTCCAGTGCGGTCAACATTGATGACACCCATGCCAGGGATGTTGGTCTGCAGTAATGCCTGCATCTCCTCAGCATTCACATTCCCAGGCACGTCTGTGACACGTTGACAAAGTGTACAACAAAGCAAGGATTAGGGATAAATCACTTGCTCAAAAATGTAACATTTATGATCCACATGGTTACGATCGACAACATTTGCACATAATATTTGCAAAGATGTTAAAAATGGATGTCAATAATTGTCTATCTAACCAATGTTATATCATACAAAAAGGAGTATTTCTCCTACATACTATGCAACCAATAGTGTTGATCTGCTCTGTCCCTAAATATGGCAAAATTATTAAAACTGTTGTCATTGTACAAGCAACAAAAACAAATCAAGATAGCATGCATCACCATTACTAATATGTTGTGAGTAGTTTATCAATCATCAAAGTGTCATCGCCTACCAACTGGGTCACTTCCATTCCAGGAGAGGGAGAAATGCCCACTGACTCCTTCAGATGCTTTCTGCACCCTGGTCACTGCCACACCCCCATCCTGCAAGGGAACAATACAGTGCAGGGGGTTGTCAGAGGAACAAGACCACACTAAATGTAGCAGGCATATAGAGTGAAAAACAGTGGAAGAATAATTATCAAACAGAGACCGACTCTAGATTCTAGTTTAGCTCTATACTTCAATTAATTTAGGTGTTTATCTTGGTGATTTTCTTTTTGGAAACCTGAAACATTTTGTAATATTTTTGTGACACATTTTCA
The DNA here is from genome assembly GCA_025642075.2 of Ridgeia piscesae. NCBI lineage: Eukaryota > Metazoa > Annelida > Polychaeta > Sabellida > Siboglinidae > Ridgeia > Ridgeia piscesae. The sequence continues at coordinate 133,379 of JAODUO010000985.1, forward strand.
TTATTTTGTAACCTTTCAGTTTGAAGTCTTATATAAAGCTTTGTAAAAGTTGGTTTATGGAAGAGTTACATGACTATATATTTCCCATTTGTATCGCCATTGTTATATGTATATCACATCATCTGCACTTAATCTTGTTTCTAAAAGTCTGGTATGTCATGCACATGCCTTCGTATTCCAGCCAGAGAACTTGTCTGGCAGATAGCACTCTCGTGGCTGCATCTCCAGTCGGTAGACATTATCACTGGTACTTGTGACAGAGAGACTCTTCACACGGAATGGAGGCATCTGTCTCTGTCTCAGCAACGCTGCAACACAAGTAACACTGATGTGTTTGTTCACTACAAAACACAACTGAGAAGTTCTCATGTGTAGTCTTCCAGTTATTAGTTATTGTTGCTGAAGTAAACTAACCAATAGTAATAATAAAACTTTGATAGCACATCAAAGATTTGGACTTTGATCGCAAACAACTAAAAACCATGGAGCATGCTAGCAGAGACATGGCATAACTACAACGTATATAATATATATGAAATATATAAACAGAGCAGGGTACTACTACATAGATTTATTATGTATATTATATTATAATATAAATATGCTGTGGTACCCCACTGTTTATGTATATATATTATATATGTATACATATATATATATATATATATATATATATATATATATATATATACATATATATATATATATATATATATAATATATATATATATATATATATAAATCTGAAGAAGTTTTGTAAATGCATTTCCTGAATAATATAAATATCGATATATATATATACATATATATACATGTTTTTATATATATATATATATATATATATATATATATATATATATATATATATATATATATATATATAAAAACATGTATATAGCAGGGTACCATCGCATATTTATATTATTCAGGAAATGCATTTACAAAACTTCAGATGTTTTTTCAGGTGGGTGGAACAACAGATAAAATATGTATCACAAGTTTAAAGCTAGTAAGAAACCTCACCAATGAAACTGAACAATTACCTATAATTGATAACATGGAAACTGAATTAACCAGGCATCAGGGAAAATCAATATAAAACAGTAAATCCAAAATTCATGTCTACCTTCAGGATCCTCAGTAGTTGGCACACGACCAAAATAGAGCGCATCAACAAAGATTTTGTGAGAGAGTGGATTTTTGGGTAGCTCTAGCTTCAGGTGTTTCAAAATGACAGTGCTGGCCTCTTTGTGACGCGCTCGGATCATATCGAGGACATTGATGCAAGTGTAGCTCCATCTGATGAAATAAAACTTATCACTGTTACAAGAACACTCAAACTCACTCTGATTCTATTGAAACAATCACCAATCTGGTGAAGACAAACTAAGTTACCATCAAATAGCATACTTTACTTTAGTATGATTTTAGTAAAATATATATCAAATCAATGTTGTCATTGTCACTCTTTGAAATGTTATGTGCTATACAATGCTTTGTGACAAATATTTTAACAACAGTCAGTACGTTATCATTGTTCAACAAATACACACAACTGAATTCATATTTGTAGTAACTTTTATAAAAGATTAGTACAGCAGTAATAATATTGTTTACTTTATGTTTTATATGTTGGAAATTGTGTTGTATTATGTAATGTTAGAAATGTTGCCATGGAAACAAATCACAGATTGTCTGTATCATGATATAGCAAACCACCTGACAACTACTGTGATAGCTTTAATATGTTCACACTTACTCTGAGCCTTGATTCATCAGTGCAGACATTTCAAACCAATCCCAATCTTTCACGTGTTTCACGTTACCAATGTAGTACAAGTAATTCATCAATAAATTCACGTAGCCTCTGTGTGCCAGACACATCTACAGCAGAGAATGTATTGTGTATCTAGAGAACCTGGGCAGAAATCCTCTTTTGCTAAAGAGGATTTCTGCCATGTTGTTACTTTTCCATATCAACTGACTTGGCATTACGGTGGACATACACTGTCATCAAAACATCTACAGGCAAACAATACTGAAATACACATAGCAAACAGATATTTGTATATACGGCTTGATTACAACAGAGTATATGAATTAATCAAAAGCTGGAACATAACTGCAAAATGGTAGTAAGGATTGATAACCACACACACTGTATCATTACATTAACTATGGACTTATAATGTCCTAATGTCCAATATCTGGAGGAAGAAAAGTAACCATTTGGATGGCAGGATGTAAGAAACAGAAAGTACCCAAGGGTTGCTGTTCAGTCTGATTGGTTTGTTTTTCTTGTCGTATTGGCTGAGCAGAGTTAAGCCATTGAAGTCGCTGTGCAGTGACGTCTGACCACAGAATGGCTCCTCGATCTTCACACGCTTCCCATGCTCCCATTGGCCTTTAGGAAGTTTGTCCTCATAGTCACGCAGGAAATAAGTGGTGTCTGTTGGTGGCTTGATGATACTGTCTGGGCACCTGATGCCCAGGAGCTCACTGATGGCAGATTCCATCTTAAACACATTAGCACACAGCAACGTTTACGTCAAACCTAATGTCACATAGCATTGGACCCATAAAGGCAGACAAATGTGTGTTCTGAAGACCATTGACTTTTTATATATTTCTTGGCTGATTTTAATGTTAAATTACATCAACTTTTACACAAAGCCAATGTGACATAGGAATGGATCTGTAAAGACATGCAATATGTGCCCTGAAAGACTAATACCATTTTGAATCTAAATATTTATGTTGTATGGGGCCAATGTTATACACTGTATATGGTATATGACAGGGGTACATGTGCATGTTATCGAGTGTGCAAGCCTCAAGATAAATAAGTGGCTGAAATCAGCTATGGTTTCAGCATGAACTCATGGCTCATTTATTTTATTCATGTCTACCATTGTCCTCACAAATATTTGTTGGTGAGTATTGTATTGCACCTGATGTTGTATGAAGTTTGACATGTTTCTGTTGTGTGCTTCATTTATTTATTCTTTGGGGCTTGAAGAATGTTTCTGTGATGGATATAATCTCAATGTGTTTTACCATTGAGCACTATATTTATAGTTCTTCCAATCAGGAAGTATTTCATCCACCTGAATGTCATGTCAGCCAGGCAATAATGGGACCTAACGGATGATTTCAACACCTTGATGACATTCATTATAGCCATGCCTACCTGGGTTACAGAGTTGAAAAAAGAAAAGAGGTCATGCATGGTGGTTAGAAGTGTTTGGAGCCAGAAATAGGTGTATTCGTATTAGAGTGCCTATTCAGATATAGTTTGGTGTTTAGTATTTGTTAAGCACACTGCACAGTTAATAGAGCAAATACCATGCCTACTTCTACAGAGAACACATTAGTAATACTACATTCTTGAACGCTGACACCCATTACATAAGAAAGTATGTCTCTGCATAAACAGCTATGATTTTGGCTGCACTGCTGTAGTCAGTGATGTGAGTTTTTACCTCTGTAGCTTTTGCATTAGCACGGACTGGAGAGGCCCTCACATCATTGTAAGTGAGTGTGATTGTTTTGTACGAAGGCACACCCTTGACATCTTGCGTCACTTTTACATTCAAGTCAGCGTCTTCACTCGACAGAATGATAAATCGAGGCCATGAACCTACAAACAGATGTGTCCAGAATTTACGCCAGTATTGAGTTCACCTCACTAATACACAGCTTCAATTGGTCTAGGGTGTAATTTCATGGTGTATATACTATGAAATTACTTCACAATATAAAGCTAGATTTATACAGCTTGATAAATTAGAGTGTTAATATATAAATCATGTGCACATGACTTTTTTCTCAATAATATAAAATAGTCTTGTACACTCTCAAGGTTGCAAACTGAAAGTGACTGTAATAATTTATTCGCTGAGCCTCAGAAGTGACAAAGTAACAACCTACCTCTGTCTGATTTGAAAGTGACAACAAACTTGTATGTGTCTCCACTCTGATCTTTCTTGACGGACACAGTGTCCGGCTGGATGGTCACCAGACTGGACAACTCTTTGGCCAGATCCTTTGCACTCACTGATACAGTCACCCAATCTAACAGTGCAAAAGTAATAAAAGTAATTAATACTCACTGAAAGCACCACATTTCTCATTTCTCTAAATGCACACGGTCTGATGAAACATTTAGTAATCTGTATTAGCCGCATACTGGGATTTAACCATAGAAATGTCTATCCACCAATAAAGATCTTGTGAGTTTACCAAAATGTAAAAAACAAAAGTTTTTTTAAATGTAATTACAATGTCTTATTTAATTATTATTATTATTCCAATTCGTTATTACTGTCTTCAGCACTCAGTCAAACAACAAGCAAATCACATATTATTAAACAAATTTTCATCATAACTTTAGCTTTAGCCATTCCATGTTCGTTGAACTCACTTGTGTAGACTCCACTGAGGCCGACCCTGAAGCGAGATTCAGTATCCTTAGTGTCAATGGAGATGGTCTGCACCTCCTGTGTACTTGGCTGTGTCTCAGGCCACCCACTCACGTCGATTTCCTGCAAAGCACAGTGCTGAGATTGGACGTACTAAAAATTGTCATTTCAAAATTTCAAAGTAACGACCAAGACACTGGAAAACTTGTCCTAGTGTTGCTTTTTGCCCACAGCCTTGATACATTCCATTTGGCAACAAAATGTGGCATATCTTTAACACTATTGATGATTGTTTAAAAACACTGGATTGTTGTACAGAGAAGACGATGTTCAATGCAACATTCAGAATCTTAATTGGCAAGCATAATTACTCCATTTTCCGTTTTATCCATAATTGTTTTTAAATGTTTTTGGGAAATTGCATAACTTGATGTTGACATGCTTGGTTCGTGAAGAAATCACTTAGAACTACGTAATTGTTATAAAATAGAACTTCATTGATAGCAAAAATACAATAGTAAAACAATTTTGGGCATTTAAAACCAAATTCACCTGATGTGAATACATACCTGTATCTCAGGCTGGATGTCAGTGGATATGGCGATCGTCTGTTTCTCATCTCTTCCCCAGGCCGTCTGTGCTGCGTTGTATGAGGCGTTGGAGCGGTGAACGCCCACCTCAACAGAGCTCACATTCTTGACACCAGCCACAAGGATCTCCACGAAATACCTGTAACATCCAGCAATAAATGAAGCTTCCACAAGGTACAAAATCAAATATTTCATCTTGCCAGATCTCCAGCAGTCTGAACAGGTGTGTAAGATTTGATATCTTTCTTGACTATCATTTGACATGTTTTCTGACAGCGCCTGGTGTGTCATGGTGATACATAAAGTTCTATGAAAACCCGTGGAGAGGAGACCATCCTAACATGATTCTTAAGGAAGCCATTCATGGGGACACTGTGTCAGTGGGACTTGTCTTGCTGATGCAATGTCAGGCAGGCAACACTTCGTTAAGTGGGACATGAATGAATAATGTTTGGAAATAAACATTCTGAATATTGTGCTCTGCTCCAGCCACCAGTGCCAGGGTTTATGGGTCAGAGAAATATTGTTATATCATTTAGCATTATCGTATCATTGAAGGGCATTTATCACATTGTAATATTTAGGTAGATACCTGCTGTAAACAGGATTCAAACTATTGGTTTTGACATCCAATGGCAACACAATCCTGGTCTAGAGTTTATGTTGTGCTTCACTAGTAAATGTGTCACTGTGTTATGATCACACTTAGCACTCTGACTTGAGATGAAACCAAGTGTTCTACCATACCACTGTGTCTTTGATCAACTTACCTACTACCCTTGTCCAATGTCACTGGCACTCCTGCCTGCCACTCAATTGTAGTGTCTTTGATCAACTTACCTACTACCCTTGTCCAATGTGACTGGCACTCCTGCCTGCCACTTAATTGTAGTGTCTTTGATCAACTTACCTACTACCCTTGTCCAATGTGACTGGCACTCCTGCCTGCCACTCAATTGTAGTGTCTTTGATCAACTTACCTACTACCCTTGTCCAATGTGACTGGCACTCCTGCCTGCCATTCAATTGTAGTGTCTTTGATCAACTTACCTACTACCCTTGTCCAATGTGACTGGCACTCCTGCCTGCCACTCAATTGTAGTGTCTTTGATCAACTTACCTACTACCCTTGTCCAATGCGACTGGCACTCCTGCCTGCCACTCAATTGTAGTGTCTTTGATCAACTTACCTACTACCCTTGTCCAATGCGACTGGCACTCCTGCCTGCCACTCAATTGTAGTGTCTTTGATCAACTTACCTACTACCCTTGTCCAATGTGACTGGCACTCCTGCCTGCCACTCAATTGTAGTGTCTTTGATCAACTTACCTACTACCCTTGTCCAATGTGACTGGCACTCCTGCCTGCCACTCAATTGTAGTGTCTTTTATCAACTTACCTACTACCCTTGTCCAATGTCGACTGGCACTCCTGTCTGCCACTCAATTGTAGTGTCTTTGATCAACTTACCTACTACCCTTGTCCAATGTGACTGGCACTCCTGCCTGCCACTCAATTGTAGTGTCTTTGATCAACTTACCTACTACCCTTGTCCAATGTGACTGGCACTCCTGCCTGCCACTCAATTGTAGTGTCTTTGATCAACTTACCTACTACCCTTGTCCAATGCGACTGGCACTCCTGTCTGCCACTCAATTGTAGTGTCTTTGATCAACTTACCTACTACCCTTGTCCAATGTGACTGGCACTCCTGCCTGCCACTCAATTGTAGTGTCTTTGATCAACTTACCTACTACCCTTGTCCAATGTGACTGGCACTCCTGTCTGCCACTCAATTGTAGTGTCTTTGATCAACTTACCTACTACCCTTGTCCAATGTGACTGGCACTCCTGCCTGCCACTCAATTGTAGTGTCTTTGATCAACTTACCTACTACCCTTGTCCAATGTGACTGGCACTCCTGCCTGCCACTCAATTGTAGTGTCTTTGATCAACTTACCTACTACCCTTGTCCAATGCGACTGGCACTCCTGCCTGCCACTCAATTGTAGTGTCTTTGATCAACTTACCTACTACCCTTGTCCAATGTCACTGGCACTCCTGCCTGCCACTCAATTGTAGTGTCTTTGATCAACTTACCTACTACCCTTGTCCAATGCGACTGGCACTCCTGCCTGCCACTCAATTGTAGTGTCTTTGATCAACTTACCTACTACCCTTGTCCAATGTGACTGGCACTCCTGCCTGCCACTCAATTGTAGTGTCTTTGATCAACTTACCTACTACCCTTGTCCAATGCGACTGGCACTCCTGCCTGCCACTCAATTGTAGTGTCTTTGATCAACTTACCTACTACCCTTGTCCAATGTGACTGGCACTCCTGCCTGCCACTCAATTGTAGTGTCTTTGATCAACTTACCTACTACCCTTGTCCAATGTGACTGGCACTCCTGCCTGCCACTCAATTGTAGTGTCTTTGATCAACTTACCTACTACCCTTGTCCAATGTGACTGGCACTCCTGCCTGCCACTCAATTGTAGTGTCTTTGATCAACTTACCTATACCCTTGTCCAATGTGACTGGCACTCCTGCCTGCCACTCAATTGTAGTGTCTTTGATCAACTTACCTACTACCCTTGTCCAATGTGACTGGCACTCCTGCCTGCCACTCAATTGTAGTGTCTTTGATCAACTTACCTATACCCTTGTCCAATGTGACTGGCACTCCTGCCTGCCACTCAATTGTAGTGTCTTTGATCAACTTACCTACTACCCTTGTCCAATGTGACTGGCACTCCTGCCTGCCACTCAATTGTAGTGTCTTTGATCAACTTACCTACTACCCTTGTCCAATGCGACTGGCACTCCTGCCTGCCACTCAATTGTAGTGTCTTTGATCAACTTACCTACTACCCTTGTCCAATGCGACTGGCACTCCTGCCTGCCACTCAATTGTAGTGTCTTTGATCAACTTACCTACTACCCTTGTCCAATGTGACTGGCACTCCTGCCTGCCACTAATTGTAGTGTCTTTGATCAACTTACCTACTACCCTTGTCCAATGTGACTGGCACTCCTGCCTGCCACTCAATTGTAGTGTCTTTGATCAACTTACCTACTACCCTTGTCCAATGTGACTGGCACTCCTGCCTGCCACTCAATTGTAGTGTCTTTGATCAACTTACCTACTACCCTTGTCCAATGGACTGGCACTCCTGCCTGCCACTCAATTGTAGTGTCTTTGATCAACTTACCTACTACCCTTGTCCAATGGACTGGCACTCCTGCCTGCCACTCAATTGTAGTGTCTTTGATCAACTTACCTACTACCCTTGTCCAATGTGACTGGCACTCCTGCCTGCCACTCAATTGTAGTGTCTTTGATCAACTTACCTACTACCCTTGTCCAATGTGACTGGCACTCCTGCCTGCCACTCAATTGTAGTGTCTTTGATCAACTTACCTACTACCCTTGTCCAATGGACTGGCACTCCTGCCTGCCACTCAATTGTAGTGTCTTTGATCAACTTACCTACTACCCTTGTCCAATGTGACTGGCACTCCTGCCTGCCACTCAATTGTAGTGTCTTATCAACTTACCTACTACCCTTGTCCAATGTGACTGGCACTCCTGCCTGCCACTAATTGTAGTGTCTTTGATCAACTTACCTACTACCCTTGTCCAATGTGACTGGCACTCCTGCCTGCCACTAATTGTAGTGTCTTTGATCAACTTACCTACTACCCTTGTCCAATGACTGGCACTCCTGCCTGCCACTCAATTGTAGTGTCTTTGATCAACTTACCTACTACCCTTGTCCAATGGACTGGCACTCCTGCCTGCCACTCAATTGTAGTGTCTTTATCAACTTACCTACTACCCTTGTCCAATGACTGGCACTCCTGCCTGCCACTAATTGTAGTGTCTTTGATCAACTTACCTACTACCCTTGTCCAATGTGACTGGCACTCCTGCCTGCCACTCAATTGTAGTGTCTTTGATCAACTTACCTATACCCTTGTCCAATGACTGGCACTCCTGCCTGCCACTAATTGTAGTGTCTTATCAACTTACCTACTACCCTTGTCCAATGGACTGGCACTCCTGCCTGCCACTCAATTGTAGTGTCTTTGATCAACTTACCTACTACCCTTGTCCAATGGACTGGCACTCCTGCCTGCCACTAATTGTAGTGTCTTTATCAACTTACCTACTACCCTTGTCCAATGCACTGGCACTCCTGCCTGCCACTCAATTGTAGTGTCTTTGATCAACTTACCTACTACCCTTGTCCAATGGACTGGCACTCCTGCCTGCCACTCAATTGTAGTGTCTTTGATCAACTTACCTACTACCCTTGTCCAATGTGACTGGCACTCCTGCCTGCCACTCAATTGTAGTGTCTTTATCAACTTACCTACTACCCTTGTCCAATGGACTGGCACTCCTGCCTGCCACTCAATTGTAGTGTCTTTGATCAACTTACCTATACCCTTGTCCAATGTACTGGCACTCCTGCCTGCCATATTTAGTGTCTTATCAACCTACTACCCTTGTCCAATGCGACTGGCACTCCTGCCTGCCACTCAATTGTAGTGTCTTTGATCAACTTACCTACTACCCTTGTCCAATGTACTGGCACTCCTGCCTGCCACTCAATTGTAGTGTCTTTATCAACTTACCTACTACCCTTGTCCAATGCACTGGCACTCCTGCCTGCCACTCAATTGTAGTGTCTTTATCAACTTACCTACTACCCTTGTCCAATGACTGGCACTCCTGCCTGCCACTAATTGTAGTGTCTTTGATCAACTTACCTACTACCCTTGTCCAATGACTGGCACTCCTGCCTGCCACTCAATTGTAGTGTCTTTGATCAACTTACCTACTACCCTTGTCCAATGACTGGCACTCCTGCCTGCCACTCAATTGTAGTGTCTTTGATCAACTTACCTACTACCCTTGTCCAATGACTGGCACTCCTGCCTGCCACTCAATTGTAGTGTCTTTGATCAACTTACCTACTACCCTTGTCCAATGGACTGGCACTCCTGCTGCCACTCAATTGTAGTGTCTTTGATCAACTTACCTACTACCCTTGTCCAATGTGACTGGCACTCCTGCCTGCCACTCAATTGTAGTGTCTTTGATCAACTTACCTACTACCCTTGTCCAATGTGACTGGCACTCCTGCCTGCCACTCAATTGTAGTGTCTTTGATCAACTTACCTACTACCCTTGTCCAATGTGACTGGCACTCCTGCCTGCCACTCAATTGTAGTGTCTTTGATCAACTTACCTACTACCCTTGTCCAATGTGACTGGCACTCCTGCCTGCCACTCAATTGTAGTGTCTTTGATCAACTTACCTACTACCCTTGTCCAATGTGACTGGCACTCCTGCCTGCCACTCAATTGTAGTGTCTTTGATCAACTTACCTACTACCCTTGTCCAATGTGACTGGCACTCCTGCCTGCCACTCAATTGTAGTGTCTTTGATCAACTTACCTACTACCCTTGTCCAATGCGACTGGCACTCCTGCCTGCCACTCAATTGTAGTGTCTTTGATCAACTTACCTACTACCCTTGTCCAATGCGACTGGCACTCCTGCCTGCCACTCAATTGTAGTGTCTTTGATCAACTTACCTACTACCCTTGTCCAATGCGACTGGCACTCCTGCCTGCCACTCAATTGTAGTGTCTTTGATCAACTTACCTACTACCCTTGTCCAATGTGACTGGCACTCCTGCCTGCCACTCAATTGTAGTGTCTTTGATCAACTTACCTACTACCCTTGTCCAATGTGACTGGCACTCCTGCCTGCCACTCAATTGTAGTGTCTTTGATCAACTTACCTACTACCCTTGTCCAATGTGACTGGCACTCCTGCCTGCCACTCAATTGTAGTGTCTTTGATCAACTTACCTACTACCCTTGTCCAATGTGACTGGCACTCCTGCCTGCCACTCAATTGTAGTGTCTTTGATCAACTTACCTACTACCCTTGTCCAATGTGACTGGCACTCCTGCCTGCCACTTAATTGTAGTGTCTTTGATCAACTTACCTACTACCCTTGTCCAATGTGACTGGCACTCCTGCCTGCCACTCAATTGTAGTGTCTTTGATCAACTTACCTACTACCCTTGTCCAATGTGACTGGCACTCCTGCCTGCCACTCAATTGTAGTGTCTTTGATCAACTTACCTACTACCCTTGTCCAATGCGACTGGCACTCCTGCCTGCCACTCAATTGTAGTGTCTTTGATCAACTTACCTACTACCCTTGTCCAATGCGACTGGCACTCCTGCCTGCCACTCAATTGTAGTGTCTTTGATCAACTTACCTACTACCCTTGTCCAATGTGACTGGCACTCCTGCCTGCCACTCAATTGTAGTGTCTTTGATCAACTTACCTACTACCCTTGTCCAATGTGACTGGCACTCCTGCCTGCCACTCAATTGTAGTGTCTTTGATCAACTTACCTACTACCCTTGTCCAATGCGACTGGCACTCCTGCCTGCCACTCAATTGTAGTGTCTTTGATCAACTTACCTACTACCCTTGTCCAATGTGACTGGCACTCCTGCCTGCCACTCAATTGTAGTGTCTTTGATCAACTTACCTACTACCCTTGTCCAATGTGACTGGCACTCCTGCCTGCCACTCAATTGTAGTGTCTTTGATCAACTTACCTACTACCCTTGTCCAATGCGACTGGCACTCCTGCCTGCCACTCAATTGTAGTGTCTTTGATCAACTTACCTACTACCCTTGTCCAATGTGACTGGCACTCCTGCCTGCCACTCAATTGTAGTGTCTTTGATCAACTTACCTACTACCCTTGTCCAATGTGACTGGCACTCCTGCCTGCCACTCAATTGTAGTGTCTTTGATCAACTTACCTACTACCCTTGTCCAATGTGACTGGCACTCCTGCCTGCCACTCAATTGTAGTGTCTTTGATCAACTTACCTACTACCCTTGTCCAATGTGACTGGCACTCCTGCCTGCCACTCAATTGTAGTGTCTTTGATCAACTTACCTACTACCCTTGTCCAATGTGACTGGCACTCCTGCCTGCCACTCAATTGTAGTGTCTTTGATCAACTTACCTACTACCCTTGTCCAATGTCACTGGCACTCCTGCCTGCCACTCAATTGTAGTGTCTTTGATCAACTTACCTACTACCCTTGTCCAATGTGACTGGCACTCCTGCCTGCCACTCAATTGTAGTGTCTTTGATCAACTTACCTACTACCCTTGTCCAATGTGACTGGCACTCCTGCCTGCCACTCAATTGTAGTGTCTTTGATCAACTTACCTACTACCCTTGTCCAATGTCACTGGCACTCCTGCCTGCCACTCAATTGTAGTGTCTTTGATCAACTTACCTACTACCCTTGTCCAATGCGACTGGCACTCCTGCCTGCCACTCAATTGTAGTGTCTGTGATCAACTTACCTACTACCCTTGTCCAATGTCACTGGCACTCCTGCCTGCCACTCAATTGTAGTGTCTTTGATCAACTTACCTACTACCCTTGTCCAATGTCACTGGCACTCCTGTCTGCCACTCAATTGTACTAGCTGTGAAGTTAGCAACCTCAGTCTGAAAGCAACACCAGTGGTAAGTATTATGTAGTGTTCATCAGAGGTTTTTGGTTTGAAAGAGTATTGGACAATCTGTTGAACTGTGGCAGTTTATTTTGCATGACAAGAAAAGCCTTCGAAATTATATTGCCATTATACATAGTTATTCTCACAATGTATAGTGGTGGTATGTTATTTTTATATAAATATTGGTAACCTGTTTTTTATCATTACATAGGCATAGCAAACATCACTGCATAGTACATGGCAAACTAATGGGTAACAAAGCTTGGCAACTTTGGCATCCCTTTTTGTCCAAAATCCTGTGTAGTCTGAAATAAAATTAAAAGACTGTTTAATATTTGTATCTGCCTTTACCACTTCATTGAACCTGTTATGTAATGAAAGATAACACAGCCTAATCACTAGTCTGACTCTACATACCCTGGTGTCTTTCACCGTCAGGTACATCTTGCTAAAGCGCCTGCCCCTCATGGAGAAGGTAAACTTCCCACTATCAGGGGCGACAAAATAGCCAGACAGTCGGGCAACATGTCTCCTGACATCATAGGAATATTTAGCTTCCTCAATGTACGATACACTGTAGCCATCCATCGTCTCATCCATATCCAAAATCCCGTCAAGGTCATCAAACGTTGTGAGGACATCCGACTTCCATATTTCCAGTCGCCATCCTCGGTTACCTGACATGTCGTACATTTATGAGAGTTATATGATGGAATTGTACAATAACTTAATACTCCCACTTCTAGTTGACCCAATTTATACACCATACTTGATGCTGGTCTTGTACTACTATGAAGCTTATACTATACAAGGTTCCAGTGAACCATTCACATTATCATTGGTTTATTTAGATCACAGTGTGCTTTCTTCTTTCTATTCAACACATATCAATAGGGAACACAACATTGATTATTTTCCATGGAGTCTTCCACCCCATTAAGCTCAATGTAAAATTGATTACTAACTTTAAAATTAACCTCTCTGGTTTTATTTTACATCTCTCAATCAGAACATTTTACAGTCAACAACAACATCCAATCCAGCATCCAATTGTGTATTTAATAGATAGTGTAAAAATATACCTTCAAAAACAGTTTTGCTTGAGGCCAGAGGCTTTGGTGTGAGACATATAATCTCATCTGTCGTCACTGACTGAATGTCACAAACGGCACCTGCAAAATGAAAATTGTCAGCTTCGTATTAAAGATCATAATATATATATATATATATATATATATATATATATACACATACATACATATATACATACTTGATGTATCAAAATAGTTACTATACATTTAAAATGTTAAAGTATGTAACAATATATTCCTACACTTAACGCCTGCTTCGGATTTTAGTTTTAGTAGTATTTGCGCTTCTATCAGTAGATCTGTAGATCTCAAAACAAAATCATTTGCTGGTGTGCAACAGACCATAAACAACATGATTTACAGATATGTGTAAAGGTCCTTTAAGGAATTGTTATCATGAACCCACGTATGTGCTAAATAAAAGAAGATGTAATCTTTCACATGGAACCTATATGTTAGAGACTGGTCGAGCATTGATTTTGCTGGTGATCCATAAAATGACTGATTTGTGCTTCACCAAATCTGAAAATTAGGAATGTTTAATTGAGATCCTATTACTATACTACTGCAATATGTATTATTACTGTAACATTGAACATTTTTGATGACATACATAATATGTACAGTCAGATTCCAAAGCAAATACAATGCTATTAATGACACCATGTGTTGGAATCAAACTATTACTTCTAGACAATTAATTTTGTTTATAAAACTGCCCACACACCTCCAACTAGCACTTGTGTTGCTGCATCAGTCGTGTCGTCCAATCCAGTGCCGAGGATGTGGAGGAAGGTGCCACCCTCTGTCCCCCCAGATGATGGAGTCACTTCTGTCACCTCTGTGTCACACAAGGTACAGAGTCAGAGGACAGGAAGGGGTTACATCTCAGCAGTGGACAATAGGATGATAGTCAAATACATCAAAACATATACGAGTGTCTTGTCTGTGCTAAGCAGTATAAGCATGCTGAATGTTTGTATCTGTAACCCGAATCTTGAAAAAATTACTTGTTAAGAATGCATAATGTAATTTTACAATTATCTAAAAAATATTATTAACTATTTTCCTAACTATTTCACAAAGTTTGAATGGAATTAGTCTGTCTGGAATTACTGAATTGAATGGAAACACAACTGTATTGTGCTGTCACCCATCATGCCGACAAACTGGTTAAATGACTGCATCTGACTACTTGGGAGAATCGTCAATGCCAACTGACTCAACCAGATGGAATTAATTCATAGCCAAGAGAATTGGTTCATCAATGATCACCCAGTGATAAGTCTGGTAGTTGCTGAGGAACTGTAGTTTAATTGTGTTCCCTTGGCGTACCCATGATACTAATCAAAGTAACTACCAATATCCCAATAAATCACCGAGTTGCTGAATAATTACACTAGACTCCATGAACATCAACTTAACTTGGGTTTGGTATTTATTCTTATTGCATTTACCCCTGTCTATCTTATGACATAACATCATATTCCCAGTAGAATGGCATTTCATATATATATATATATATATATATATATATATATATATATATATATATATATATATATATATGTATATATTACCAACTGGCCAATCTGTATTTGTAACATTTACCATATTTATTGTATCTTATTAAAGAGGATTTAACTGAATTCCCCTTCCTGTATAAACATTCTTTTCATTAAATTTTAACCACACTGACAGTAAAAGTTAAATATGGCATTACTTACCAGGAAATGACTCAAACATACATATCTTGTCATGACTCAGCACTCGTAACATCTCTAGAGCTGGCATGGATCTGTACAAATGTAAATGTTTGATAAACAAATAATCTACACCACACCAATCTCTTCAAGATTTCTATTTATGAAAATTTGAATTGCAGTTTAAGCTGGGTTAACAGGTTTACATATTGCTCTAAAATGTGGGAAGTAATTAACTATAGCCAGTGATAAACCAGACACTATGTTACAGATTATGTACTGATACTTGCTGTTTTAACATGCATCTGCAGAACCCTATAGTAATTTCCCAATTTCCATTATATTTTATTATATGTACAAAATTATTGACTGGATATAAAAGGGTAAAATTCACCTACCTGCCATATTCATTTTCTATGATGAAGCTCATGTTCATGCCACCTGTAAGTTTAAAAGACATTCATAACAGTAACATTGATATAAAAGTAAGATAAACTGTATAATGATTTTATTTGTTTGTATGTCAGCACCTGCCAGTTACAACTATTTATTAGGCTTGGACAGTTGTATTAATTTTCATGCCAGACATTCCAGGTGAAATAATTTTTTTAGACAAAAAGTACCCAAAATGGTTTATGCCAGGGTATAGTAGCTTTGTATGTTTACTATCAATTAAGTTTACTTTTATAACAATTACACATCTCTAGCTGTCATTTAGGCGTGGATCAGGCATGGCAATATCCATTATGTAATTTGTGAGACCATTTTAATATTGTTTTCAGAAAATTCAGCATTTGAGAAAAGGATATATCTGGGACTAATTATGCTATACATATTAGGTTTTGAACAATGTTTTCATCAAAAAGGCAGACATTTTGTTTGTTACCATGGAAATGGCGAGTCTGGCTGAAAAAAGTTCAATAATATTTTTACTCAATTAACCACTTCAATGCTACAGCCCTCATATGCTGTGATCACTGAATACTGCATTTCCAGTGACTTGACATGAAAATCAACTCGAGATTTTGGTGGCAATAATGCATTTTATCAATAGGAACATCATTATATATTTTGAAAGTTGAATACGCAACAAATAATGTAGTTAGGACACACACACACACACAAGCGCATGCGCGACTCCACATAGCGGATAATTGTGCATAAAAGATATTTGAATAGCAGACATTGTCAATGCCGCAATAGGGGCCTGTATTCAAGTGTTACATACCATGCAGCCACTGAATGGCATTATCGCACTGTAATGGTTAAGACCCATCCAACAAATTAGACTATTCGCATAAATTAAAATTAATCTTATCTACCTGCCATGTCTAACTTCAGGAATGTGATGTGATGATACAGTTTTTGAATAAGAAACAAATGTACTGCTACACTTAAGCACAACATTAACTATTGTAGCTCACCTATATATTTTGAATCAATGGAGCACTGGAAGTGCCCTGTAGTCTTTTCTCCAGAGTTTCCATCCAAAATCAGTTCTTTGCTGTAACATAATATTCAATCAAAAGCATTTACTAATATTCCTTAACCGTACTAATGTGATATGTTAATTTCTCCATACACATACGGAATTGTGTATGACAGAAAACGGAATATTACAACAAATACAATTATTACAATATGAAATGGGGACAAATCTGCACATGCTTGGCACCGCAAGAGTGGGAATATGAATTACTCAAGGTGAAGTAGTTTTAATCATGATCAAACCACACATCATTCTCCTGCCAGTGCTACAGAAACACATATACATAAACATAGAACATAAATTACAAGATGCCAGAACATGAAATATAAACCTTGCTGGTTTGCTACTGTATTTGAGAAATACCAGAACTATACATACATGTTGCCTAGCTCATCCAGCAGTTCACAGTTGATGCCACCCATGTAGGCCCTGAAAGGCAAGTGCAACGTAAACATCAAGCTCCCATCAATATAAAAGGCAAAGGAATATTTGATAGTCATCATCCAGTCCATTGCATCTTAAATTTCACTCTTTGGCAGACCTCTTAAGTTGAACATCATCTCAAGTTCTCTGGGAATCACTTGGTCATATTGATTACTGATTACAGACTATTCACATATGACTATCTACCTTTAATTCTCAATACCCAGCTATTTACTCATCCAAATATGTAAGCAACAGCAACATGGTATGAATGCCCATGGTTCAAACTTAAGGTAGAATCTGACAACTGGGTGTGATGCTATAAATATACCATCCTAAGGGAATTCCATATAATCTCTGAAACATAAGGGATGCATAAAAAGTACTTTAGTAAAGAAGTTACCTAACCAATATATGACACCGATTTGTCTATTCATCTTTTATATTACAGTTAGTAATATCAGCCATACCCTTTTTACATATACTTGTTTGCAGTTGACTGAAGACATGATTTATTTGTCATGCTAATCAAGTAGGTACAGCAGTGGTTATCTCACCGGAGAAACTTGGCAATGACTTTATTGGTGCTGTTTGCTGTCATGATGTTGCTGCCGTAGAATGCTGTAACGATCTTCCCCGAAACAGTCACAGTTGTCCCTGCAAATTAGGAAAACAATTCACTGTTCTATATTTCATAGCAATAGCAGCTTAACATGTGATGTAAAATAGTAATGTTTACCATGACAAAAGAAAAGATATAAATAAGAAGGACATCAAGAATGATTCATTCCTCCCTAATAATAATGTTTCTCCTTATGATAACACGTATAACATGAAAGCTCTAAACAATAAGATAGATCTGCCATTAAGTGATTCTTATTTAATGAAAGCTAATTAAGGGGATTGCCAATTAATTAATGAAAGTTAACTAAAGGAGGATGGAAAACAATTCTGGACAAATTAAGTTTTGCAATATCCTTGATAGTACAATTACAAATGATGGAATTCCAATAATCAAGTTTGCACCTAAACATAGAAAAAAATTATTCTGCCTACAGAATACTGCAATATACTGGATGGAGGGTTTAGAGAAGGTCACAGAATCCAGAACAGACAGGTTAGATCTGCTAGACTTGACATTGTGGCATTATCCCTACTTCTCAAGGAAGCGTCCAGCCATGCTATAGCCAGGTACTCAATTATACAGCTAAGTGAATACCGGTAGGAGCAAAATAGAGTGACTGGAAAGACACGTTTCAAAATCATAGCTGGGCAATTTTAAGCAGAATACTCGACTGAGACTATAATTAACATTCTAATTAACCATGTTGCTAAGTACCCTAGCCGGTGACCACTGAAAGTCAAACTACACATCAGAACCAAACGATATATTGTTCTGTTACAACAGACAAACTCAAAATACCTGGGGTTCCTGAATGTGGAGTTAGTTTCCGGATGTCTGGCGTATTCTTCAGCCGCACCTGTTTAAGATAACCAGGAAGACAGAAATAAAATACAAACTGAATTTGGTAACAATTTATTTATTAACAGGATAAATTAACTTTTACAAATTACCAATTATCCTATGCTGTGTCTGAAATATTATCTTACTGTTTGTATTCTACATTGTAATACTATGTTATTTAAATATCTTACTGTTTGAATTATATATTCAATTGAACTTTCCCCTGTGAGTTTACAGTACACCACAATTATTTTTGTTTAACTACAGAGAAATTCCTGTCTTAAAGTTTTGCATTGACAAACAAAAACATTTTGGCAGCATCATTATTTAAAAACATAATAAAAGTATAAAGATTAAAGAGAACAATGAAACAATAAAAACATTGCTAATCTGAGAGACACTTTTAATAATAAAAATTGAATAGATTGATTAATTATATTAACTACTGCAAACAATTACACGTTATGTAAATATGAAGGGAAGGTTTTTATATTTAGAAAGTCAGTACACATCAATACAACCACATTAAACAACCCTACAATGTGCAAAAAAGGAGTCAATACTGTGCACTGCGTATAAGTGAACAACTTACTGTAAATGAGCACGAAGCACCAGAGGGATTGTTCTTACAGTAGTCAGCCATCGCCAGTTGTGCACCGTTCACTGATACACGCACATGGTAGGTGTCTTCCTTCATTGGCCTGACATCAAACATAACTTAATCAGCCACTAGTTAACTTCCAATGGAGACACACATAATACAATATTATTCACATGCACATGTATACCGAAATGGTAGTTTTATTTAAATAATTTGTTATAAATTATAATAAAAATTATTTACTAAAATCAGTGATCGGTTTTTACATGTATGAAGATCACATGTTACACCCTACCTGGTGTAACATGTGATCTGTTTCTCGTGTGTGCCATCCTTGTGGATGTCACTGGTGTAATATACTTACTACCAGTTCCATGACTGGACATTGATGTTTTTGGCCACATGCACTCTGGGTCACTTACCCCTGAGGCATGTGACCCTGACATTCTATCCCCCAGGCCAACATTTTATTTCCCCCTGAAATCACTATTCATTGGAACTTATGCTTATGTTTAAACAGATTAAATAAATGAACCTTCCATGTTTTTACACACATAAATAGAAATGTCATGCTGTTGTATAATATTGTTTATTAACAATACAAATTGCTGTCTCTTTTAGCAGACTTTGGCATCTACAATGACCTTGGAGTACTGTATGCGCAACCTGGTGGCTGAATCGTCATTATGGATTCCACACAAGTTGTTGGAGACAGCAATAATTTTTTATTTACCGTTCTTAAAGTATTATAATAAAAATGTCAGTATCATAACTTCAGTAGTGCTAATACCTTTGATCAGCCAAGTGCATCACAAACATAGATTGACCAAACATAAATTATACTTGCCTCTCTGGGCAAATGGTCATCTATCCCAGCTTGCCTGACCATACATTTTACTTGTCCCAGGCAACTGGGCTACCATTAATATCATGCCATGACTTCTACCAATTAAGAAGCTTTGAGCACAATAATTTCATTCTAACGAGGAACAACATAACCAGCCAATAACATGTAAAAATCTCTTCGCTGAAACTGATAACTTCAGTTTTATTAATGCGATAGTGCCAACATTGTCAGCAATTCTGTTTTAACAGGTATGCGTCAAAATGCCACTTTACAATAAAAATACATTTAATTATGTGTGTGCCATTTAAAGAATACTGGCCTATGTTCATTCAGACACTATTAGAATAGCTATCATTGTCACATGCCTCCAAAAACAATCTTGTTAATCCCTCAGTGAACTGTGTTATGTCTTATCGAATTTACAAGAGCCATGTGAATGTTTTCTACATCCCCAACATCCTCAGAATTTAGTGTAAAAACAGTGTCACTAATGAACCTTATGAATGTTATAACTGATTTAGTAGCAAAACATTTAGTTTTTTATACCACAACAATATATAATCTTTAGATAAGTGTGTTCCAGTTTCAAAAACTTTCACGCCTACCTGGTGTAACATGTGATCTGTTTCTCGTGTGTGCCATCCTTGTGGATGTCACACAGGTATGACCTGGAGTCTGACACTAGCGTCACATTGTTGCCAATGTTCTCCTGACCTTCGCCGTAGTTGAACTGGTTTCTCGAAAATCCTATTAAAGTACACGTTTTATCAGAGGACAAGTTATCATTAACCCTATTTGTTCGAAAACATCTTTAATATGGTTTTCAGGCAACTCTGTTTAAGCAACAACGTCACTATTATTATAAGCACTCCTATACATTATCGTTGTAAATGTTAGGTAGATGAAACAGAAAAGATAAAAAGTAAATGTTCATCACTTGATACCAGTTTCATTACTTGTGATCATTGGCCACGAGTGTACCTACCATTTCCTGCAATAGTGATCCGAGTTCCGCCATTCAGGCTGCCGGCCCGTGGTGATACATTAGTGACTTGCGAGGCATCTGGAATTCATATAATTTACTTTCAGAAACTGATTATGCAGCTTTAGTTGTTTGTCAAATTTCTATCAAAGGAAGGGAAATTCATATTATAAATGCCGAAATGACTTGGGCATGCATCTTTACAAAACAAAGCACACATGGAAACATGGCTATCATTGACAATCTACTCTGGTCAGCACGTATATCTCTTGAGGTATGCAACAAAACCACCTGATACCACTTTTAACACTCTTAAAGAGGAATCAAGATGCTTATCTTGGGATTTGTGCTCAAATCACCACAGTTGATCTACAGCAACTATGTTTGAGCTGAAGCATGTGCCCAGTACCGCAGTGTTAGGGCTTCCCATTGCCAATGGCATTGCCACTACCTAGACGTTGGTATTGCCACTGCCACAGGCATTGGCAACAAACAGTTCAATTTCTAGGTAGGGAGGTCAGAACGATTTGCCGCCCCTACTGACAACATGGGGAGACAGGGGTCCGGGTTTAGTGGCCGTAGTTTTATTATCACGCAACATACCTGTTCGTTTATAATTTTTCTCATGTTGTTATAATGTCAGTCCATGATTCTATGCTGATAGCTGATTTTTTGGTGGTGCTTGAGAGCGGTTAATGATTTTTTCTACTCGGTGTCGTATTTTGGTTTTCATTGTTTATACCTGCGGCCATGTTGGATCACGCTGACAGGCCCCATCTTTAAAAATTATTAGCGAGAGTATGTTAATGAGTACGGCCATTTTGAAAATTTATAAATAAAGATAAATGAATGTGATCGTACAAGTATCATGATAATCCGTCGATAAAAAGTTGTAGTAATTAGTCAGTTACAATGGCCTATGTTTAATGATGTTTTGTGACTATTTATTTAAGTGGATTCAGCATGATTCATATGCAGAAGTGTAAAGAATTGTGTGGACAATAATATGATTACAGTGATGGCTTACTAATTGATAGCACACATGTGCACAAAGTCCGTTTATGGAGCCCCTGTCTCAAAAGACATCGCCATTTTGCCTTGTTCCCTGTGGTATACAAAGCACTCTGATGTCAACATGATTGATAGCGGGTGTCTTTGATTAATACTATTATTAATAGTTAACAAGTACTTATGCTTGCACATGTAACTGTGTAAACTAATTAATTACTGCCATGTTTAATGTAGCTAATTTATATTAGTTTGTTTATTGGTATTAGTGTATTATTTTTCTTTTTAGCATACTATTCATACTTTTGTGTGTTAGTTGGTTTGGCTACATTAAATATACTAATTATTAAAATTGATGATAATTTATCATTAATGTTTATAAAATTATATTAAATATGACTTTTGTATGTCGTTACTGGGGTATTCTTTGATGACAGTTTTCCATGAATTAGTATTTAGTTTTGAAAATATATGTAATGTGTACAACATTGTTGAAAAATTATGACATTATATATTAATTGAATACACTGTATAACAATTTGGTATGTATTGGCCTTCATCATAGTTTACAACAAAATCCGTATAATTGAAAAAAGTAATCTTCTTGTGATTTAGGTACAAAATAAAATAGGAAAATGTTCAGAAAAAATAAAACAATTTAAAAAAAGTGTAGTTTCATTAATATTTAATCTATGTACTTGAAGACAGCACCAAATTGCATTTTAATTAATTACTATTATCAGAAGAAAAAACTTAAAGCAATTCTAAAGATTTATTGGCAAGATCAAATCTGTGAGAAAATTGTCGGAATTTAGTTTTTAATTTGAAATTTCATAAAATTGCAGTTTCCTTAATATTTCATCTACATACACGAATCAAGCACAGTTGCACTTCAATTAGTGATTATGACAAGGGGGAAATAAAAATAAATTAATGTTTGTGGTTTATAAGTAAAATTACATGTACAGCTGTATTAGCAAACCGTCAGAAAATGTCATGACATTTGTAACTTTAAACATCTGTAGTTTGCTTAATATTTCACTTAAATACATGAAACAACTACCATTATACTTCTCATAGTGACTACAATCAGGGAAATATGTTTTTAATAAAAAAAATCGAAAGACAAATTTTGTCCGACCACCCTATTCTAGGGCTAGGGCTAGGCATACAATGTCAATGGCTACATATACTTTCACAGAAGCAACCTAGTCCTAGAATAAACGATGCCAGAAAATTACACAAAGTCTAAGAAATGTCAAAATCCAAAACAAAGCAAAGACAAGCAACTAGCAAGCTGCAAGGCAAAGCCATGACATGAGATAGACGTCGACGTGTCACTTATGTATGGCATTACTTCTTGACACGGACTTCTACGTCATCGACAATGATCAAATTCAAGACAAAGTTCATTGACATTAATTTATGATTATCCGATTATGTTGCGGACTTACGGAGCAGTTGATCGAACTCGCTGCCATTTGTTGTATTTGAGAACGCGCATTTTCGTCCTAAAAAGAAATACTTACCGGAGATCAATCGCCGTCATTGAGCCAATATTATATAACCATGTACCAGCACCATGGCGACAACGATTCAAAGTAAGATGTCTAAGTCGTGACGATCATGAATACTGCTTAAATTTTACACATATTCCAATAACGTGTACTGAACGATATTCCAGTTGGCGTTCAAGTAGTCAGACAAAACGCTAACAGTCCTGTACGACGCTACCACACCGCAATCTTCCGTTATCCAAATCATTGATCGCCAGATGGCGGTAGTGTTACTGGCGTCTTCAACAACTCCTCCGCTCGAGGTCTCATGAATTAGTTTGGGGGGGGGCTTCGATTGTGTTTTGGCGTGTGGTTGGATGTCTCAAGTGGCTGGGGGGTGCAGTTAAGAAGCTACGAGGTGTTGCAGTTTTTGGGAGTCTCATGAAGTGGTTTGTGGGAGTTCGACAATAGGGACCGGTGCAGTAGGGTTTTTGCATAGCCTCAGGCGGTACAACTGAACGTCTCACTGTCTCAGTCACTCAATAGGATGCAGCTGAATGATTAGGACCTTTAATTTCAAACATTGTACATGCTAATTTGTAGTATTGTAATTAAATTTGCTTGTTTGTCCTATGTTTATTGTTGACAGTGTTCTGAGTAAACTGTCATTCATTCAATTGGGGTGCAGTTGGGTTTTAGAGCCGAAAAGGGATGCTGTTGGATGTCTCACGTGGTCGTGCAATTATATTTTGGGAACCTGCCACCACTGCTGGTCTGATTTGGTACCTGGCTACGATACCGTACGTTAAATAGATGCATCGTGATTGATGATCGGAAGAAGCATGTATAGTTTATTGTGGACATGGGGTAAATAGCAACTGCATGACCGCTGGATTCTGATGTATGTCTTTAGTGAAGCCAGCCGATGGGCTAAGACGATACATTTAACGTTTGGCGCCGAGGCGACGAACATTTTCTGCTGAAATATCATTGATACTGAAAGGTATTCAATGGTAATCAATGGTATACCATTGGCTCTTTTTTGTAAGGGTCCCCGTCCCAGTTGCACGTGATCTCGTCACAGACTAAAGTATAGAAGTAAAGACCAGATTGTATATGTAAATATACCGTACTCCCAGTAAGACGCAGACACAGGGTAGGGAAAAAAGACCACATTTTGAAACATCGTTTTCGTCGCTCTGTTTTCGGCCCCTTTTACTTTACCGATAATCCGGTGTTCTGTGGCTCGACCATCACGGCCGGTTAATAGTTAATAATCAGCCGTTTCGTCTGTTGACTTCCATAGAAACAGGTGCTGTATAGAAGTGTACACGTGCTAGCTGTACTGCCGACTTTACGGCCATAAATGTTACTAGATCCGTCGAGCCAAATCACGGCTCCACGCGTTTAACACAGGTTATAAACTAGTGTTGATGACATCGTCTTTTTCCACTGGCGTTTTGCTTAAATACGTTTATGTAATGCACCAGCTAATTACAAAGCCCTACAGCTTACATATGCAGCTCAGTCAAGCGTACGCTCGAGTCATAGCGTATCAACAATTAATGTTCCAGTCTGCACTACCTGATCATCGGTCCGTGTCGACCACATAGGCTACTTCACCAAGTAAACTCGTATTGTGCTTGTGTTTGTATGGATTTACGGCTTTGTTAATTAGCGTCAATACAATTAATGTCAGTTATACACGAGTTCGCAGACGTTCTAAGGATTCCGTGCTTTCTAGGCACATCGTCGCGCCAAAAAGGCGGCAAATGAATACGGCACACGTAAGCTATATAATGTACTATTGTGTGGTCAAAGGACAGCAGACCGCACCGCACCCATACACCCAATCACACACACGCACACACGCACGCACGCACGCACGCACGCACGCACGCACGCACACACACACACACACACACACACACACACACACACAAACATCGCGTACATACGCTCTCCCGTCTCTCTCTCTCTCTCTCTCTCTCTCTCTCTCGCTCTCTCCTCTCTCTCTCTCTCTCTCTCTCTCTCTCTCTCTCTCTCTCTCTCTCTCTCTCTCTCTCTCTCTCTCTCTCTCTCTCTCTCTCTCTCTCTCTCTCTCTCTCTCCCTCCCTCCCTCCCTCCCTCCCTCCCTCCCTCCCTCCCTAATAACTAAATATGATATATTAATTGTTGTCAACCTAGAAAAAGCTATTATAACGAATACTGGACTCGTAGACATAACTGGATTTTGTAATACATTTTGGGGGCTATTTAAAATAAAACTAATCAACCTATCATAACACACAGGGACCGATCTAGAAAGAATTATCTAGAGGGGCACAAAAACCCCGAATTTCCATCCCTTGAACCCGTCAAAAATCACCTGGAGGCTCGACCGGTGGAGGCTTCTGTTCAATATATGTTTAGCCCCGCAAATAAATTGGAATCTCACAAAATAATCTGCCAATTGCACCCCCTCTTCGTCGAGATTTGCTAGCTTGCTAGGGGCACAGTCCTTGAAATAGTATGTTCTTGCATAGCTCAATATCCTATGCCCTCATAATTGCTCCAAGCGCTTTACAGTAAACGATTATACTCTCTGGTAGACCGGTACGATCGAACACTGTCTCGACTACTCTGTGAATGCTACTAATGAAGCACAGCGGCCACATTCCATGTCCCCGTGTTGCACGGGACCCGCCTAAGATATCACGGTGCATTGCAGTATTGCTACCGTTTTAAAGCATTCATCTGTTAGGCGAATGAAGTGAGCTGGTCTTGGGGGGAGATTGGGAAGAGAACGACTGGCAACGAAAGCAAATGAACAGAGCACGTAATGGGAGGGGGAAGAGACGACGAAGACCTTAATTGCGAGGGGAGGATTGCGAACGAAGCTACCTGGAAGTCTAGCAAGAGAAGTGGAGAGCGACAACTATAGAAAGAGGAGAACGAAGACGGTTGTTAGAGGAAGTAGTGCAAGATAAGTGAGGAGATAGAAGAGGAAGAAACATAAAAATGAAATCAAGGAACAAAACCGAGGCCTGTGTCATACCTAACAACAGGGATTCGGGAAGGAACAACGGCTTCTCAACGTAGACCCATCTTAATGACAACTATGTAGCGGTACATTTAAAGAGCACAGACCCCGACAGTCGTAAGCTGTTTAGGCGTACTGGCCGACAAGCACATGATAAGCATGTTAATTCCTCACGAAATTAAAAGCGCACTTTCTCCACTAATTCCATTTGGACGTGTGGGTCTTCGATTTCGAATTATTTACAGGTCATAGAATTATTGCCATTAGGATTCGAACTATCTAGAATACAAGACATGCTTTGGTTATTAGCGCAGCAGGGTCGACTGGAACGTACACCATTAGCCCAGTGAATGACAGGACCGGTACATAATGATACAGTATCTCGCCGTTAACATGTTCTACCCAGTAATAATACAGTACGTCCCACGCTATTAACATGTCCTATTCACTAATGATACAGTACAGTACCTTGCTATTAACATGTCACGCGTGTACTGGTGTGTATGTGCATATACCTGTACATTGCACGATGCGCGTGCGGGCGTGCAGGCGTACGTGCGTGTACGTATGTGTTTTTGAAATAAAGATAAAATAATTATTGAACATTATTAAATTAGCGGCCCATTTCGCTACTGGGTATCGTCGTGCGATATTAGAAGGTAAGCCGAATGACAAGCATCGTTGCAGTTAATTATTCATAAGCTACTTTACCTGTTCTAGAAGTGACAGTTCCCAGGACGACGACGAAAACGACGACAAGTGTGACGAAGGCGGGTCGTCTGCACCCTCCGTCTTCGGGAAGTCCAAATTTGCTCATGGCTGAGCAGCGAACTGAGCAGATCGGCGCTGCTGGCCTTTTTATGTGTCGCGGCTAGCCGTGGTCACGTCAACAAATAAACAGTGGAGCGTAACAATGGAATATGTCGGAGACCACACGCGCGTGCCCTTGACGAACTCTGCCGCGTCGACGCCCACGCCCGAACAGCGCCTGCCTCTGCTGCTCGCGGTAACACGTCGTCGGGGAATCATGTGTTATGTAACGTGTAGAACACAGTATCGCACGCTAACAATGTCGCACACACACGCACGCATGCGCGCACACACACACGCACCACATCCAACCCACACACACACCACACACATACACGCGCACCCACACACACACCACATCCAACCCACACACACACCACACACATACACGCACGCATGCACAGAGACAGGCACACGCTTATGCACATACACGCGCGCGCACCCACACACACACACCACATCCAACCCACACACACACACACCACATACATGCACGCACGCACGCACGCGCACACACACACGCACACACACACGCGCGCGCACGCACGCACGCACACACACACGCGCGCACGGACGTACGTACGTACGCACGCACGCACGCACGCACGCACACACACACACACACGCACGCACGCACACACGCGCGCGCGCACGCACGCACGCACGCACACACACACACACACCACGCGCGCACGCACGCACGCACGACGCACGCACGCACGCACGCACGCACGCACGCACGCACCACACACACACACACACACACACACACACACACACACACACCCCACACACACACACACACACACACACACACACAACACAAACTATCATCACACAAAACAACGTACACACTCTTAACAAATATAATGTTGTGATTTAAATATGATTAAAACATAGGCCACTATCTTGTGTTTGGTGCACGATGCCTTAATGAAATTCACAGTGAAAATCTGCGTGGTGAAACATTTAGGACCACCCGTAACATATTTATGTATCTTCGTTCTCCTTGAATGATTTCACCTGACATTATCAAATTTACATTATTACAAATTACAATTACATTGCGTCGTTCCGACTTATAAGTAGAGGTGCTTCTTTCGAATATATCACAACAGTCGTATTTAATCGATGCCGAAGTGTCGGCGTTGTCTTGTGCTATCTCCGCGTGCATATCAAAACGGGTAAAGCAGCCTCCTAGAATAAAGTTCAGCGAGCATATCGTGATCCGTCACTAAGAAGGTTTGCCAGAACGTAGAATTAATGACAACATGGAGTGTATTAAGAACGGCGACCACAATGCTGGCGTGAAATTTACAAATTCTGGCTGAAAACAAGGATTTCGGTACAATCACCTGCAACTTAAAATAAGAAGAAACACCCGCAGTGTTAAAGGAAAATGCAACCCTAACGTTCAAAAGCCCTCAAAATCCCCCACAATTCCACATATCATGCCATATAGTATATTGTAACACACACACATATTTTTTATTTCATTTTTATAAATGTTATGCACCTTAAAACTATCTTCAAAACGTAAATTTTGATTGACTATGGGCGCTGCCATTGTTACGCAATTGACGAGG